>CM032668.1:8913416-9005568 GCA_019095985.1 Streblospio benedicti
AAGACAATTATTCTATTTTACAACTGATGCATTTTGTACTTGCTTTATATACATGTACCTCGTACCTACATTGTTTTAGATAAATGTAAATACAATCAATTACCATCATGTACAAAATATGATTTATGTTTTATATTCAATTAGTAAGTCCTCATTTTCTATGCAACGGTAGATACAAGATGTAGCATCGTGACATACTTCACGTTGGATGTTAATTAGTTTATTAGATTATTTAATTGTAAATATAGTAATGTTTCCATCTTATCAATAATAATTTTGTACATTTATGGAAATCTCAATTGACAATCAGAAAATACTAAATAAATATCCGATAATCAAATAATGTAAAATTGTGTGATTGTTTTTTTTCTTGAATTCTGATTCTTAAGTATAAAGTTGTTGCTACATTGCACGAATTGCCATCATAACACCTTAAATTGGTTTGTCTGTAAATGAAATAATGTATGACATGTGGTTAGATCAAACCATTGACTTTTGTCAATGGTAGATATACTGGCTTGATTTCGACATATATCACTCAAATACAGAATGCGAAGGTCAGATATTCCAGATCATTGAAACCAAAACAGTAGTGGTATTGTAGAAGTTAATTGTCAAATTGTTTTTTCACAGACTGGTTAAGGGGAAGAATTATCTTTCCATGAAATTCTCATCTGCTATACTGCAAAACAAAATCTTTGGGATGTAAACCCATGACTGTCAGACCGCCATTGATTAATGTATCAGTATAAGGATTCTGTTTATTCTGTTGCCATTTTCAAACAATTTTATGTCGTCATGCAAAAGATGATGTTCATCTTGGACTTTCTCACTGGGAAGTATTGACAAGTTTATACATGTGTCTTGCTGATATTTGAGATATTTCTCTTCATAGAATACAGAAGAAAAAAAATAGCAAAAGTTTTGCATCATCATATTACAAATATAAGCTTTATAAAAATAACTATTATTAAAATTTACTTCTTTCAGGTGAATTAATATGTAATAAAAGTTTGCATATATGTGAGATTCTTAGTCTTAAAGTTGAAATTAATGAAGTAAAGGTGATCTGAAAATAACTGGACATTTGTATGTTTCAGGGTTCCTTAGACTCTGGCAGAAGGCCTTCAGATACCTCAGCAAAGCAAAGCGACGTGAGCACACAAAACATTGAAGAACTTCACAAGCTTGTGGTAGGTTTAAATGCATAGACATAATGTTAATTATTGAAACCCTCTATTCTAGTGGTGTTTTCTCACTTTGTATTCATTAAGAGGATAGTAACTTTAGAAGGGAAAAATAATCTATATTCAGCTTTTTATTGGTTATTATATGGTTAACAATGTTTTAAAATGAGACTTTTATCATCAATAGTTTTCCTATTATGACACATTTTGAGAAAACAAACCCATAGGGACAAATACTAGTGACTTCTTCTGAATGAAATAAATGGTATATCTATTAGTTGTGTCGGAATTGTGTTTCAAACAAAAAGTTATGACGTTCTTTTCTATGGTTTTGTTAAACTCCTATTTGCTATAAAATCAAGAACTTCATAAGGATCTACATTGTACATTGTACATGTATCATCTGTACTAAAAAAATGAACGTCATTATTGGGATCTTCAACCATGTAGAGCTGTATAATTTGCTGTGGTAAGAAGTTACACTCTTATTATGAAAGCATTACTCTTGCTTTTCAGGGACGAATTAACCGTAGTAGATCAATTGATCACACTGCTTAGTGACAAGACTTGACATTAATTCTCATCAAATTGTTGCACAATAAAATATGTAAAATAGATACAGTCCCTCCATGCCAGTTTCCTCTTATAACCCTTCAAACCTAAAGAAAGAAAGTAGATATTTTTATACTTTCATGGCTAGAACGTACATGTAGCTCAGGAATTTGTTTTTACTCATAACACATCCCAGTACACCAAACTTTATGATGCAAATATTATGATATACAATTAGTAAAAGGTTTACTACAATAATTAGTAACTGTTCCACAAGCTATAAAACTGACTTTTAAATTTAACATTTGAGGTCATTCAGATTCTTTTGGCTTCTCATTTTATTTGAAGGTAAAATTTTATGCGCTATTCACCATAATCATGAGGTCCTTGATGTAAGACCTAGATATATAATTTCATGAACTACTCCTACAAGTGACATTTTCTTAAAGACACTTAAGTTTGGATCATCTACAACCACCCTCAATTCCCCTTTGACATTAAAAACTGACTTTCTGCGATGAAAAATCAGTGAAATCAGTGACTTACAAAAAACTGTATGTGACAACACCAGAGGTTTGTCTTCTGGGTGAGTTTACTCCTGCAGTATAGTGTCACACTCATTGCTTGTAGCTCCACAAGTGTGAAATAACCAAAATAACAGTAAAAATGTAGATATGCAATATCTCAACTTTTTTGGCAAATTCAAATGTAACTAGAATATATAATGGGGCTTTAGATCTGTTGCAAACTTCCGCTCATTCTTCTCTTTCAACATGAACTATTTAGCTTATAAAGTGAACAGGCAAATGAACTTTGTATATGTACCATGTATGTGTTTGCAATTATGAAAATCTATAACTAATTGTGGTCTTTATCAAACTAAACTGTTTCAATGAGCTTATAGACATAGGTGTTATATTAGTGAATTAATCGTTTTACTATCTAAAAAGTAATTTGTTGACTTATCTTTGGGTATTTTTAGTGTTTCAGTTTTCGAGCTAGTTCTACGATATGCTTAATTCTATTCAATGTGCGGGATTTTCATTTTCATTTTTATTTCTGCTTTATTTTATGTAGTTAGTATAGAGAATTTTACTATTTTTGAAGGAAACCATATGATTTATCATTGAAAAATTATAATTAATTTCCGACTAATTATTATTCCAAAAGCAGTGGTGTAAAACAATAAATATTTGATTCATTGTATTGTATATATAGTAATACATGTATGTGTATTTGAGCCCAGATTTTGCACAATTCAATATTTTAAATCATTGTTGTAGAGTAACCCAAACACCTGTTAATAATCGGTTGCAGCATCAAAGTTTGAATGTTGGTGTCATGTTGAATGTATGAGGTAATATGCTAAATGCCACTTGGACATCAGGTGGCAAACTTTCATTTCATCACCAAGTGCAATTGTTTACACCTACTCTTGATGCAGGAGTCAACACCTCGACATACGTTAGCAAGTCATCACACATGCATTTTAGTGCCGTGACGTATGTCGCTGTGGTGGCGCACGCATCTACCAAACTTTCAAATCAGTACCGCATAATAAATAATGATTAAATATATGTTGCAGAGGAAGAACCTCAATCGCAGCTACTCATCAGGCGAGGTTCTCTCCAATGTTCGACAGAACGATCTTCAGAAAATTATCAACAAGCAGCCTGTACCAGCCAACACAAATGGCACCCATAGTGCAAAGGATTCAGAGGTGTCAGAACTTCAGCGCACATTTAATAAGGTTCGAGGAGAGAAAGCACAAAAAGAACTGTCTCTCATACCTGAGGAGAAAAGTCACAGGTGAAATGTGGGTCATGGTTGCATGGAAAAATAGGTCAATTTCAAGCATGGTTATGGTGAAGGATACGCACGGTTGTGTATAATTTCATAGATTACATATGTATAAATGATTTTAATTTGGATTGCTGGATGTGATGGAATGTTCAATGAGGTTTTGCAATGCCAATGCAAAATGTTGAGTTTCCTAATAAGCACGGCTAGTATTTTAAGAGCAGGGCATTAGTATATATTTTGTAAGTAGGATATTATTCCCGGACGTTATATTTTGATGTATTCATTGCATTGATTTAGTATCAACTTTACTGCAAGACAATAATGGACTGTAAATTGTTTTTTTAATGAGTTAAAATGTACAATGTATCATGCATCGATAACCTTTTTGCTAAGTAAGCCATGTACGTACATGTACGTCTCCAAAGGTACATAAATGATCTTTCCATTTGATTTTTTTCCTGTCCATGTATGTAGGTCAAATCTGCAAATAATATATGGAATGATAAATAATGACATGTGCTCTACAGTTGTGTTCTTCAGTATCAACAATAAACAGTATAATATTAAGTAAATTAAAGATTTGACTTGCATTACAAAATGCCATATTCTGATACCAATTCTAATCTAGTGGAGAAAAAATGTATTAGGAGGAAAATTTATAAGTTTCATGAATGTTATGGCAGGAGTGATGTGGTTGGGATGAGGGTGGGCATGGAATGTTCGTGCCGTTCAAGTATCTTTCATTACATTAAAGTCATATTTTAAAAGTAAGATTGTTTCACATACAAATGTAGCCAAACTAACCAATGGCAAGCTGGTCATTGCCAATATATAACCAAGAGTTTTACATGCAATATACGGTATACATGTAAAGTGATTAAATGAAGTAAAATATGTTTAAAATAACCATTGAATTCAAAAAAGGCTTGGCTTCTTAAATGTTGTGAGGCAGCAAATGTTGATGTACAGTATATCTCGTAATGTCTGCTTTATGTGAACATTTCAAGGAGAAATTTTTACAAAAATTTACACATGACTCTACTTCAACATTTTGGTTAGTTTTGTACAAACAATTTTTGTATACTCAGATAGGGCAACGTGTGTAATTTTGTGGATGGGTTTGAATTGTACAGAATTGTAGCTTGTGTAGAAACCTTGTCAATTGCCTGTGATTATGAAATTGTGATTTTCATGAGACTAAAATTTTGCTTCATATTGTTAGCTGTATGTTGGATGTGTTGTCATGATAAGTGGTAAAATATACCGCATATATACATGTCATGTACATGTATGGGTGCTTTCTGCTGGTCCTTTCAAAGCAACTAATTATACAATTTTTATGTGTACTTTTAATTAGAATTAATGAAAATCTTTTTCTTTCTAAAATGTGGAAAGATAGCATAGTTAGAAAATAGATATAGAAATGTGAGAAAAATAAATCCTAAATTTTAAAGTTTTGCATGCTTGTATATATCGTGCCAGGAATCAAATATGTTATTCCTGGTTATGCTTATATTGCTTTGAAAATGGTCATATTCTAGTATCAAAGGAAGCAGGTCAAATTTAGTATGAATGTGATTATTGAAAATTTTCACTGCAAAGATATTAATTTTTTTGTTTTTAAATGTTTTGTTTTCCTTGCAGTATATATTATAGTGGCGGAGAGAGGAAAGACCGTCGTTTACCGGATTATTCAGCAGATCTGTTATCATCCTGTTGATGTGATATATATTCATCACACAGAAAATTTATTATTAGAATATTATGGTATCATGCAGGTTCCAAAGTTACCAAGTAAAATGATTTAGACATTTGGTTGTGCACATCATTACAAATACTGGTGTTCTGTGTGTTTCGGAGTATATTGTGAGACTAAATAATTGTGGGTGCTCGAAATTCGATTTCAATCAACATCTTTGGAAGACTAAAGTTTATTCACATATTGTTTATTTTAAGTTATTACTCTTCAGAATGGAATAAAAATATCAGCCATCGGAAAAAATTATTAAACTAAATATTTTCAGGTAGTGTGAATATTTTCCTAAAAATAATTTAATTTGCGATCCAAAACTATTCAATCTTATTGTATCGTGTATGAAATTCTTTTGGGATCTTACTGCTCAAACTATTGAGTAAAAAGCTGTTGACTAATGCTTATCGTGCTTGTTTTCATACTGTGTGGAAGTTCATAGGAAAAGACCAAATAAAATATCAAACAAATTTTTATTTATTTCAATTACTCATGCTTAAATAAATATCACAGCATTATTATCATATATACAAACCATGTCAGATAAACCTTCATGTAATGGCCTGTATGAAAAAGCGTGATAATTGAATTTAACTAAAACTTCCAGGTTTCTAAAAATGGCCATGCTGCACCAAGAAAACATTAAATTCTGTTCTTGCACTTGTAGATAAACAGTATTGCTATTATAAATTTATTAAAGAAACAAATACCTATTCTCTCCTTTTGATTCTGTGCTGGTAATTTTTCAATAAATTTTGTGAATTGTTGATAAAAAATGATCACAGTTCAGTTCAAATTGAATATGAAGTTTCCATTCACAATGTTCACTCTCAATCCATGCAATTCATCACTTTTGATATGTATATCTTAATGCTATGTGATTTTGCACAAATGTCTAATACAATAGAACCTCTATCTCTACATGTATTTATGACCTCATTTGGGACTAGTGGTCTCAATTGAGGTCGTCTTTTTATGGAGGTTAGTCTATTTATTAAGTCTTGGGATTGAAAGAAATAGTTTTATTTTAGAGTTGGTCGTAATTGGTAATTCTACTAGCAGTATTGCCAATTATTTTCTTTTAATATAATTGAAACTCCAGTTTATATAGCTAGCATAAAATTCAGTTGTCTGAACATTGCACCCTCAAACACATTAATCAATGAATAATCAATGTATAATTGTCAGTATTCATTTGGCCAAAGGCACCACCAGCATTTGAATATGTAGGGATAAATAATGAGCGATAAATAATGAGCGGCTTTAACGTATTGGTAATGAGTAATTAGTATTGTCTTTTTCTTTCAGCCTACATCTGTACATGTATATAATCCTCAAAATCACATGAATTCTATTGAAATTGTTTCTTCGTATTCCGGAGCTGATACCTTTGCATTCATCCATTATCCATTTTTCGCTTGCCTGAGAATACCCTCGTGTCAGTTACTTCTTAAAAACAAAAGATGTTCAAATCTCTATTACCGTCAGCATTCATTTACTTCAGACATTATCATCTATTTTTCTTCTGCGGGAGCTGTCCCCTCTGCCCCCTCTGCCCCTTCTTCCACCTCTGGTGGTGGTGTCGGAGGCTTCACCATTGTAAACGTGTGCTCACAACCCTCTGCTAGCTTTCCATCCTCTATCAGCTCAGCTTCTATCTGGAGGAGGCGGTTTAGTTTCGCGACTCTCTCTCCACGACATGGGCCACCGAGTTTCAGAAATTTTGCGCCGATTCCAACAGCCTACAATATTTGTTGATCAAAATTTAATTCTAAAAAATGTAAACTGTCTGCATAATTTCCATGGTGTCTGTGTGCTTTGGCTACGTAATTTTCATTCTGTCGAATATTAGTTGGACCTGACCATAATGACCTGGTGTAAATGAGTCGACTGAGCAGCACTCCTGAATAGTGGATTATAAACTCCCGACATTTACATTTACATTTGAGTTTTGTTTGCTTAAGGGGTTCTATGGAAAGATTCAAAGCAAAAATAACTCACCAAATCAACAATAAAGGAGTCGGCTGTGTCACCAGCGTGACTGGTCACCACTATCTCATTGTCCGCTTCTGCAAATGAGTAAAACACACAGTTCCTCACGCTGGTGTCACTTGAAATGAATGTTCACACTTAACAGAAACCCAAGGTAAGTCAGAAACATTGCAATCCACAGGTACACGCATCATAGTGGGTAGAAGCCAACTGAGACTACTATGTGGCCATTATTTCTTTTCCCCTTCATTGTTTACTTATACAGACGATATCACTTATTTGCATATCTGATAATTGCATAACACTGCTTAATTGCATAAAGACTGTAAAAGCACTTGTTTATTAATATCTTTTAAAACATACTGATAATTGCATATATTGCTTAATCGCATAAAATGTGTGTGGATGGAGGTTATGCAATTAAGCAATCCCATCTGTAGTAGTAGTATAGTCTCAGTTGGCATCTACCCTCTACGATGCATGTGCCCGTGTTGCAATCTAAATCTTGAATGAGTTAATCTTGTTGGTTACATAATATGATCAACATGATCATACTGAATGTACTAAGGTAAATTCCGAGTTGTGATTGAAGAGTCATTTTGATCATATTGTAATCTAATGATTATAACTAGACCACCGAACGGAAATCCGTGAATGAACGTTAATTCCGATAATGTGGTTTTAAACACTTTTATCATTCAAACAGCATCGAAATTTGTACATAATGTAATGTATTTGACACCAACATCAAAATAGATTATCAGTATATCTTCAGTGTATCAATGTGAAATGTTTAAAACCACATTAATGTTCATTCATGGTTTTCCGTTCGGCAGTCTCGTCATTATCAATAACACTGTTGGCACCCTATGTAACCTGTATGTCGAGTAAGAGACAAATACTGATCATGCTACCTCTCATTTTGTCTGCTGTTTGTATAAAGTCCGTGATTGTGGTGACGTTCTCCAGCTTTAAAACAATGGCATTTGTGCGGAAGTCAGCAGGGATCTCTTCATCTAAAAAAATATTCATAAATTGAGATATTTTCTATAATGTATCAGTAAATGGTTTTTATAACATAATACTTATTGATAATTGATAGACTTGGAAATCTATGTTGATGCAAGTAGAATAAAAAAAAGCGAGCGCTACTATATATCTCTGGGGCTACATTATAGTTGCAGATCGTATTCAAACACTTGATATTGTCCTAGCCAGACTTGGTGTAATACGTTAAATACACATACTACTTCAACAATGCTTATTATATATTTTAAAATTATATTGACTTCATCAATGATCCATAAAGATTTTCTTGAATTCAACATTTCTAACTTTCATGTAATTCTAAATTTTAGTACATTGAATACCATGTTCTTGGGCATTTGTGCATGTCAAGAGAGCAAGCACCTTCATTGTTAAACCATGACAGTAAAATCTCATGAAATTTGCAATGAGATGTAGGCCACAATGATTTTTTTTTCTGTTTTAGATCAGAAAATATTCCAAATCTAATGAGGGAAGGAGGTAAAAAAACCCATTTAAATCAAAAACTGTTTTGTAGGCTATCTGAAAAATCTAATGAGGGCGATTAAAAAACAAAAGCTGATTAGACTAGATGCAACTTGGGGAGTTCCAGCGGATGAGGCCACTGTTTTTTTCTCTCCTTTAGATCAGAAAATATTCCAAATCTAATGAGGGAGGGAGGTAAAAAAAATGTTTGTTTTGTTTTGTTATGGTAAGTAAAATTAATGAGCGTGATGGTCTAAAAAAGAGAAGAAAAAAACATAGTGGCCATACTGTTGGGCTACCTTTGAGCAAGCCTGGCCTGTGGTACACCAGGTCCCCCATCACATAGGTGGACTCAGAGACTCGTTCACACAGCTTCATCCACACCTCCTTATCCTAGAACAGAAAACTTCATTCTTAATATTCTTATCATAATATTCATCAGGAATACAAATCCTCAACGTTTGAATGTTAACTGTTTTCAATTTAGGATACTGCAAAAAAAAAAAAAAAAAATACAATCAAAAGGATCAAATACAATTTCAAAGAGTGAGCAGCATTGTTTTTTACACAATCATTATAGGTGTAATTCAATGGCATGAGAAATTAGTAGTACATTTATGGAATTTCACATATTACACCACATGAGCTTTCTATGCTGTCTGACATGTTATCCAGTAGGATTAGAACCCACGGCCACTACATGATCAAATCAACAAGAAATAATATCCAGGCCTTCCAGGGTTCAAATCTCATGAGAGGCCATGATGTGATAATATAATTTCTGTCACCTTTATGTAATATCAAATGTACATGTATGGTATGAATTTTACAGTTCATTTGCATAAGTTACTATACCTGTTTCCTCATGGGGTCAATGATTGCGATGATTGCTGGGTAACGAGTTTTCAGATCTGCATAGAATTCCACCAAGTCATCTGCTAACTTTGCACTGCCTCCTATAACCTCATATTTCCCCTTGTCCTAAATTTAAGATGTACTAAATGTAAAGTGATGGAGTTGGCTCACTTTTAAAATTTAAAATATTACAAATTTCACACCTTCAGTTATAAAATTTATCATAAATTTGAGAATTGATTATACAAAGAATAAAATTACCCCAGTTTGAGAACCAAGAGTATTAATTACTTATTATATTGACATATTTATACTTTTAAATCATTAGGACCTTTTGGGATAAAGCTTATTGCAAAATATCTTTCTCAGAAGAAAAGTGTACAACATTCACCATTTTTTGCCTGTTTCCTAATAAATAACCTGCTGGTATATGATACACTATTAAAAATGAAACAAGTATCTCATTTCCATGGGAAAATTATTTCAATACATCAACCTTTAGAATCAAATGCAAACACATAAAGTAAGGGTAATGCAAGGCAAATGAAAGGATATATCATCCACACAAAATAAAATTACATTTTAAATACCATAATATACGCCAGTGGCTTAAAATACGTATAATTATCACCAGTATAATGATGAACCAATTCTCCATCTTCTAGATTAAAGTATACAATGCAGCCTATTACGTGTATATGATTATTTTAAAGAATACAGTGAGACTAACTAATTTACACACGCATGGTGATGTACAAAGTTTCTGTAGGACTATTACTCAATTAAAATTTTCTTATTTAAAAGGCTATGTTATTTAAAATGATCAAGCTTTATTTTTATTTCTTAAATAAGACATGTAGGTACACGAGCCATTAGCCTTAGCTAAAATAGTAAGATGACATAGCCTTGTAAATGAATGCAGGATCAACAGACTTCTAACTAACACTGACAACCAAAGGACACAGTTATAACTAACATCTCTAACTTTACCAGATCCTACTCAATGATATTATTTTAGTAAGAAGCATAGTCATAATGTATAAATAATTTTAATTGTTAAATGAAAAAATATATAAAATAAAAACATTAAAAAAGTGATTTTCAAATTGCCAACTACATCTGATATTTAGTAATACATATATAATAGATATAAAAATACACATTGCCATTCATTAAAAGAACTAAATCAATACAGTAAATAAAAACCCATTATTTAAGTCATTAGAAGTTAAACTATTACTTAGTCAACATTGAAAAATACTAAGAGTTCCTATTCCTATTTGTTTGGATTGAAAACAACAAAAAATGAAGATATCATTCCATTCTGGTAACCTCCCCTGATTCTTTAACCTCCATCCAAAGTTGCCCAAATAGGTGCTGATAAATTATTCATACTAGGAGAGGGTGAGAGCACTGATATAAAATACACGCGTCAATCAATGTCTTCAGTAAATTGCCAAGTAATCATATCAATGTGTAAACAATGAAGTTTGCCAGTGGACTCCAGTCTGCAGATGACCCCAATTATCAGCACCCAAATTTACCTAAATAGGTTTATTTTGGGTGCTGATAAATCCTGGCACAGGAACGGTGGGTAGTCCTTATTTTATATCTGATACCAAAAAACAAAACAAATAAGAGGTCAAATAAAATACATGAAGATATTATACGTACATAGTCGAAGCATTCATTGCAGCCGAGGTTGAGTGCGAGGCTGAAGTGCTCTCCAGGCGTGAGACCGAGGCTGGTGATGGCCTCTTGCAACAGGTCGAGACCTTGCTCCACCTTGTCAAACTGCGGACACAGCGCACCCAGGTCTGTCGTGTTACGTGCTGCCAGCTGCAACAGCATGCAAAGTCAGGGGTGTAGTTAGCCATAACTATGGTTGTACGTAAAGGAAATCTTGTCTAATAAGATCAAAGCGGTGTTAGGGTTGTAACGGTCTCAATATATAGATGATCTTCATGAAGAGATTTGATAGGGACTTCGAAAAATGGCATAATAATAGAGATGTTTTTGATTGGAGTATATATTTACTGAATATACGTATCCAACTTGGGTTGAGACAACTTAGTGGAAAGGCTGCTACAATACATGTTTTACTCTTCTTGTTTCAACTTTGGGAAGGTTATTGTCATTTTTACCACATTCTAGTGGACTAAGATCTTGATGGTTATTTGTGTTGTGATAAAAATATATGTAAGAATATTTTCAAACATATTTTGAATTATCGCATATTCTCACTTTCAGATCCAGGCTTTGCTAAAGTGGTGGGTAACCAGCAAATTTCATGGGTTTCTTAGATTGTAGAGATTTGAAAAATAAACCATGAAAATGCCCATGGGACTAAAGGACCATTCAGTATTTATGACAGGGTGGGGTAGGAGGATTTTAGGGCGGGCCATGAACTTTTGTCACAAAGTTTGGAGGGGGGCTATCAATTTTTTTACACACTTTTGAGGGTGGGCTATCAATTTTTTCACTGCAACGTACACCAATTTTTGAGAGCTTAGACGGACTAAAATTTACTTATTTTTATATGTTGATATTGATCAAATAGAATTTTATTTAACTGACAATGATTGTGCTAACTGTTGAGAGGGGGCCATCAATTTTTATCACATGACATTGAGGGGTGTCACCAATTTTTTCACAGAGATTCAGGGGGACTATTAATTTTTTTCACAGCATTTTTGGAAAATCCTCCTACCCCACCCTGTCATAAATACTGAATTGTCCCTAAAGCAGGAATGGATGCTTCCTATGACACACAATTTGCTGGATCTGCTAGTTTGCACTTAAATCAGCGGCCATCAATAAGCCTTGGGTTAACCTTTAATTCTTAAATTCAAAATAGAAATAAACTATGAATAGCATTACACATGTTTGAAACTAGTATAAAAGGTAGAAAACATCAATAAATAAAAGCTTAAACATTAAAATAATATGCTATACAAATATTCAGCAGTTTTAAAACATCTTTTCCTCTAAATTTTGAATCATGGTAGGCTCTTAAACTTCATCTAGTGTCTAAAATTGGAATACTGAATTGTTTCATAGGCTCAGTTATACAGGTATCAATTGTATTTTGGAAAGAATAACGTGCTGAATCTTTGTGCTTTTACCCATGTTTAGTAATATCTACCGGAGTTATAGGATTTTTTGCATGTTCCTAAAGAAATTGAAAAAAATAATTCTCTTGTGTTATTTTGACTAATAAAAGAAAGGATGTTACTGAAAGCAATTAGAGATCATATCAATTATTTATTCCCTAATATTTCTGAGCATGTTATTTCATACCATGGGCCCCAGCATCATGGGTATGTGTACTACAATGATTTACAAACACTATACAGTACACAGTACTACTATTATATTTATTCTACGTAATAGCAGTAATGTGTATGGTATAATGTTTTAAATCATAGTAGTATACATGTCACACATACCCTTGCATGATGCAGGGGCCCATGTTTCATACATTAGTTTATGAGTTATAAATGTTTGGTTAATTTTGTGACATACTTAGTATTCTATTAAAATTGTGCATTTAACATCTACATAAATACATTAAAAAAAGTTTATTTTAAAGGTTTGAGAAAAAAGACACATTAATACTGGTACTAAAATATGAAAAATCCTATTATATATATATATAAAAATGGCCAAGCAGAGAAACTGTAAGCAGTTCACATGGAAATTAGTGATATTGAATACATTATGTGATGAATATGCCAAAATAATAAAATTATAATAAAGTTTGAGAATGAATACAAATGGTATTAGAATATCTAATTATAGGATTTCGTAAAACTTAGATTTACTTAACAATTTTATTATAATGGCTTTTTAAATGTACATGTATGTTAGAGATGTGTAATGGCAAAAGTTAGCTAAAGGAAGCATTAAATGCATAATGTTACTAACTGGATTTACGCCTTTCTGCAAAATATAAACAAACAAGTTTAAACAAACAACTTCATGTGTTAATGACATAAATTAATCAATCCACAAAATGAGATTAAAATATAGCCAGTTGAGCACACAGAGCATGAACGTGTTTCATTACAACTTGAGTTTTTATTTTGAGTTTAATATTTTTTGGTATGGAATTGAACCTTTGCATAGATGTGAACCAGTCACCACGGAAAATCCTAATCCAACCCTTGAAAAATCTTAATTCTTTAGCAAAAATCTTAAGAAATAATGAGAAAAATCTTAATACAATCTTAATGTTTTATTGTTTGGTACATATGTACTTAAAATGGCATGAATATAAGAAAATATTAATTTAAATACTATTTGTATAGTGGGTACTAGAATTATTAAGGATTAGATGGTTTTATACATAGGATCTGTCTGTACTAGTATGATGGTCATCATGACACTCCTATTTTACAAGGATTACTAAGTAATTGTTCTATCACTGTGACATCTACATGTATACTAGTCTATTTCAAGGAAAAGTGCATATTTCCATGAAACTATCAGATTCCCGTTAATAAACCTCAATCCCGGTGTAATGATTTTACAGACCTCAAAAAACGTAATTTTATGTTTTTTCCCCATATGTTCACATCTCTGCATTTGAGAAATTCTTCCTTAAAAATCAAATAAAACTTCAAACTCCATAGATGCACAATGAAGCATGATACTGGTGTAAGTTATAATAGCACACTAGTAAAATAGCAATAATTCACGCATTGAAATACAAATTTAAACCAATACACATACTCACCCCAGCTTTAACCGACAAATATTTTGCACAGAAATGATATATATTCGCTATGTGAGTGATGCTCTGAAAGATAAATATTTAGGATCATTAAAAAGTTGAAATAAAAACAGATGTCTAGAAGACTTTGGATAGAGATGAATAATTGGATAGTTGACAGAACAATCTTTATGATCTAATTTTCGATGGTAAAAATACATTTTGACAAATATCATGAAAAACTTGATGCACAGTTGCTTTAATACATGAGAATAAATTGGTAAGTTATCACCAACCTCTTGCAATGGCATCCCTGGTTGTGGTACAACCATGAATTCCTTGACACAGTTAAGTTTTCCTGGCCACATTTTTCCACTGGTCAAAATGGTAACCATTGGCAATGGCATTCGAAGATCACAGCTAGTTCCCTGCAATAAGAATAATAATCTTACCATTAAATGTGATAATCTATAATTTTAGCGTTCAAGATTATATCTCTCATGTATGTCGATTCAGTAAATCTTTCAATAAGTCTCAAAAAGACGCTCATATAATTTTCAACCATCCATACTCGATGATGTGCTTTCCTAAACTTCATGGTGTTGTTATGCTCCAATATTCAACAAATTGAGAGCAATAACAATACCCTTTTTTGACATTCAAATTCATTTTTGTTCATTCAAAGATCATAGTTTAAACAAGTGTACCTCGTCTCCATACTTGAGTTGCGCAATTCGCCTGTAGAGGGCAGACCCTGTGAGCTGAGCACCTGCTGAGCACACGCACTGAGAGAGGACGCTCACCACACTGCTGCCTGAAACAGTCCGTAAATAAGTAGTTAATCCCACAAGTCCCCAATTTTATAATAGGGCTTCTTACAGTATGACAATGCGACCAGAAAGAAGGCGTGTTGCCTCAAATAACATATATGCAAGTATCAAACCTGAACATGTGACAACTTCGCCGCACATTGCAAAGGGAAGGATGAAAAGATATAGTACATTGTACACGTAGATATCAATATGATGCCAAGTCTAAACAAAACCAGATCACACATGCAATGGCAGATCCAGGTTTTTGGAAAAGGGGGGGTGCACTTAAGGGATTTCATGGGTTCCGTACGTGCGATCGATGGCGGATATGCAAAAAACCCTACAAAAATGAAGTATTTTGGTGGGAAAAGGGGAGTGTGTATTTTTTTTTTTTTTTTTTTGGGGGTGTCGCACCCCCTGTGCCCCCCATGGATCTGCCTATGCACATGTGATACATACCTACATGTAATCTCTATTGGAATTCAAATACATGACCACCAAAGTTCGATCCAGAATGATCACACCAAAAATGATATCTAGATGGGATGCCATTGATGCGTGCTTTGGTGCTTTTGCTTATAAAATATCAAGTGTGAATATTTTGGCAAAATCTGGGGTAACCTTTGATTTTATCAAAATGTTCACACTTAATATTTTATATGCAAAAGCAACAAAGCAGAAGAGGCACCCAGTTTATTAATTAAATGATGTGTTACAAGAAGGGACAAAGGTCACGACTTGCGACAGAGGTCCCACTTTGAATCACAGCTGGGGACCCCATTGAAACTTCATTGGACACTGACTATATACATGTACATTGTAAATGTGCAGGGGAAAAAGAATGCATGAATAATATAAAACCTTACCAGAGAGTAGTTTTTCTCTTGGTTCATCTGGAACTATGGCCACAGGTGCACCTTTGCCTCCTTTACCTCTGAAATTTCATGGACAATAACAATCAAATTAAAAATTTAGTTTTATAGTGAAATTGACAATTATTGAAGACAACTGCATCTGAAAAGAAATAAGGGGTGGCGCATTCAACTTTATATTGTAAAAAAATGTAAATGCTATAAACTCTAGTGTACATGAATTTATTTCGAAAGTATCTAGACATGGTGACTATGTCACTAATCAGTAAACCTTTATTACTAAAAATGAAAATAAAGGAGAATGGTTTGAAAACAACATTGAAATGACGAATGATTACCATCAAATCTATTATATATCTTTTTGATAATTATATTATTATGAAGCAATTGCATTGAAAAATAATTGTTTCAGCTATATTTTGTTAAAAATTAAAAGCTTTCCAATGAAGAGGCTAAATGTTATCAATGCAAATGTGCTTTATTTTATTTGCTATAAGCTATGGAGTAAGAAGTTTGCTCCAGTCCTAATAATTAGAATACACAAAACATATTCTAGACATTGTTCAACACTATCATCTTATTATCTTAAAGTTCTGTATTTTGCATTAATTTACCGATCAATGTAAATATTAGTATTATTGAATAAGATCATAACTACATTAAAATGCTACGAATCACAATATAACAATGACAACCAATGGGTTTCAATAAATATAGATTCACTATTTTTTTCAAGAATTACTACTCTGAAGCAAAAGTCACAACACAGGAAAGATGTAAAAAAATTGCTAACAACATACTGTGCAAACGGTCCTCAAGAAAACTTATGACAAAAAAAAAAAAAATGCCTATAAGAAGTACATTTACCGGTATGTACCGATACATGTATAGTATACCAAGAGGCAATAAAAATTACTTATTTCAAAGTATATGCTCCATGTATGTGTGCACATATACATGTCAAAATGTTTTTCAACATAGATTCTCAGACTATCACATGATTTATACATGATTCAAAATTGATAAGTAAAGTAGATCAAAATTATAATTCAAATATTGTACAAATGTAATTTTAAAACAATAGTAAACCATCTGAAAAGTCAGAAGAAAATATCACAGGAAAGAATGTTGATAAAAATTGTAATATTGAGGCTGCGTTATTCATATTAGGAGAATACATGTAGTGTAAATTTCTTTGGAGATGTGCAATAACCAATAATTTCTGACACAAATATTATATTTACTCCCAAGCTTTGGAGGAATTTACTTACTTGTTACTTAGACTTGACTTTCTGAAGTATTTTAGCGTACATTAATGGTGAATAACGAAAAACTGATTTCTGAATTAAAACTGAATTAAACAATAACAACACAGAGGTGACGCTATAAAGCATTGTAGACATAATGTAAATATCATAGAGATTAAAATAACATAAAAAGCAAAAGCAGTACTTTAATAAATTACAATATTTATATCAAAAAGGATCAACGCACAGTTTGTACAGAACTACAGTGAGTGTACACATACAAGTTTATCAATGTCGGTGCATAGCTAAAACACTATTTGATTGTACCGTTTTTTCTAAATTGTAGATATTATTGAAATTTGTTTCGAAATATGACTACACAAATTGTGTGTTTGCTCAAACTACACAAAATCCAATCTACATATTTATAACTAGAATCGCTTTGATTTGTGTGAGCATGTAACAAAAATTCTTTAACTATTACTCTTAGTTATAACGCTATTATCTTTTTATAAACTGATACAATAGGTCTGATAATAAACGGAACATTAGATTATAAATATAATCATCCAGAAAGTTACATAATTTCAAACTATCAATTTTAATATAAACTGGTTAAGGAATATTTTGGTAGAATGACCTACTTTCCAGCAGACTTGCGCCCTCCTTTTGCAGATCCTTTCTCCATGGCTGGTGTCGAAGACGTAGTTTGTTCCATCTCCCCTCCCTCAGCTTTCTCTTTCTCTAGACGTTCTGTTTCAGCCTTTTGAATTTCTTCTAGTTTGGCCCTAGTCATAAAAAGAACCAGATCCATATTGAAAATCGTTAAAATAAATTTTTTTATTTAATATTTAAGTTATTTGAATAAGCACATAGCCAAAACATGTACAATAAGCATTGCAGTAATCAGTAGGAGCAGGACTTTAGATAAACATAAAAACAACAACAAAAACATATCTATAACATTGTACCTACACGGTGTGTATTATAATAGTGATTAAAAAAACATATATATACATCTGATAAAGATTACTAACAGTAACAATGCATCAATTTCCTGCTGTTTTGTAGGATCAAGTCCTTGAAGGACCTCAGCAAATGGACCATTGATGAAATTCACAGCATTGTCAACATTGGTCTTATGTTCCAGTGCCGCTTCAGCCTGCTCCTCTGGTGAAGCTGTCTCTGGTGGGAAGTTTTCATTCACTCCACAGCATGAATGGATGAGCTTAAAGAAAATCACAGTATGCATGATGTGTAAAAATTAGCTCTAGAGGAGAACACTGCAATTAATATTTTCTTTTGTTAAGAAATTATTACTCTTAAAATTAAGTCTCAAATTTTGGAGACCAGAGAATATCAATTACAAGAAAACCTTAATTGATAAAATAATGAATATAAACATGAATTTCACACAACTGCTTATTAAAGTGAGCAACATACCTTTTCAAAATTTTTAATGATGCAATAAATATCAGCTTGTGCAGTTGATTGACATTTACTGTCAAGAGCAACACGACCTCGTATTTTGGTGACCGTTGGAATCTTTGCATAGGACTCAAAATAGTTTGCCTACAAAAAACAAAACAAATTATCATACAGGCATGTGACATAAAAACATAAACCATCTAGTCTGCTTTTAGATATGAATTCAAATTATCTAGAGGAAAATTGGATGGAGGTTTAACACATCATCACAAATAAAGTAGATGAGACCAGATTGCACTGATAAATGCTGCGAGTTATCTTTGCCATAAAATGCATTCTATGTCTATATGACACTGTTATGATGATGTACTTACATAGAATAGACATAGTCATAGATCTATAATAAAACAGATACTAGAATCCAGATGTCAGACCCAAATTATCGACGCTTGTGCTATATATGGCAATATCCAAACATGCATATTTCTCCAAGGTAGCACAAACGCTTTACATTATAACTAAACTAGAGGACAAAACAATCTCAAAATAAATAGATATTTGTTTAGTGAAAGTTAGTAAATATTTTTTTTATTTCACCAATAACTTGAGCACTGCCAATAGCTTGAGTATGACATCTTTAAGTAGAGCATTGCACAGTGAGCCGGTGTACACATTGAGCATGAGTGTTGCAGTTACACCACTTCTTTTAATATTCATAATAAAACAACTTAAAACAAAAGATCTCGATCGATGTCAAATGTTTGAGGTACAAGTAACTTTTGTTGGGCCACAATTTTGAATCTGATAAGGACTCATACCACAAAATACATTTCACAACATTCTTCCACTCACGTAGAGTGCTGGGGAAGAAGGACTCTGTATGCTGTGATGTGCTGCTTGAGGATTGCATGAATGAATGTTTTTAAGCAGTGGCTTCCATACGCATTGCCTTATCCATATAGATATACATGTATATTAAATGATGACAAAGAATGTGAAAGAATACATTTCAGCAAAAGATTGTTTATATTTAGCGTAAAGCCCCTCGAAGTGAGGCCAAAGTCCTTGTTAGCTTAGTACATGTGTACAAAACTGTATTGCGACAACTTCAATTTTCAAATTGGCTCTGAATTTTTTAAAAATACATTTGTTGAGCTTGTAAAACTTTTTTACACCCAAACAAATATATGAAACTTAGAATTTAGAAGGGCAAAGCGAATAATTCATTTCAAATATGAAAAGAATATTCAAATAAATATCACCAATTTTTACATTTCAAGTCGTATCCCAAATCACATGATAAAGTAAAAGGTGTTCGAAATCAAACATATTCGTTGCATGGTTTAATCGCAATCACCTACACATGGAGCAATCGTATTTTAAAAAAATCACCTCTAGAGATGCAGTCATCAGAGCCTCGACATATGTCAGCAGATCATCACGTATGATGACCTGCTAACGTATGGCGAGGATCTGGCGACTGCATCTACTTTTAATTGAGAACATTTAAGCATTACACCTGTGGACGTAAATATATTAGGCTATGCTTTCATCTGAATATATCAAAACTTTAGTTTCATTTTTTATGTGATACACGAGCTATAGATGTGTACACGACCTCACTGTGCACTGTTGATCCACTGTTCTAGTTCTAATGGAACAACAGAGCTTGGAAAATACAGTACTGTCATTGGCAAAAGGATACATAATTGAAACGAAATTGAAGGAATCGGCATAAGAAAACGTAATAATTCGTAACAATTTGAAACAAAGTTACAGTTATCACGGTTTTCTTGGAACTGCTCTATCGTCGAAAATTATGATATATAAGTCTTACGATTATTGAAATAAACAGAAAAAACGTAATAATCAGAATAATTTCTTACACTTCTGCACCATGGTGACCATCTTTGATACTTAATCGCTCACAAATATTTGGATTTGTTCGAGCATTCTCGTTTATTCCCGCCACAACGACAGTGCGGACACCGTACAGACACCCAATGAAATGAAAATCGGTCAAATGTCGGCATGATTTTTAACTTTTAAAAACATTCTTTTTATTACGGAAACCTCCGTAAGATGCATAATATAAGGGGAACAATCAGAATAAACGTAACTTCAGCCGAGTTATGAAGAAAGCCGTAATTTGCGGAAGGTACCGAACTATTTTACATTTGTAACAGTTGCAACAATGAAAAGAAATGAAAAAAAACCCGTAAGGGATCGTAGCGTAATTCTTAAGATTTTTCTTCTTATATCCTTCTGACAGTGTCAGTACTTTTGCTACTGTAGTTAGAGACAGGGTAAGTCTATATTGGTATGATCACATTAAAATCCTACCACATGTCCAAATACATCATCTGGCTTATCATAAAACATAGAATTAAGAATTGTTTCCATTTTTTGAGGAACACCATTTTCTTTGTAATATTCCATTGCTTGTAATTTTTTCTCATAAAGTCTTCTGGCTTTTTCAGCCCTTTCCTTATTCAATGCCATGTTTTTTAAGTACGCGGTGACAGGTAATGAGAAAAATATGAATCAAATATTCCGTTTTATAGTTTTAGTGCACTATAAGTTGAACAAATTGAGAACTATTAAATTAATTTTAGAAAACTATCAACTTTTAAGTTCTATGTCAGCCATATTGTTAAACGTCGTCATAGAAACAAAAAAATATTTAATGTAAATATAAATGTATGCATCTATATTTATTGATGTGTATGTCATACAATAGATAAAATAATATTGACATATAACAAGTAGATTGAGTGTAGCTTTGAATATATATAACTTTTGGCCGGGCTATGCGATTAAATATCAGAGGCGTTGCAGCCTTAATCAATGTGTCGTTTATACGATTTGTCCAAGTATAAACTACTTGATACAGACTGCCATGGATTAAGGAAGTAGTTACTGTGCAAGTGCTTGACAGGTGGAAGTAGATTTTAATAACAAAACGTCAAATTTCATAATGCAAGCAATTCCATAGTTAAACTTTATACACTGGTTAAATAGCATTCATATTTAACACTTAGAAAATCAAAATGACAACATCCGTAATGAGCAATAGGAGCACAAATCTTGGCTCAAAATCCCCAACTGGTGGCCCTGTTAGGAAAAAAGTCAAGCAACTTCCAGAGAAAAAAATTGCTGAAGATGAATTTATGGCAGCTGCAATTGGAGATGTGGAATGGCTAAAGCAAAGTCTAAAGGGAAACAGGGGGCAAATAAATTTTGACAAAAATGTACGTATCAACTGACCAACTAGATAAAGTGTTAGTGAACAATTGACAGTCAAAATTATTGTTTACATGTTGTCAAGGACTGTGTCTTGAAATTTTTCATCATCAAAAATGTTTTTAAATGAATATATGTTACTAGACAGTTCAATACATGAGTTGATTTGATTAGTTCTGCAAACTTGTAGTATTTATAAAGTATTAGTAATTGCTCTTGGATTATGGGTAATTACAACTATCTGCCTGTACTCTGAATATGTACGTCCGAGACTGAGGTATTCCTAAACATGTAAAACCTTAATTATGCTATATAGAATTTATTCAAATATTCACCTGATTTGTAGATATTTATTGTAGGTCTAGTATTTTTTTCTTTTACAGGGTCTTGCACCAATCCATTTAGCTGCAATTCATGGACGTCTAGAATGTCTGAAGCATCTTGTAGAGAAGTGCAAGGTGAAAGCACATTGATAGTAATATTAACTTGTATTGCGTCAACTCCCAAACAATTTTATCTGAATAAACTTTACAAAGAATTATCTCTTATATTGCAAGGGCATAGTGCGGCAAATAAAAAACGAATAATTTAAAAACTAATTTGTTAATATGGTAATTCATGTACCAGTTTGACATTAAAAGATATGACACATTAGTAATCATTGTTTATATGCTAGAACTAATCTTTACAGAAAATAAGTAATCATGTGTATAGGAAATTTTTAGAATATGTATGGTCATAATACCTTGAAGTTAACGTGTTAAAGGTTTGTATATGTACATGATGATGTATATATCTGCCATTTTATGACAGTTGAAGTATTGGTCTCTTACATGAAATATTCAAAACATATACTAGATGTACACTTGTGTTGTAGGTTGATGTAAACCTGGCAAGCAGCACTGGTTGGCGACCAATCCACTGCTGTATCAGTAACCAGACAGGCAAGCGCGCCTTCCAGTCACTTCTCTACCTGCTAGAGAAAGGAGCTGATCCATCCATGTAACTTATTATTAGAGCAAACTCCTCTTTGTTTTTGCCAAATGTACAATTAGAATAGATTTTTTCAGGATTTGAAAGCACGTCCAATCAAAATAAACAGAGGAAATATATCACATACCATATAGAATAGAAAAATATAGTATATGCATATAATAGTTAAAGACTATCTTGACTGTCACATGAAGTTCCTCGGATAATACAAGAAAGCTTACACAAAGTACTGTTTATTAAGATTGTGGTCCTTAAAACGTATCACATGATTACTGGCACATTCTCAAATTTGAAATTTTTTTAGAGATAATAAATTTCAGCTAGTGTTAGAAAGGAGATAGACTTACTATCATTAGGATAATTTAAGATAGATCATAAGTATTTTCTGGATATCTATTATAAGTGTAATATACCTAGATATGTTGTATTTAATTGACTTTGGTGTAAGTATTTACGTATTAACATTAGAGGATTCTTTCTCCAAGTCTATGGGGCTATATAACACAGTGGCAAGATCGAGTCCTAGCACAAGTGATGTGATGATTGCCCTATAGACTTGGAGAAAGAATCCTTTGTCAGTAATATACATGTAACTATACTTCACTACCTTATCAGACGACCATGACGAAGATGGGTAAATTTGGCATATAAATGAATATTCAGACGCAATGATGACAAGATCACCCCAGCACACCAGGCTGCATCTGAAGGCCATGTACAGTGCCTCAAAGCGCTGATCGAGGTTGGTGCTGACATCACGAGCCTTGACGATCGAGGCCATCGCCCCATAGACCTGGCTAAGCTCTGGGGACATAGGAAGTGTGCTCGGTACTGAAATCTATTTGATTTTTATTGTATAGTTTTTACATTGACAAATAGCAATATGTGGTTGTGAAATGATATTTGCGATCAGAATGAAAATGGATTGTGTTTGCATTTCATATTATTTAGATTTTTGATACATGATGTGAATAATTGTTTTGTATGCCATTTGAGTTGTGTTTCTTCATTCTTCACTCTGCCTTTTTACCCTTCCAGAGTGTTGAATTTGTTAATGGCTGCCTACCATTTTTTTCTCTTTGCATCTGTCTTCAGCTATTTTGATAATTAATCTGCAAACGAATAAATCTCCTTTGTATTACTTTTCCAACAGTTTATGGGTCTACTCTTTTTTTAATTACCAGCAACTTCTATGTGTTTGCAACTGCTAATCCACGCGTTGCTTCAATCCGTTCAACCCTCAACACAGACCCCAAATGAAGGGTTTCCAGCCTTCTGTACAAAGCAGAGCTGATACTGCCTTAAACATTTATTCCCCAGATCCAAAGTATCATAATTTTGCTGTTACAGTTTATGCATGTACGATCCTCTTTACGGAGGCTGTAATATATTAACTTAGGCCGATTTAATCATGTCATGTGTATATTTCATAGGTACATTCGCTAAGTACTTTCTTTTTAACATACAAGATTGAGAAATGTATTTTTTCTAAGTTCACTTTTAAACTGGATCTGCTTATTGATGGCCATATATGTCTGAACTCATTAAGAGTCATTATTTTGACATCTTTATGTTTAAAAATGGCTCAAGATCTGCTCTCCACAAAATTGCAGTATCCTAGCGGCTGAATCGTGGCATCAGAGTAAGGAATTTCTGGCGACTGAAATGAAGCAGCTGCAGAAAGTGCAGATGCAGAAAGCGCTAGCTGAAATCGCGGCTGATGAGTCTGAAAAAGCCGATCAACAGTTCTACGGTGATATCGCCTTCCAACAGTGGATGGAGGTGATGATTGTTGCTTGATTAGATAAATTTCAAATATTAAATTGTACGGGGAAGGCTAGTGAAAAGTAACATTAGGTAGTTATCTTGTACAGAGCAACAAAATTCATCAAACATAGTGCTATGAGCGGGTCATATAGCAAAAATGTGATTGGTGATATGCCCTAAATCTTGATCATGAGTTGGGAACTGCCTGTATTTACGGATGTGAAATGTGATGCAACCTATTCAATTACAATTCCTGATTATTGGTGAAAGACAATGAAATGTATTGGTGACTGGTGATTTAGGAATAAAATGTTGGTGAATGGATTTTCATCAAGGCCATATACCCCCCTTTATTATTGCATGTATCACAAGCAGATTATGCAAAAGAAATACCAATTTTGATTTTGAAATGGCATAGCCTCATTCAACCAGGTTCTGGAGGTTAGGTAACTACCACAGTGTTTGAGTGAGACTAGAGAAAGTAGCACCTCACACAAAGGGTGATATTGTCCTCTCTTATTTTTTTATTTTAGTATTAATGGTATTCGTACTCCCTCCCCTTATTGATATGAATATGTAAATATCGTGGGATTGAGAAGTGCAATTAAAACATTATTGTACTAATCATATAGTCATATAGCAAGTATGCAGGTCCTTTTTTTAAAAAAATGCATAGCTACTATAGAGCTGAATGTTATTCCATTGGTTAATATATTCTGTCTTTAAATTCATGTTTATACTGCAGGATGATACAGTACCACTTGTAAGTACAATGATTGAGAACAAGTAGCACTAAAAATGGACATGTTTGTATGCACCAAGAATTAAAAAGGTCTTCTGTTTGTTTAGTTTGAAATTGCCATTATTGTTACTTTTAGTTCTCATTATTTTAAAGTATTCAAGAAAAAAAGAATTCAATATTTAACGCTTACTCAATGTGCTTATGAACATGAAATTGAATGTGGAAATAAAGTGTGCACGCTGAATGTTGGTTTACAATTTCCTATCCATGGAACAAACTGACTAATTTGCTGTTTATTTTGAAGAATAAAATTACAATGGTACCATTAAACTGTATTTGAAATTCTATATACATGTATGTAGCAATATTTGAATTTCTTTTAATTGATAACTTACATGTACACACGCATATGTATAAATTTATGTGTAATATTCGTTTATGAAAAAGCATTACATATTACTTTTACAGATCTGTTTCATTAATTCATTGAATAAAGATCCTCAGAAAGGGACATATGTAACAATGAACATTAAGAAGTAAACATTGAATACTCTATACCAATACCATATTTATGTATATATATATGTATAATTTTAACCATTTGAACAGGCATTGTCTCATATTGAAATCAAAACTACATTTGTTGAAAATAATCGTAAAATTTTTTATCTTTCAGAATCGTGGGAAGGATTCCAAAGCATCTAAATCAAAAGAGAAAAGCGAAAATAAACCGGAGTCCGGGAGAAAAGGTAAAACCCCAGTTGAGAAAGGAACGATCCAGAAAGGTGGAGCACCAACAGGTACCATGAACTAGATTAATTTGGAAATATTGGAAATATCGGTAAATGTATTATTCTATACATTGACATTATTGAAACAGTATTTTGATGTAATATGTAGAATATTTTCACATGGTGAATTAGTTCGATAAAAAATAGCAATTTCATTTAAAACCTGATCAAATCTTGAAATATTTTTAGAAATATTTACATGATGAATAGTGCATTAATGAATGTAGTATTAATATAATATATATGATACAAGAATGAATGAATAAAAGAATCATCAAATCTTAAGTTTGAATCTGTGTTTTGTGTATAGTGGGTAGATGACACTGTAAATTTGTAAATATTCAAATATTCTTTCAGCATCTACTCAGAAAAATGAGAGTGGACCCAAAATTAAATCTACCCCCCAACAAAACACCACATATCAGGTGATCATTGCATGGTTTTGATCTTATCTATTTCGTTGAAGTCATAAATATGTATATGTACATGTAGATGATTATGTGAATAAGGAAATGATATATTCAGCATGGATAAGATCAAATGATACACATATCGCTAATATATAATTGTATAATATTTTTGGTATCCACTTTAAAAATATGATGAGCTCTCAGGGATGAATCGATTCATTAAAAAGTAGATTCATTTGTAGGGAAGTAAGTATCTGTATTATCTCAACTTGTCAGAGTTCGAGATAATTAGGGGTAGAAATATACTAGAATTCACAATGATCTGTGCTTTATATGTGCTCTATCAGGCCAACAGTTACCGTCAGCCTCTGGCACCGCTGAAGAAAGTTCCATCCCCGATCAGAGAGGAAGAGAGTCCCAGCCCGAACCGGAGGGTCCAGGTCAGGAGTGTTTTGCATAAGTTCCCATAATTTTAGCACAATAAGAGGCTGTAAGTTTGCACAAAACAATGCCTGGATTCTTTCACAAGACTTTATACTTGAAGGTTATGCTCAGTGGCCTAATAAGAATGCTTTGATGGAAGCTTTATGGGGTGTTCTTTGCATTCTGAAAGTTCTTTTCACTTGACCAATGCTAAGAGAATAACGAAAGCACTTAAATACCCCACCGTTAAAGGCCAATTAAGAAACTGCCAAAACATGTGTAAGCAAGAAATGTAAAACGTATGATTTTCGTCAGATGTAACTTCACGGTGCACATAAGAAGCAGCCTATCTCCACATTATTAAATATCGTCACGTCTGCCATTACAAATCCACGGTACGCAGGGTTGGGTTTTGTACGGCTAAAACTGGTTTCGTACTGTACAGGTGTACGAAACTGTACAAAACTGTACAAAACCTGTACGAAACGTTCAAAACTGTACGAAACTCGTACAAAACCTAGATGACAGTGTAAAACCTGGATAAAACTACGTTTAGCGTAAAATAACGCGATTATAAATGTAACATCACGTGACCAAGACTGCATGGCATTTTTTAAAGTGTGATAAACATATTACAAGAAAGGTATAAATCTTATTTTCCCTTCATTTACAATGCAAACTGCATCTTTTATTGACAGACTTTTACTTTTTTTGACTGAGCATTATCTTCAACTTATACTTTTGAAGAAAAAAAAATATCAAGAGATTAAAATATAGTGAAAAAATATCGTTGTGAGTTCAACTGTAACAGTAGATTGACTTATTTAAAACATCGTGTGTATGTTAAAGTAAATCTGTGAAATCAGGGATTTCGTGAAATTCCTAAAAGTTTCAGACAATTCATGAAATCACTGTTTCACTTAGGGATTTCATAAATTCACTAAAATCTCTAGGGATTTCATGTAATTACTGAAATGACACTCTAGTTATTTCATGAAACACCTGAATGGCGTTTTCATATTTCAGTGTCTATGTTTCTTTAGTCAAACATGCCAAAGATGTCTAAGATGCAATGTTTTGTAAGGAACTATTGCTTATCATATACATTCAGTGCAACATAAATATCACAATTTTTAAAATTGTATTACAATACATTATTACTTGATGATATCATGGAAACGTCTGAGCTCTGTGATGACTTGGGCTGTGAAAACAGATCCGTTATCACTCTGCAAAATGGCTGGGGCACAAAAGAGAAGGAAGATGTCCAACAGTTGAAAGGGAACTTCAGCAGCTCTTTTAGAAGACAGAGGCCTAAGGATAATAAACTTTGTGAGGTGGCACTGGTAAACCATGATCCACTTGAACTGGCCTTGTGGTACTAACTGCATGTCTATAAGATCCACTTGAACACGATAAGGCAGTAAGACTTAAATAATTCACCTGCTTCTGTTGTGATGTTGGCATACTTTTGACTAAGATGTTTCAGCATCCTGTCACGGCCACCATGACCAGTGGCAATGTGGGCCTTACTAATTGTCATAGGTGTCTTCCATGTTGGCATAGTAGATTGGGTGGTCTTCTGGTGACTTTCTCTTTTTGGTTAGCTGCTCCACATCACCACATGTAAGAACTTCATATCTATTAAGGATGTAGTACTGGTGACGGGACTTTGTATTGGAAACGTCTGTAACTGTTTTCAGGTCTTCTATGGTCTTGTAGTACACCTCTTTACTTTACACTGAGTATTTCTCATATAATTTATTCCTGAATTATGTTTCAAAGCAAGGTTGTGCCATCTTGACTGATAGGCAAGAATGAACTGGTTTAGCATGACTTACACGCCCATTAATGCATTATATAGCCATAAATTTTGAAAGCAAGATGAGAAAATATTTGTAACTGTTATAACAACAGCTTATCGAAGAAAGTCTTCCTAAAATGTGTCCAGTAATGTTGTGTAATATAACACTGGTTAATTCAGTAATTACATGAAATCCCTAGGGATTTTAGAAAAGATGTGTCCAGTAATGTTGTGTAATATAACACTGGTTAATTTAGTAATTACATGAAATCCCTAGGGATTTTAGAGAATTCATGAAATCCATAAGTGAAACAGTGATTTCACGAATTCCCTGAAAATTTTAGGGATTGCACAAAATCCCTGATTTCACAGATTTACTGTAACATGTATACATGTATAATTTTAGGAAGCTTCAAGAGAGTCTGTTGAAGGATATAGATCTCCATATACAAAGAGTTCCAATGGCTCAGCATTCTATGATAGAGAAGAACCGGCAGACCAGCAAAAGGAAATGAATGAAAATGCTGGTGTGTAGTATTTTATGTGTGCATTTTGAAATGAACATAGCAATTTATTATATCAATTTATTTAAGGCCATTTAGGTCGAAGTGTAACCAATTGTGTGTGTGTGTTTTTTATTATGCATTTTAACTTCGGTCTATGCTTGTGGCTTTTGCAATAATTTTCCTTAGACTTATTTTCTGTTCATCTTGTCCATAGTCTAACATAATTTTCAGGTGTTATTTCTTCTTTCAAAGTGTATGTACGCCAACTGAGAAATAGAAAAATAAACATGATGTAACGAAACCAGTTCTTGAGTACGTCTCCAGTGTGCGAGGTTGCAGCAACCTCGCAGAGTATAAAGTAGGTTATATAAGTTGCACTGGACTAGATTATATTAGCCCCTTTGTTACACACACCCTGTTGTTGTTCCTTCTTATGCCCACTGTAGGATTAGGGACTCCGTACACTATAGTACTTAGATTCAGCTATTTGGGCTCCTTTTCCTTGTAGACGCTAGTCGGATAGCACGTAGGGCTGGTAACCTATTCTCGATGAGAACAGGCCCTCTTTACTTGTTCTGACGGGGCTAGCCGGTGGCGAACCCCCTCCTCACTGCGCCTGGGACTGCGTGGCTTCATAAAAGGGACGCCCTGATCATTGCGTGTCAGCACCGGTGCAAAGTCCCCTCTGCGTAGGGGCCCATCGTGAAACCCGGCTTGTTAGGCACCAGGATCTCGCCCAGTACGCTGGACGGAGGCCTGTACGTGGGGTACCAGTTAACACAACGAGGAGTAGTAACGGAACATAGTCAGGAAGTCAGTTGTCAGTCGCGCGTCTCGAGCTCCGGCTCGTGGCGACGCGAGTCAGCACATTTTGTGGCCCAGCCAATAGAGGCAGGGTACGCGATCGACTTCACTTTGTTTACAATGATTGTTGCTTTTACTTTTCTCATAGCTAAAAGCCTCTGGAACGTGCAAATTTTACTTGTCTAAACTAATTAGTTTCGAAGTGTTCCTACGTGTCAAAAAGTCACGACATTTTATTTATCATTGGTGACTGGCTAGCCTTGGTCGACTTCTACTTTCAGCCCCTCAAGTGGAGTACATGCCACCACCAACCTGGATGAGGCTGCATCCAGCTGACTGGAACTTCTCCACCAAAGTACCACCAAAGGTAAAGATCTTTTGAAGCTAATTTAGGTATGACACTGCAAGATACAAGGTGGTACATCACAGTGATCAGTAAAGTGGCAATTGTCCATTTAGTAGTAATGTTTATCTATCTAGCGTAGGTAATTTACATAGTATTAAAAACATATGCAGCTGAAAGTCTATTTAGCTTTGGTGTGGAGCTTGCTAGTCCAGTGATTGGTGGTCAGCCCTCTATGCAGACTTTCATTTGGTTGTTCTGACAATTTGGAATTACTGAAAATACTGTTGTACTTTTGAGTACTGTTTTAGGAGTATATCACTGACCTTACTGATGAATATCCACGGGATGAGTACACCATGAAGCCTATGTATCAACTGAAGAAGAAATCTGCAAAGAAAAACAATGTCCAAGGACTGGTAACAAAGGCTTTTATTTTGAAATATTAAACTGGCCTTTGAACTTTTGCATTACACCGAGACTTATATAATTAGAAGTGATACAGTTGTCCAACAATTTTTAAATCACGATACAGAAATTACTGGTAACTTAAAAATCATTTTAAATCATCACCATTCAAAACCTGAATAATATATCTGTATATGTTTGTGGCCATATTGCAATCTGGCATCATACAGATTTTAACATGAATAGTTTATTGCAATGAAGGCTTAAATGTAAACACTTCTAATTTGTATTGGACGCAGGTTAACTATAAACCGCGAATATGATATTCACCTTTTCATCTTGGATTTATTAGGGTTACTTAGACATTGCTCTATTTTTATGGTAGTGAACTTCAATGACACTCCTTTGCAGAAGGAGGAGATGAGTAAGCCAGGCAGCGCTCTGTCAGGAGTGCGGATGCCTCAACTACCAGCAGACGTGATTAACAAGAAACTCGACCCAAGCAAATACGAGCGGCCAGTCGTCTACAAGTGTAAACACATAGGTGTGTTGTATTTATGTTTTCAAAATGACTTTTTGTAAGGAATAATTTTCATGGCAACAATTTTTTAAGCCTTAGATTCCATATGTGTAGTATTTAAGGATCGAGGTAAATTGAGACATGAGACAGTTGTGCCCTGTAGAGATATATTATGTTAATAAAGATCTGACACTTGATTTCAATCAAACAAAAAAACCTAGATCTATTTTTATGCAGATATTGAAGAATTGTTTCATGGAGTAATATAGCATAATGTTTTTTAGCGGATGTGCACAAGAAGCATATCTATGACTTTGAGGATTTGCCGAGACATGAAGCAGGTACGTTGCAGTTTACACACTATTAACCCATTTAGGATAGTACATGCCCTATCCTTTATATGAAGCCATAGCAGTTGGAATCTGTGGATTGTCTTGGGTGCTATTTCAACAATAGACTGAATTTGGTGCTGTAATAGATGAACATTAAGAATATGGTCCATCTAATAATATTGATATATGCTAACTCTTTTTGTACCAAAATTGGTGTTGTTGGTATCTTTAAAGTAGCAATTATTGCAAAATAGTGATGACACATTTTTATACAAATTTAGGGGTTTTGTGCCACAAGTAGGGTTTTGCAGAAGACAAAAAGTATTTTTTTCTAGGCAGGAAAAAACAACGAGAAAAAATACCAGTGGCATAAACCTGGCAACCCTGGAAAGGGCGTCTTTCACTTGCATTATACTAATCCTCAAGACTATAATGCATGCATATTTTGTAGAATTTGTATGTTTTTTGTTCTGTTTTACTTGTAGGTTTGCATCTCACTGGAGATACAAGCTCCATACTGTTCAGAAATGGTTTGCTGATTGACCCCACCCCGGGAACACCAAGTACTGCAATATCAGGTGAACAAAGATACTTCATTTTACCACCAGTGCATAAATATGAAAGTTATTTTCTCCAGATTGACTTGAAATTGGTGTTGGAAATTATGCTTCTGAGACTAAGATTTTGGTGAATATTTTATTTTGTAGTCCAATGCTTTCACAGAAAGTGTAATGATTTCTCCAAACATAATTAAACACATATTTTGATCTCATGATTTATCCACAGAAATGTACAACAGTTGAGGTCCTAGTAATATAACGTAAATGGATATTGGGCGATGTACTGTTTGGAAAGATAACTTTTTCATCAACCATCTAATTTTATTGGAAGAAAAGTTTTCACCGTTAATCTGACCGTGAACAAGTATGAATTAGAAATGTGTTTAGATGTATTGAGTTTTTGTTGTTGCTTTATTACAAAACCATATCATGTTTGTCTTTTTTAATGCTTCAGAGGAAACGCAAACTCAGGTATAACAATATGGTAATGTAGAAAAAGTCGACAAATAAGAAAAATTAGATTACCATACAATATTCAAGTTTCATTTGTACATTGATTTTTGTTACAAAGAGAATTGTTCGATATTTTCTCTGAAGTGAAATGGAACAAAATTGTAAACATTTAATGTTTAAGTGATTTAGTATTAGGTTATATTTAGTAATGATTGGAAGGCTTAGTTTTTCTTTCTGCTAGAATCACTTCTGGGAATTGATTGAAGATTTTTTTTTCTTTCTAAAAAGATTTCAATGAAGATAGATAAAAAAGTGAATTGTATGTCTTCTTTCATTTGCATGTTCCATGCATTTTTTATTTAATTATTACCGGAAAAATGATTAATTAACCTTATAATTGGATCAGAAAATAGAAAATCAAATTCATATCTTATTTATTGTGATTTTTCTTCTTGCAACATGGAATTACTATTTACAGTTTCAACTAATGCATCTATTTCGTTTTTCTGAACAATCCAACATGAAGTTATTAAAGGAAAATTCAAATTCATATTTACTTCAATCGTTTTTCATTTGTAATAATTTTTACACCAGTCTTAAAATTTTCAATGAATTAATATGTTATGGAAAGTTGTCAATGTGAATTTAAAGTGTTTCTAAATAATATTACATATGTGTAATCTTGAAATGATTAAATGTGAAAAAAAAAATGTAATAGTATGATGATGATCAGAAAACTATGTTGATCTAGGTGTATACATTCTTGCATTTTACTCTTCTTATTTCTGAAAGCTGCACTCAATTTATTCTCTAATTATATCATACATTGATATAATTGGATCCTATTTTGACAGTAAAACTAACGATAATTATTTCCATTTACTTGATCATGGATGATGTAAAAATTACAATGAATAGATACACAATATGACTATACATCGATTCTTTTTCAGAATCTGCATATTATCACTGCATAAATTATATTTTGTTGAATTTTTGTTGTTTTTCTAGGAGTTTCAGGCTGGTCCGATGACACCGCTGGGGGTGTGAATCTGTTGATGGGGCGAATGGGGCGAAACCGGCCTTATCCAAACATACAGGGCCACAGCTATGACATCATCAACAAACAAGTCCCTGCTTGATGGCGGTCCATTTATTGGGCTCTTTAGAAACAATGAATTCATTTCAACAATGAACATTAACAGTTTGGCTTGAAATCACAAGTTTATTTCCAAATCGGAAGCACATTTGAATTGTTAGTTATGAATTGTGTTGTTTAAAAAAGGTTTTTTTTGTTCCTCACAAATGTTTGTAATATTTTGTGAAATATTAAGCACTTAGGTAACAAGTTACAGCTCATCTAAATGATTTCTTTATCATATTTAATTATATTAAATTACTGGTCCCAATTCTCTACTTAAAGGTAAATCTTGATATAGCTTATAATGACAAACATTTTTTTTATGAAAGAAGAAATCTATGAGTGTATGGCTATGAATGCTTGCTGCAAAATATGTTGCTGAAATGGCTTGGTATCGGGATGCCAAATAATCTCTTGCAGTTTTCTTGAGTAATATTTAACATGCTATAACAACTATTAAGGCCAAAATATGTCCGTGATTGTTAATTCATCTTATTTATTGTGCACATTGTGATATGTCTTTATATATTAGTATTTATATACGTTTAAATTAGGTCAACAAGTCATTTAAGTTTCTTTTGAAACAGAGATCAAGATTTGTTGAACAAGATAGGTTATATGTGTCAAATTGTTATTTATCCTGTCATTCATTACCTTGTAAAAGTTTTATGGGTAATACTTGTTTTAAATGTTTGGTAGAACTTAGGTTTCCTTCTGACAGACGGTTGAGCCAAGTCATCGAGTGACGTAAATCAAGAAATTGAAAATTCTTGAAAATATTATGATCGTCCGCTATTCCTGGGATTATCAACATGACTATAATTTTTGTACAATATAGGTATCAGCTAAATTGTATAACTTTATTAAGGAATAGCCTTTAACAACCATAATGAATAATTATCCTTTCATACATTTTTTTAACAGGATTTATAAAACTATCTCATGAAATATTTTATCATATTTACATAAATTGTTTCAATGTTGTCAAGTAGTTTGTTGTGTTATATATGAATTGTATGATATTGTTAAACACATATGAATTTTTTGAAACAGAATGTAAACCAATATATCTACTGAGAAATGTATTGTTTCTTATTAAAGTTTAATTTCGTTTGGAAAAAATAACAATGTATTGTTAATCAGGGTATGAAATAAGGCTATTTTTATCAGGGGCCGGCAACTTTTCATTGTTTTCTACGCTGTGGTCCATGAGCATATTTCTGTTTCATACCCTGGACTAATATGCCTATTGTTTTTTTTCATTCAGCCTTAATCAGATTTGATCGTGGTAGATATTGACATTTGACAGAGGTTTTAAGATAATTGTTCAAATATCAAATCATAGAGAGTTTGTGCCAAATAAAACTGTGATATTTTTTTTTCTTCAAATTTATGTTGTTATATTTTACAATTATTGTCCAACATCATCATCGCCATCATGATCAAAGACATTTTTGGCTCTTGTGTTATTTCTCAACGCCTTGGATTGCATACGAGCAATGACTAGTAATTATTCATGTAACCATTAAAACATTGCATGCATCTCCAGATCTGTGCACATTTTACACGTATGTACTGCAGGGAAGAGTGAAATCAGTTAAGGATGAGTTTACTCAAATCACCACCAGGCCTGATTGGTAAATTAACACACAATATGGTTACAAGATCAAATCCATATTGACTTGCCATGGGGAACGTATGACTTACTGTATTTTATTGAATAGCCACCCAGGCTTGATATTCCGCCAGCATTGGATCAAGCGCCGGGTGTAATACTGTAATAGCTCAGTTATTTCAGCGCCAGTCTTGAACTACCGCTGTGTTTAATAGTTCAATGTTCGTTATATGAGGAAATACATGAATCCATTGAACCACACATATCTTTAATCAACAATCAACTCAGTAGACCTCTCATTCAAATCCTTTGATCATCTTATTAGTAGAAATGCCCCATTAAGTGACACAAAAGGAAGCCACTTCACAAGAAACACTGCAACTATCCCACCAGCATGTAATTACAGTGGTTAGTGTATGATCCCACTCTTGATAATGTATCATTCAATATAATGTTTTTATTACTTATATCAATTTAAAATGCAGTAGACATTTAAAATCTCATCATATACAACAATATGATAATAACGTTTCCATCAAAACGATACATCATAAACAGATCAGAGAACTCTTGTAGTATACATGCATAAATGTACCTACAATTTGAATGCAATGAACATTATTCTTTGGAGGGCGTATTGCTAAAAAATGGTGTAGATCATCATATCCACGATATTCTAGATTTGAAATGATATGTTGATTTGCAAAATCAGATATGGAATAATTTAGATACTAGCAATAATGCCCACTCGTGGTTGAGAGACATGACTTGCCGTTGGCGGTATTCTATGATATAAGCGCCGGCCTTGTAATACCGCATGCCTGGAATAAGCGCCGTGTGAATGTGCTGTTTGAAATTAAAAGGCGTCAGGGCGGTTATTCAATAAAATACGGTACTTATTCTTAAGAATGTATGTATAGAACACATTTACTACCTGCTGAGATCGTATCAAAGATTTGTAACCTCAAAAATGCATGTACAGGGTATATGAAACTTATTACAAGACATTTGACTTTCGTTGTCCCAATTCCATAGCCTATTACACGTATGTTTTTGCCGTTTACCACTGTTGGTCCACGGGAGCAATTTAAAAGACAGTACTAGGATATATATAGAAGCATTGTCTCCCTAGTATTGTCTTTTAAAGTGCTCCCGTGTGGTGGTCCGCATGAAATTTATAATGCTATTGTCTTCGGTTGTTTTCCAACTTGCGAGATCTCTGATTGATACATTTCCATTAAACAAAAGCAACAACAGTCAGTTAATTAAGTCTTCATTTATTGGGACAACACTTTCACAGCGTAGTGTGTAACATCATTATTGAGTAAATAACCATTAATAGTTCTTTTATTTGTTCCAAACATGTTCTAGTACTTATTGATAATGGACATGACAAACCTTTCAATCTCAATCCCATTTATATTATGATTACACAAGGGCATTGATGAAAGCACCCCGCAGGTGAGAGCATACATTCAAATCACTGCCCATTTACATTACAATATATTTACCAATACATTGTTGTTAGCTCCAAGTTATTCATTGGTCCCTAAATGGCGTCCAAAATATGTGCAGCAGTGTTTTTTTTTTTTTTTTTTTTTTTTTACATTGACAAATTGTCTAAAGGACACCCGCAAATAAGCACAAAAAGAAATACAACAACAATGACGACGACGATTACGACATACTATTTAAAATTTCGTATAATGCTGAATATTTGAATAATGCTTTGGTAAATGAAATTAGCTTACTCGTCTACAGTCTAGTCGTGAATGGCATATTGAACCCAAAGTATATTCCTACTTTGAGCTGGGATTATTTAATGATAATGCTGTCAGAGCTAGGTACCATATAGTTGCAAGATCCCACCTCATTCAAATACGATTTAAAAATGTTTTTTAACATCATTGCATGAAGTCCACCAAAAAGGTGTTTGATTTCACATTTACAATGGTTATCATGTAGTTACATGTTCTGTCATTGGTGGGGGGAGGGGGTCAGTTAACTCTTTCTTCACACCCCCAAAAATGGACAACCCCCACCCCCGGTATCGTTATTTATGATCATTCCCTTATTTGAAGTCAGAGTGGTATAATTATGAGGAAATTTAGCAAGTCTGCTAATTTTTTGTACTCAAGTTTCGAGTTTCAAGGTCGAGGTAATCTATTTTGGAGGCAAATATAGCAGTGTTGAAATGTGATGTGAAGAAATTAAATATTCTAAGCATTCGGCCTACAGCACAAGGTCTCATTAATTACCGTGTATAGTTGCGTCGCTTCAGTAGCTGAAGCGAAAGCCTAGTGATCACTTTGTTTCTATGTATGTATCTATGTATGTATCTATGTATGTATCTATGTATGTCTCCGGACAAGCTAGAGCTTTTACTATTCCAGAGATTTCATTCAAACTTTACACGACTATGAGGTATGAGGCGACACCGAAGTGATTCGATTTTGGGCGCTCATGCCAATTAAATTGTGTATTTTAGAAGGCCATTAATGACATTTTACTGATATTCAATGCACTGAGCTAGCCAGAAAAAAAATCAATATTCAGCCTAGCAGCAATGTCTATAGCCAACATGATAAAATCAATATATATATATACCTGCTGCAAATTAATAAAATCGATACAGCATACTCATGCACAATATCATTTGTGGCTGATTACAGTATTTTATTTTTATATCATGATATTGTGTACTTTTAATCAAGATTTCCATAATAGGCTGGGATCCACACTTGAAAAAGCCTTCTAGAAATTGATGTTGAGGAGTCGGTCTCCCATATTTTGTTGACCTTAATTTTCTTATAGAATAGACCCTTGACTTTCATCGCATAATATTTTTATTTTCGGCGGCTCTTGCGAAAGTGTTGAAATCGACTGGTTTCCATGGTAACTAAACATAAAAACGTATGTCCCCTCACTATAAGAAATTTCATTATATTATGGCTTACACTTTCACAATACTTTTGAGTAATACATCAAATTAAAGCTCATAACCTTTGGGGTTAACAAAATATGGGAGACCGACTCCTCACCACCCCAAGATTGATGGTGTGGATCCCAGCCTATAACATTTTAGTGAACTTTTAACAGTTGAACTTGATTAACAGTAAAGTATGCATCGTTTCCTTATGTATATTAATTGCCCATATAAATCAACATTGTTCTAGCGACGCCGTGTTCTTTGAACACTTCTGATCTAGTTGTTTTTTCCAGCTGTATTCTTGTTGAAATGAAATTTTATTTTAAAAACTTAAAATTTTACTTTATTAATTTGAATGTTTTGGAGCTCCTAAAGCCTTTCTTTTCAAATTAAAAATTATTCTATATATTTCTTTTTAGGTCTTTTAATTTGAAAAGGAGCCTTCAAAATGTTGAATGATCTTGACCATGCATACAACAGTGTACAATTATATCCTAACCAACGGCCTACTCCATTTCCCTATGGTATAAACAAAAGTCAATTACACCGGGTCCTTGTTCCAATATATAAAGCGTCCACACGATAGAGTCGATGAAAATGGATAGGAATGGAGCAATATTGATAGCCGTTATATATAGTGTAATGATTCAAGTAAATTGCCAGGGTATGTATGTATTGAACTGAAAATGTTCATTTAGTTTTCATTAACGAAATTTATTTTGCAAAATATATTTTGCATTGAATGACTTAACGTTTGATAAAAAGCCTTTCAATGTAACAGTTGAAAATGATCACACATAATAAGTTTCATAATAAGATCAAATTAATCACAACGAAAGTAAATGGCTAGAAATGGTTAAAAAACATCTTATTCTGATTAGAATGTTTTATTCAACTTTTTGAACTTAAAAAAGTTCACGCAAATATTGCAAGAACAAAAATAATATGAATTGTATTTAGGGATGATGTACATTTTGTCACGCTCCCCAAAAGTGGAACAGTGTTCCACTTAGGGGGAGGGGGTTTTCGGTCAAGTTTTGGATGTTCCACTTTTTTGTGAGTCTAATATTTTATCTCGCGCGCTAAAACTTTTTATATCAGAATGCCAGTATTTATTATTCAAATGTGGCACTAAAAAGATACACAGACACAGCAGATTTCACACATAAATTAATATTATGATAATCATTTACATTCCTGATATATAATGAATATAATTTTATGGCATATATGAGTAATATTTGAATAGATATCGTGAAACATTGTGTAGATATTCTTCAAATATGTCACACATCTGATGTTTTCACTCTTGGGGGGGGGGGGGGGGGGTAAAAAAAGAGAGAACACTGTTCTACTTTTGCGGAGCGTGACAAAATGTACATCATCCCTTATCGGCGGGGATATGAGTGTTTGTCCCAAAGCAAAACAAAACACGTAGATGTACATATAACTAACAAATTAAGATACATATGTAATTAACGTCATATAAATATACTATTCTGGGTTTATTATACTTTATGTCTAACACGTAACAAAGTGTTTTTACTGCATTCGTTAATTCATCGATAGATGCTGTTAAATCTTAAAAAAGTGTGTCATTAACAAATGGTTCGGACGTGTGTGTGCATGGAATTCACACGTGCTGAATCAATCTGCAAGCGTTGGTGACTTCCCTATGGTGGTATCAACTAGCTACTTTAAAAACGAAATTAGATGATTAATCATCTAATTATGTTGAGATTCTCCCTTCTCTGACAGAGTGTGAAAATGGAAAAAGAAAAAAAAATAGAAAGTAAATGTTAAATAATTCAGAGTGGCAATGGACAGTTTTGCCCTCTTTCTAGCGATTTTACATCTACACCAGGTCATTGGCACACGGTATCTTTCTCAACTCACGTAGGAGCATACAGCATATCGCTACTAGCTGTAGCGCAGAGGTGCTTATCACTCAGATTTGCGTTCACTCACCTGACCTGTACCTATTTTACGGGTAAGCATCATGGATCAGCGTGCAACCTTTTAGAGGTTAAGTTTGATCAATACCCACCATCAAACCCGACCGGAAATCGAACCCATGACCTTCTGGTCACGACTCCAACACAATCAACAACAGTTTCTATGCATTTAGCGTGTGATGGTGTATATTTTAGCTGACTTCTCGTGCACAGGACGAGTCCCTGGTAACTATGCAGACACCGAGGACTGTGCCAAGTACCACCAATGTAACGCCGACAGCACACATATTGTGCGCACTTGCACTACAGGGTGAGTATGAAGGTTCAATACGCCTCACTATTTTATTACTATGACAAGTTCAGTTACAAACAAGCTTTGGAAACATACATTAGCTTACTATATTATAATGTAGCAGCCTGATCATAATTCACTGCACGCTGTACATAATAGGTCATCTGTAAGCTTTCCAATTTTACCCGATTGTACATGTATGATTAACAGATAATCCAATACGATTAGTCTTAATTCGTTAGTTATATGTGTATCTACTTGTTTTTGGCAAAACTCTAAGTACTATTAAATTTTTGGTGTCATCTATAATTTTAGATACCTTTGGGATCAGGCGTCACAGTTGTGTGATTGGGAGCATCTTGTCGAGTGCAGGTTGGTCTGACAATCACAGAATAAAGTCATTGTAACATTGACACTATTATATATTGTGACGAATTTCACAAGCACACCCAAGTGTACTTTGACACTTAGGGGTGGGTGGGGGTGTTGTTCAAAAATCAAAAATGGTGTGTGGGTGGGGTGTGTGTGGGTGGGTGGGAGGTTGGGGGGAATCCAATCCAACTTTTCTGATTCCCTTTTTTTTTTTTTTTTTTGGGGGGGGGTTACTGAACTTGTCAGATAATATACTGTTTGGGGGGGGCGGTCGTGGCCTTGTCACACAATTTTTTTTATTAAGCTATGGTATTCTTATTTAAATATATTCTTTTAGTAATTGTTCAGAAATGCAATGACTATAGAGAGGACTTTTGATTTGATTGCGGGTGGGGGTCCACTCAACTTTTTAAAATGTTGATGGGGGGGATAAAATCGATTATCTAAAAGTCGGAAGGTACTGAACTTTTTCTTCGAGCCCCCATAATGGACCCCCCACCACGGTATTATTATTTTATTATTTATGATCGTTCCCTAAGCGATATGGTTCTCTAGTTTTGCCGTGCTGGGTGTCTATAGAAAGCATTGAAACAATTTTTTTTCTTTTGGACTTTGTGAATTTATTCAAACTAGACGCTAGACTCTTTTTTAACGGTAAACTATGGATTCTGTTGTAATGTACGTCATTTTTTCTATTACCTAAAAAACAAAACAGAGTAAGTAGACATGATGCATGATGGTACACGAGTATCACTTTGTAACGATGTAAAACCTTTTAATGATGCAGTGGACCTATATTACATAAACTTGTCGGGGTTAAACTTGAGGTCACTTCATGACCACTAAGATTAAAATTGGGGTCACTGACCGCTAGCTCTTGACCAAAAATACTACTGGAAGCTTACCAGCGAAAAAAAACAACATGAAGCAGGTACAGCACCTGCCCGATTGCACATCCAACCCCATCGCCTACCTCCTGTGTGGCATTCTGCCTATCAAGGGTGAAATCCACAAGAGAGTTCTGACCACCTTTGTTAGACTCCTCCGTGATGCCTCTTCAGCAGAGCATTTAATCATCAGAAGACAACTGCCATGGCCCCCAAGGAGCTGTCCAGCAACTCCTGGACATCTGGTGTTCGGTGCTCACACACAAGTACGGTCTACCCTAGGCCTGCTCATGATCTGCTGCTGAACACTCCATCTAAGGACGGGTGGAAAAGAGAGGTCAAGCATGCCATCCACAGCTTTCATACGGAAGCTCTTAAGGAGGAATGTTCCAAACATGCCAGTACAAGGTACATTAACCTCGCCTCCTGCTCAACACGAAGAACCCACCACGTGTGGACCTCGGCAGGCTCCAATGTTAGGGAGATCAACCGAGCAGTCGTGAAAGCCAAGCTGTTGCTAATGAAAAAAAAAGGAAGAATCCAACCAGGCCTGTGTCCATTGTGTAAGGTCGACACGGAAACAGGGAAACATTTCATATGTGAATGCAGATCTTTGGAGGACACTAGCCACACTAGCAAGAGTGCCAGTTTACTCAAAATAATCTTAGATCCATCTCATGCCACACAAGAGAAGTTCCGACTGCAGAAGGCAGAGACCATCACAAGAAGGTTGTGCTTCGCCCTACACCATCGGCGCCTCCTGCTTGATGGAAAGCCTGCCCCGGTAGCATCCAATAGTCAGTGTGTAGCTGCCCACCCAGCAGCAAAACCTGGGGTGCAGCACACTACGTACGTGGGAAAATCCCAGGACAAGGAAACACGGTAACTTAGGTCTCAGACATGTAATTAAGCAAACCTAAAAATCAATTTTTTAAATTTAACAACACACAATTTATAAGGGATAAAATATACGATAATTCTGAAACAAGTCTTACAGCAAAGTAATTCAGATCTAGAATAAAATTAAAGCACAACTTTCTCATATCAACTTTAGTTTTCGCGATAACATGGGAGATCTGTTTCATCACTTCCAAAGATATACTTTATGACCCATTGAATTCAATATTAAAAAAACAAAAAACAGACACGAATTGCTCTCCAAATATTTTATTTTGGAACGACCTCGATCACGATTGATAAGTCACGTCTGGATTTCAACTACTTTTGGTAAGTAGAGTGTCAATTGTAGGATTTGACAACGACATTGGAGTGTCAGTCGTGAAATTGAACATGAACTGACGTCTGATTTACCCGAACGAAGTGAGTTTACCCTCACCCGAACGTAGTGAGGGTAAATCAGACGTCAGCATGCTCATTTTCACGATTGACACGACAATCGAGTGGTCAAATACCATCCTATCATGACTAAAATCCACGCTAAATGAGTGTCTGATTGGTTCTCTGCGCACGCGCGTGTTACAGTCCTTACAGCGCAACGTGCAGTCAATCATTGCATTAGCAACGTGCAAATCGCATAATTGAGCACGCTGGTCGACCGATCAGAGTGGGTTATTGGCGGTGATTTTTGCACGGAATGATAGAATTGGGAGATTGATTACTAAAAATGAGAACGTTATGATATGATTTTTTATAATAAAAACGAAACAGACACTCGTTCAGAGTGACGCATACTGCTGCTACAGTATATTCTCAAAGTCCATTAAACAGGCAGTAAAGTGGGATAAACATTAAACAGTTGACTTTTGGTGAATTGTGCTAAAACTAGAGGTCTATATTGCCAGTTTGTAATCACCTTATGCTATCGTTGTTTTTATCAGCAGTTGGAGTTCATATTTATCATTTTTCATTGAAAATAAGTGGGCTATGATTCCGTCAGCCTTTAAGAAGTATGCAAGATGTGCATGTTGTGTGTATGCTTTGTTAATCATATTAAGTAAAATTCTAAATGACAACTTTGGAAAGTTTGGAAGGGAGACACTATTGAATATAGTAATCAAAACTAAAAACCTTGAAATTATTATAAATGAAACTGAAGGAGGAATTTTACAATGTAAAAAGACTACGGCGGTTGTTAATATTGTTCACTCAGCAGTTGAGAATGCAAACAGGCGTAACATGATAAGACAAACATGGAATAAGTTTAAGGGTAGTGAAACAATACAGACAGTATTTGTAGTTGGAAAACCACACTGCACAAACTGCACATTACAGGAATATCTGAACCATGAAAAACAAAATTTTAAAGATATAGTTCAATTTGATTTCATGGATACTTACAGAAACCTATCCTTAAAAAGTCTATCCGCTATCAACTGGGTGATGCAAAAATGTCCGAGTGCAAAATACCTCGTTAAGACTGATGACGATGTATTTATCAATAAACACTTACTAGAGGAGTTCCTATCACAACTTAAACTCACCAAGGTTGAAGGTTTTTACTGTTCTACATTTCATGCAAGGCCGAGTAGGCATAAAGAAGATAAATGGTTTGTCACCATGGAAGAATTCCCTGATCACCGCTACCCAATCTTCTGTGAAGGCTTCGCATACGTCATCTCCACATCGGACCTACAGAAGCTGATAGCCACGACAAACACCAGCTCATTTTTCTGGATCGATGATGTGTATGTGACAGGGATTTTAGCCCATATGGCAAAACTTCCACACCACAAGATGAAGTCTGGTGATCGATATGGATACTCCACACCTCATAGGAATCTAGGAGAGGATATGCAAGTTATGTTTGTGGAGTTCCAGCAGTTTGGAGCAAATTATGAAAGAGCTATCAGAAATGTGTGGCGATGGTGGAACTTGATTTAGGTATATTCAGACACATTTCTAGCCAAATCAAGAAGAAAAGTGTATTGAAGAAGCTGACATTGATCGTAAAAGCTGTCACTATGTGCTCATGTCTAGTAAAACATGCGCTCTTTTTGTAGATGAGCAGATAGACTATTTATTTTGATAAAAAACTAATCAAGAAAAGCGCTATAATGATTGTTTTGATAGCAATAAAAGACAAGTGACAAAAATAAATCACCGGAAATCAATGTGCAAGAAAAGCATGTATCGTTATAAGATATTCGCAACATTTTAATACCTTTTCCAGTATGGTGCTTTCGGCTTACGAACAAGAGCACATTTCTGGTGAAAGGCAAATGTAAACCTACACTGCTGCGTCCCATTAGAACATTTGTGTTCTGAAATTAGAATTCTTGTTCGCAAATATACATGCTAACTCATTTAAACAACAATAGAATAAATTCTATAGTTGAGAAGTATTTAATTAAATATGTTTTTGTGTGTTATATTGTTATTAATTTGTTAATATGTATTGAAGTTATGTCTGAAATAGTCATAAATGAATAAGATTGACAATATATCTGATTCCGTCACTTTGATATATGTACCCGTGACCAGAAGGCTACAGGCTCAATTCCAGGTTACGGCTACAGCTTGGTGTTGAGCGAACTCATCAGTAACCCATTGCAGATACAGTAAAACTTGGTATGTGGGACATTGATGGAAGTAAGGACACGACTTCCAAATTTGATGCACTATTTACATTAGTGGTCACCATGAGCTGTGTCCAATTGTTGGCATCTTGTTCATTAAACTGAGTAGTCAGGAAAGCCATTTTAGGTCAGTTTTTAGCATTTTCTGGAAAAGTTGCAACATGCTTTTCAAACTTGATTAATTGTTGATTGTGAATAACTTTAAACTTTTATTTCGCACATAGATTTGAGGCATGGGGTTCCAGTTATTTTCACACCTACAATATACATACCTTCATCTTGTCACATGTTACTTCTCAATAAATAACAGTAACCCCTTTTTTCTTATATTCCTTACAGTGTTGCAGCTGCTGTTGTTGCCACGACGGCGCCCAAGTGTGCAAATACCCATGGTACCGTTTAGTTTTCTTTATTTTCTTTGCATTACAATAAGGCCTTACTATATAGACCATGTATGTAGACAATAATTTATTTTGTATTTCAAGATCACAAACTGAACATATTGGCTTCTAACTGTTATGCCTATGGTTAAGGTGTTTAATACATGAGTCAGTGTTTCAGTTTCAAATGACATGTTGACAATATAACCTTTGAAGACCCAAACCACACGTGACAGAAACCAAACCTTCAGCATCCACAGCGATATCGAGATGTAGTAGCGCATGATGTAAATAATCATATGAAACTCTCTTTTTTTTCTTATAATCCAGTGACGATAACAAAAGCATTCTTCAAGTACGCGATTGAGACTCCATCCTCCATCTGCACGGAATCAGACCTGTTGTCGTCACACAGCAGCGAGGCTGTCACGGCGTGTGCGGGGCTATGCAACACTACACCCAGCTGTGTAGGGTTTGTGTGGACCGTTGACTGGTGCCATCCAGTGGCAAAGCCGTGCACCAAGAACCAAATGAGATTCTACAGTAATGGCTGTTAGACGGATGGCATTATGTGGGTTATATCATAAATCAGAGTACACAAATTGTCTCATGATGGATCCACAACCCAGATTTCAAGGGGAGGGGATGGGGCTTTGGGGGACAAGCCCCACCTCACCATGCCCATATACTCACAATACCCTGCTTTCTCTCAAGTTACCCCATCCCACCTCATGCGTATACACACAAGCCCCCCCCCCCCATTCTCTCAAGCCAAAGCCCCCCCAGCCATATGATATTCACAAGCCCCTCCCTCCCCATTTTCTCAAGCCAAGCCTGGCTCCCGCCCTTCCCAGCCATATACTCATTAGCCCCAGCTTTCTCTCAAGTTACCCCTTCCCATCTCAGGCGTATGCAGACAAGCCCCCTCCCCCATTCTCTCAAGCCAAGGCCCTCCAGCCATGTACTCATAAGCACCCTCCCCCCTCATTGTCTCTAGCCAAGCCGGGCCCCCGCCCTCCCCATATACTCACAAGTCCCAGCTTTCTCTCAAGCTACCCCTTCCCCCCTCAGGCATATTACTCACAATCAACACCACCACCACCGGCCAAGCCCCCCTCTCCACCCAGTCATATAATCACAAGCCCCTCCCCAGCCCCCCCCCCCATTTTCACTGATGAAAATATATTATGTTTTATTTTATTTTGAAATTGTGGTTCTTATGTTGCTATCTTTATATATAACCACTTTGAGTCATCAAAATCCTCGTCTGCAGGTCCCCGCCATGTGAAACACGCAAAACAAAAATTTCAATACACCGCCCCCACGTAAAATCTGGATCCATCACTGAACAGTTTGCATTGTATTTAATGATTTTATATATATTCATAAATGTTAATACCCAAATAAATTGTATTATTATTCATTATAAAATTATGGTACCTGAAACCAGGCTGGATGCACCTATCAAATTCCATACCAATCCATAGTTGCAGAATATATACACGATGTATTAATTTTGAAATATTCATCACCCTTGAGACACAATCACACATACCATTTTGTATATTTTATTTGAACAAAATAAGTAAACATTAGCACACAATACATTAGGTGTAGGTAGGTATGTTGGAATTGATTGACATCTATGAAGGCTTCCAAAAAGAATCCTCTAATGTCAATAATTACATATAAGTGTCTAATCATTTGTCTTTTAATAAACAAATATAAAAGAATTGACAATATAGATCTATAAATAACAGGTGTAATGTAAATGAAAATGGCAAACTTATATCAGTTTTATTCTTTCAAATCAGTAATTATCATTTTCATCTCAATTTTGATAACAGCACTTTTATGTTTGGGAATAGGCAGGGATAATTTATACCACATTGAGATTTTTAGATCTTTTGCATCAAACAGAGTAAAACATTGTAATTAAACAAAAGTTCCTGCATTGAGGAAATTAATATGTGGTATTTATCAACAATAACATAAAACATCATCTTTTCATTAATAACATAAGTGAACATTTATGATGAATATTTGAAGTTAAATATTTTAAAACCACCAAAGATGAAATGATTCACCGCCTCTTACGTTATTTACAAAATGAATCTTTCTTTCCCTTCATATAGTTCAACTGCAGCATTTGCTAATAACAATTATTACTAAATATCGATATAACACTGTTAAGATTGACTACGAAAATATCTTTTTATCTACATTTTATACTTAAAATAGAACATATAAATGCTGGCATGTAGACTTAAATTTAGTTACATTTTTTGTTTACATTCTATGCATTACAGTTTATCAAACTACCTATCAAATAATTAAATAGGTATATTATAATATCTATAATATATTATATCATAATATACTTGCATAATTATTTTAGAGGTAGTTTAAATAATAGTGTCCATGCATTGCTGGATGATGATCCATTGAATCACAGAGAGGAACAATTAATTAGATTGCAAAGTAAAAGGGATAAAAGTCTCAAATATTATTTTGTGAATAAACATTAGAAGATATTCAGTGGCAAAAAATCCACAGGTATATTCTACATATTTGCGGCAAGGGGACAAACGTCTTTGGAAGTAAATACATATCTTCTATCACAATTCATAACATACATGTAGTTATCACAAATCTATAAGATTTAACAATGAATATTGGCAGGATAGTAATGGACGGTTTAGAAATATGACTAGATATACCATATTTGAAAAATGGCAGCATATTACCTATTAAAATCTAACTACATGTACCATTCAATAGAATATTCATTCATAAACATTTTAGAATTGTATATGCAACTACAATAGGTAGAGCACAGTCTAATTACATTTACAATGGAGATATCAATAATCATGCAGTATAGGCCATTACTATAAATTGAGCAAATACATGTATTATATACATGAACTAATGAAATACCAAAGACTTTGGACACCCCAAAACAAATCTTTTGTATAGGAACGTTTTTGACATCTGTATCCACGTCTAACATTCAACATATTCATTTTCCATGTTAACATTGTAACCAGCGTTGTTGCTCCATCACTTTGTTTCATTGTGTAAGATATTTCTGTTAAAGTTGAGGCAGGTTACCAATATTAAATTACCTGCTTATTGCTCTATGATTAATGTTCGACTTTAAGTGTAATGTGTGTCAGATATGTGAATAAGAAGTTAACACACAACATACAATGTACCCCATCATCGACATTAATTGTAACATGATTTTGAAAATTATGCAGCCTTCCAACACCAATGAATATACACCAATGAGATAACAAAACATACAAATTTTATTACAATAATGCATCAATGTACAAACTTTAACCAAACAAGATAACAAATAAGATTAACCATGTTAGTGTAACAACATGGAGAAAGATATTAGATTTTCACCGTGATTCAATTAGTATGTCACTTATGATATTTATTCAAATGCTCATTTTTATCATACATACCCTATGTAGATAACAAAAACACACAGTTTCAAAGTCCCTGACCATTTTAACACATCCATGCTGAGCATTGTTCAGTCAAATGATGGCAGAGGTTTGTCGTGACCCTCCCGCCCTTGGAGCCAGTAGGTCGTCTGGATGCCTTTGCCCTAAAGACAATAAGCATTAAGTCAGTACAAATTGGCAAAAGTATGAAAAAGACACTGTGGCTAGTACTAATTATCATTCATTTATTTTTATTTATTATTATTTTTTCCTTATTTAATATATCAATACACATCAATACACAGTTCTTTATACCAGCTTTGGTATCCTATCCAAAGAGTCCTAAATATTTAAAATTTCTAAAGTTATTCAGTTTAACAAGTTTTGACAATGAAATGTCCTCTTCAGATTCCATTCCTCTTTATTTCATTGTCGAAACTTGTTAAACTGATTTTAAATAAGTATGAGAGGACCTAGCAGCTGTTGCAGCTCAAATATTAAACCTTGCAAACGAACCAGGAGTTAAAACATAATTGGCATAATACAAACTTACGAGATTCATAACCTAATTGTTTATGATAGGAAAATTACAAACCTTAATTTCAATGTCTCCACGATTAACCAGATGGTATTTCTTAGGTGCTCTCACCAAGAAGTCATGGCATTGAGCACTCAGATGGATCTTCATTGCTGTGATCACAAAACATACAACCAATCTATTCAATAATGTTGTTCGACATGTTCAGACTTCTTACTGAAGTACTCAAAAGGCAGAGATGCCAAGTTGGAGGAGCTTGAAAGGGGGAGACATTATTTTTTTAGGTAGAGGCATTTGGCGCGGGGCGAAGCGCGCCGTAGGCGCGCAATGTTAGGGGGGTCTGGGGGCATGCCCCACCAGAAAATTTTGCAATTTTTAATGCCATTCTGTGCATTTTAGGCCACTTTTTAGGTATTATTTGTTTGAATTTTAATTTATTTTAGGGAATCAGTAGAAAGGGGGAGATTAGAACACCTGAGGGGGAGAGGGGGAGAGAGGTCTCCAAAGGGGGAGTCTCCCCCCCCAATGCGGGAGACTTGGCAGGTCTGAAAAGGTCTTTTATGCAGTACCCGAGGTAGGAACATAATACATAGATTATATAGCAAATCATAGGTTCTTTGTTTATGCATCATCTGGTATAGATGTGGGAGCGGGGGTTTAGCCTTATTATTCAAAATATTTGCTATAAATACTAATAAGCATATGAGTTTCACCTTCTCCATTGCTCTCCATCCGTGATGCTGTGTTCACTGTATCTCCAAACAGACAATAACGGGGCATCGTCAGGCCGATCACACCTGTGTAACAAATACAAGATTTCTGATTGTCTGTAATGACATACTAATGATCTAAGAGTGTTTACGCGATGGCTTGTATCCCATTAATTGCGCACATACAATCATCCATCTATCCGGCTTATAACCCCTCTGCTAAGTGTCCCAGTGAGTAGCTGAGTTGGAAATTGTGCCTTCAAGGCAACTATGATATATGATGTATATACACGATGATATGTATTTGGGCTCATTGTCTATATCATTTGGTCACAATGCAACCACTGTAATTTGCTGACCTTAAATGGTGACACTTTCCATTCCATGGCAACTTTGAATCATACTCTACTTATACTCATGGACCTTAGTATGAGTTGCAACAACCATTCTTCAAATCTTATAGTACAATGCATTTGATGTGACCATAAAACAGGTCAATTTGAAATCTAAATTTGTGGTGTTCATCACAAGCTAAAATATGTGGACAAGAGTTGTTATATACATTGAGCCTCTGTTAGTGAGAATGTCGACAGTAGTGCCAAACTCCATCTCAGATGTTGAGAGTAACATTCAAGATGGAAAAGATTACATTCAACTACTCAAACAAGAACACTGCATGCACCTGCAAAACGTTCAATACTATCTCAGATGCACAGGATAGAGCCGTTTCTATATAATTTACTTTACTTAAAAAGGCATAGAATTTTCATAATAGGATTATTTTATATAAACTAACATACCAGCCACACAGTTTCCGATGTGGATCCCGATCCTCACTTTGAGCTGCATCCCCGGCCGGTGTCGAACCTTGAAGCCCAGGATGGAGCTGAGGATGTCCAGGGCCATGTTGGCAATCTCACAAGCATGATGAAGACCAGCTTTGGGCTTAGGGACACCTGATGCTACCATGTAGGCATCACCTATGGTCTCCACCTAACATTGAGAGTTAAATTTTTTATTCGAAAGTTCATATTTGAGGTATTTCTTTTGTGCAAAATAGAATTAATGTAATCTGGAAATAAGGCTTTAAATTAACGATATTACATTATTAACGCTCCAAAATGTAATAAAATTAGGCGCATTCTGCACTGCAGTTTTACTGAAGGAAGTGGCTAGGGAGCCGACGTCGGCTCCCTAGTCAACCCACTGTGGGTAGGCATGGGAGCCGACATTTGTCGGCTCCCTAGCCTACCCTCAGTGTGTAAGCTAGGGAGCCGAGGGAAATTAATTATAATAGTAGTGTAATAGCTTACCACTTTTTAAGACATATGTGAAGATAGCATTTTCCTGTTATCCGATAATAAATGTTTTGGTTACAAGATAGACAACCACTTTTTATGCATACATGATATTTGCAGAAAACATTAAAGATGGTTATGTTGAGAGGCTAAATTGAGCATGCCTAATAAATTTATTTGAATTAAATTGTACTTCGTACATATGTATATGTCAGAAGTATTCATATCTTTGAATTAAAGTACTAAGCGTACTTTTTTGTGTATTAATAAGAAATATATGATGATTATATCATCCTGTTATCCTTTATTGAATGATTATATTATCCTGTTATCCTATATTGAATGATTTAGTTTCTTCATATTAGTTATATGTATGTATTACGTGATATTTGCTCAAAACAATGATTTTCACAATAGTTACTGATAAAAGATGATTAAGTGAGCCTAATCTGAATATGTATTCCTAATAAATTTCTTTGAATGAAATTGCACTTAGTAGCTAAGTATATGTCTGAAGTACATGTATTCATATAATTAAATTCAAGGACTATGCATACATTGTTTCGTCCACTGTATCTAAATTGAATAGTTAGGTGAATTGTCTTAACCAGTTGACCAATCCGGTTATTTGTTTGCTGAGAATGATTTATTTACTGGGAATTTAAGGAGTGTTGCAAGAAGTGTCAGTTCAGTTGTTAAAAAAGACATGTATATCTTCTTAATACTTCATTGAATATTGACATTCAAAAATCATTAAATACAAAAATTCCATATTTCAAATGATACTTATAATACATATAGTTCATCTTGCTCATACTAATATGGATGTAAAAACATGTAACTGTGAATTAAACTTTTAATAATATGATATTGCTAAGCAATTTTATCATATTTTTTACTTTCTACTAAAATCAACATTTTCTTCATCCATGCAGGCATATGTCAGCACATTTTCCTCATATATCATTCCTGATTCCATTATGCTACATAACCATACAGCTTTCTTGCAGAAAGGTGTTTGCTTACTTAATTTTGATTGTTTTCTTGGGAGTCCTACTTGCAACACTTCATAAGTTCCCAGCAATGAAAATGTTCTCAGCCAACAAATCACCTAATTGATTAACTAGTTAAGACATTCATGAACCTAAGTGACCTTTAATCAATCTAAAGTTACAAAGGACAAAACAAAATGTATGCATAATTCTTGAATTTAACTACATGACATATACATGTATATGAATACTTATGACATAAACTTATGTACTAAGTACAATTTCATTGAAAGAAAGTTATTAGTATTACTCAAATTAGAATTTCCACATAACCATCTTAAGCAGTATGAATAATCAAAATTCATCTGTTATAATTTATTCAAATATCATGTATGCATAAAAAGTGGTTGACTATATTATAACCAAAACATTCAATATAGGAAAACAGAAAAATGTAAACTTCATGTTTTTCTTGTAAAAGTGGTAAGCTAATACACTCTACTGTTATAGATGTTTCCGTCGGCTCCCTAGCTTACACACTGAGGGTAGGCTAGGGAGCCGACAAATGTCGGCTCCCTAGCCTACCCATAGTGGGTTGGCTAGGGAGCCAATGTCGGCTCCCTAGCCACTTCCTTTATTGAAATATTCAAACAAACTAAAAGTCCATCTAAATATGATTAGGGCTCTGTAGAGTTTAAACGCTTTTAATAATAAAAATTTAAAACATTTTGAACATTTTTCTACATTAGTTTCATAAAACATAGAAAGAAAACAAAGTACAAAGATCATCTAAATAGAAAACACCATCAAATTATTCCCAGTACTACCTTATATACATCATAGCGCTCTATGACATCATCAAACAGAGTCCATAGGTCATTGAGAAGGTCAACAACCTCCATAGGTGAGCTCTCAGAAGACAGATTCGTGAACTGGACGATGTCTGAGAAGTAGATTGCCACATCTTTGTAGAGCTGTGGAGTCACTGGTTTACCAGTTTTAAGGCTATCGGCTACACTCCTGTGAATACAAATCCATAGATATCCATATAGATAGAGTTGAATGTAATACAGGTTATTGTACCATAAGCTTTGTACAAGACATTTAGATTGTGAAGACATGGACCATGAGGTACTTGTAGTCTCTAGGTTTATAGACATCACCATAGTACTACTAGTATACTAGTAGATCTTTAAAGTGACTAAACTGTTGTCACACTTTATGCTTGATTCAATGTATTTACCACTCTAAACAAATGGATAACATAAAATCATGTAAGTTATTGCAGTACCTTGAACATTACAATGTAGCAAACATTAGCCCATTGAAATGAGTTAAAATGCCCATCATATCCAATATCTAGAGCACTGCACAGCAGCATAGCCAGTTCGTGGACACTGTCATTTCATGCGTCACACATGTAATAACTAGATAATGTTGTTCTATTGCCGATATGTATTTTTGCACACCCAGTGTCTTCATCACATTTATAAGATGTCTATAATTTTAAGTAGTTTTAGTATGAATAAAGTAGTCACAAGTGTATTTAATGAAACACACGAGTTGACTGTGCACACAGACTCCCTGTGAAGTGATCTAACATTCCATTCCAAGAGTTAGATGCGTCGGAAGAAGTATCATAATACTCTGGGTTTTTTTCCCTCAAGCAATTATTCATTTAATTATGGTAGCAGCAAATACTCACGACGGTAGCATCCTGTATAGAAGGGCATCCGTCTTCTTTTTCTCCTCTTCAAGTTGTCTTGTGCGATCGGCCACCAACTCTTCCAAGTTATTGGCATATTTCTCCATCATCTTTAGCATGTTGTCCATAATGTTGAATCTCCTGTAACCACAATTACTCATTGACAATATGTTGACTAGTCAAAGCTTGATATTCATTATTATTACAATTTTTCTAATGCGTTTTTCCCATGTTTGCTTGTTGATACAATTATATCCTTCTATCTCTCGCCCTCTCTTCTATTGCAAGCAAGCTCCTGCCAAGTATATTGACATGGGTGAAGTAGAAGCATGCTTGCAATAGAAGAGAGAGAGAGAGATGGATAGGAGAGAAGAATATAATAATACAATTTTCTATTTATTATATACATGTACGTTTGGAAAAAAAGGTACTTACTTGCCCTTGTTGAGCTCATTAAACTTTGTCTTTACGGCTGTAAAGTCTGGCCTCTGCGCCGGGTCCTCTGCCCAGCATTGGGTCATAAGACTCAGGAGGCGATGGTCAGTTTCATTGGTCACTGGGATCGGGGGACGGAACGGAGGCGTCTCTCCATTGCGCACTCGACCAATGATATCTGTTCAGATATATAAATAATGCAAAATGACATATATACAAATGGACCCACTTAAATCAAATTTGAAACAAAGAATCTATAATTGCGAACTCATAAGATATCAGAACTTCTTAAAAATGCATAGTTTTGCATTGAATGTACAAATGTAAAATACAAGTCTTGTAACATTAAACAGTCATCTATAATTATTTTCTTTCTCAATCCTTCCATTCAAACAAATTTACATAGAGTGTATCCTAATTGTGATATTATGTACGCATAGGTTCTTCCTCCAGGTCACATTAAATATGTCACAATAAAATCAAACACATATAATGCATATATAAGATGCATATACAATAACACATAATTCATAATGATAATAACACAACAATGCAACATACCTTTGGGCACCATACTGTATTGCCCATCTCCACCCTGGAATGGATGTATGGAGAACACCACTTCTAGAAGCACAATGGCAAAACTGTACACATCTCCCTTCTGGGTACCCTGGGGTGGGGCATCAGGATCTCCCAGGATCTCTGGAGCCGTCCAAAAGAGGGCTGCAAACAGCAGATCGGTGTGATGAAGTCATGATAGATAGCAATTAATTTGATAAAACCTATTAACAGTATTAACTTCTTTTGTAGACCGGTATCCTGTTGTTTTATTAATATATTAGAACCTTCTATTAGAACCCCCTTTGGTAGGTGGTTTCAATAAGGAGGTGGTGTCTATACAGAGGTTCATTTAGGTACCGGTAGCTTTATGAAGGTTTGGGACTGTGAAAAGTTGTCTTATTATAGGAGTGGTCTTGATAGAAGGTGGTCTTAATAGGAGGTTCTACTGTAAACCAATTCACCTCTGAATTTGGCGTCCTCCAATTCTGGCACGTCGCGGAAGTGGCTGAGCCCCCAGTCAGTGATCTTGAGCACCCAGCGACCGTCCACCACACAGTTGGAGCTCTTCAGGCGGCCGTGAGACTTGATGGCCGATTTGTGCAAATACTCCATGCCCTATAAATGCTATCATTTTAGTCGAGATCTCTTAACGAGACATATCAAAATGACCATATTTGAAGTCCCTCCGAAAACTGTAGACAAAGGAGTTTAAATTTGTGCACAACAGTCCATTGTATCAGTGTATTGATACAAAATTTAAATAATTTTAATTCTAACGGTTCTCAGCACGGATGTAATTTATTTTCAAATATTCATGATGAATATATTTCTGATTTTGCAAAAATTAAAAAGTGAATGGGTTGTGTCTTATGTAAGAAAGAAGGAACATGATTGCTATTATTATTGGGTTCATGTTATTCACGTTTAAAATTATTGTTCTAAAGTTAGTACTTTATACATTACATTTGTATGTGAGTTATGATATTCTCCAAAACATACATGAATTATGTCAAAAATGAAGCTGTTCTTGAAGTTCAGATCAATCTTGATATCGTCATTATGAATAATATCCTCGAGACTGCCTTTACTGCAGAACCTTGTGACAAAGCACACATTGGGCGGGTCGACGCACATGCCCATGAATCCGCAAAGGTTCTCATCATTCACTTCACGCATCTGAAAGCAGTTAACAATTCATTTAGATATGGAATACATGCACAGTACAAGCTAAGAAAATTTGGTTTTTACATCAGTTCCAAATAATTCTAAAAGTGAGTTATGTTTGCATTGACCATTGTCTTACTTTAGTATATGTTTGCATTGTGTTACCTTAGTTTATATGTTTGCATTTTGTTACCCTAGTTAATATGTGCATCAAAGAATAAAATGTACCCAGGACACATATGAAGAGTGTATTAAGATGCTTCATCTCACTAGGTACAATAATTTCAGTGAATAATTACCCATTGTAATTCCCCATTTAATTACCCATTTTGATTGGAAATTACTGCGATGTTTGTATTTTTACTGATTCGCGTGACTGCTACGGAAGTCATGAAATTTGTAGTAAATCAGCATAAATTGTTTGTCACATTTAAACCCAGATTAACCGTTTAAGGTCAAACATTGCCCAACATAACTAACATGCATAAATGATAATAGTTACTTTTGCTACATCTATTCAATCGTCATATCTCACGACTAGACCTTCTATATACGCAGTATATAGTATGAACAAGGACTTTAAGGCAGTGTGAGTGATCAAGCCGTGGAAACCGACGATGCTTTTGCTAGTGATACTCTAAAATGATATTTTAAATACTATTTTATACTGATGATCTCATTCAACAAGGATCTGTTGCATACTTTGTGAGCTCATGCTACCACGGCATTTGGTTGATCGAGACTTCTAGATCAAAATAGGTCAAAATAGTTCAAGCAGGGAGCTCTAAAAATGTTCATATGATCCTGTTGTGGCACAAAGTATGTTAAAATGCACATAAAATCTCGATTTCTCCAGTGTGCACACAGGAATTTGTTTTTAGAAAAAGCCCTAACTGTAGATTGCAATGACAGAAAATATTTGGTGGTATGGCTACAGGTTAATACCTGGTTTTTACCTTTCCCTCTAATATATAATTGTATCATATTAAAGCCATCGATGCAGTTGCCCTTTGCATAGACGCCTCCTCTCCCTCGTAAACTATGACCCACCAGATGGAATTTCATGTTGAAGCAGTCCTGCCATGTAAGCACGACACCAGTCTCATTACCAAGTATGTTTACACTGCTTCCAGTAGGGCACACAACTAATCAACGTGTTGTGTAATCACATTGATACAAATAAACACGTTCAACTTGACAAATCGCCTAAACTCTCACCGCTTTGAGGTCGAGGTGGTCCTGTCGTGTGAGCATGACGCCGGTCTTACTGAGCATCTTGACGCACGCCAGAGCACCCTTGTAGTAGGCCACCTTGACGGAACCACTGGTGTTGGCTCCCCAAATGAGGTGCCGCTTATGGATGAGTGCGATGGATTGGAGAGTGGTCTTGATCCTGTTGTACTGTGCTGAGAGGACCAGAAAGGAGTGTGTATATGGGCTATTTATAAAATTGATATTGACATTATGCAGTTCTAAGTGGTTATTATAGGTTCTGAACTTATTGAGTTTTTTTGCATGTGGCATATATAATTATTTGGTGTGCATCTATCCTCCACAGTTTACATTTATTTAACATTAACTTTATTTCAACTTCAATTTCATTTCATTGAAAATTATATGGACGTTACAAATAACCACGTAACAATTTTAGGATCATAATAGTGGCACATAGGAAAATGGAAAGCAACACGATGATAAAGTCCTAAAAATATACAGACTTAAATTTAAAAAATCATGCAAAATGAATCAGCTTTATGTTCTACAATGATCATCCAGTTAACATCACATGCATGTTGGGACCCTTGAGAAAGACCATGGTGTAAACTTTAAGTTAATAATTCACTTCATCACAACAAAACAAACTGCTCGATGTAATAATTGCAATGACAATAGCATTTCACATTTGTGGAATTTGACACTGATGAAGTGAATTGGATTCATTGGGAGCCCCTGTGGGCTATTTGTTGGTTATGAAATATTGAGTTTTGTACAGACGCATGCAGGTAACTCACCACAACTCAGCACAGCTCATCACAACTTACCACAACTTATCACAACTTATCACAACTTACCACAACTCACCACACTTCACAAAATACAAAACCAATCAAGCGGGATGCTTCAAAAATAGCCAAACTGAGATACCTTTCTTTGTCTACGTTTTGGTTCATTGCTTACTTTTCCATCTAAGACGAAATCTATGTCTTCAAAACGCAATTTCCACAGCATTCGTGCAAGATCTTCCTCAAAGCGTTTCTTCCTTCAAATACAAGCAACTATACATAGAATGATTTGAGTATATGAGTAATTACCAGCGGCCAACATTTCAAAACTCCGTATCAGAAGCATTTTTCTGCAAATGTAGGTGTTTGACAAGGCAACCATGTTCTACACTTATCAAAACAATTTAAAATAGGGATAAAATATAGCGAAGTAAAGTCTAGGGCACAGCCTGCTACCAGGGCCTAATGGAAACAGACGGAGTGGACTCTGCTATTATTAGTTTTGTAACAACACTCACCTGTAAATCAAAATGGCCGCCAAAATGAAGCCGAAAGCGACAATGGACACACAGATGACAATGATGATGACCGTGTCGCGACCTAAAATATTATGAACTGTTTAATACATTTTTTGACAGCTGGCACTTGCTTTGAAACACAATATAATGCTTGACACCCCCACTATATAATCATTCCCTTGCATTGCATACGTTTCAGTCCCAGAGTCCCGATTTCAGTGGGTGGCCAAGATCGGGAATACTATGTAGTATGATGATCAGATGTACAAGTACTGCAGTAGTCAGGATACTAATCGCTCATGATTGTAAACGATTATGTTCTTCAACATGTCAACGTCACTTATTAAACAACAAAACATTGTCCAATCAGGTAACGTTCTTGGACCCTGAATCAACTACTTGTATCGGTTTTACATTTACTACAATGCAACCAGTTAAAAAATAGGCAGACGAAAAACAATCATAAAATAAACAACCCGTATAATCCTGAGCTTTAGGGTAGTAAATCGTATTTAGCCACTGTATTTGACTAGCAATAGTAAATGTGAAAAAGAGAAGTCCGTCAAGTTTTCTAAATGAACTAATTGTTCTAAGCCACCTACGTAGTCATCGTTCTATTTGCTGCAAGGCCGCCATTACAACTGATATGCTCACATTTCCCAAGTGAGACTTTCGAGTGACAACAGATGTCCTTGAAGATAAATGAAGCTGTTACACGATCCTTTCTATGTAGGTGTGTTTTATGTAATATAAGTGACTTCAAAGGAGTTCACTAAAACACACACATGAAAATCAACAGAAAAAAGACAACGGGAGATTCACTATAACGCTAACATTTTTCATGATAATGTGGTGCATCTCCTGTCTGAGTATTTTGAAGTCATCTCAATTATGTTCTGATGTTACACAGAATACGGAAATTAGTTTACCTTTTATGTAAATAATATATGTGTTCCAGAGGCCTTAGGAAGTTGTGCGGCAATTCTAAAAATGACTTGGAACGTTTGGCACGTCGGGTGTTACACAACGAAAAGTTAGAATAAAACTAGTTGCAGCACCTTTAGGCCCCCATTTCACATGGCCGATCCTAGCTACAGATCTTCCCAAAGACGCCAGATTTGTCATTTTGGGGTGGATCGTGAGTGATCTGGCCTCAAAAGTGACGTGTTTTGGCGTGTTCGGCAGGGAATGGGGCACTTTTGGGCGGTTCTGGGCTGATTTTTGTTTTTTCGGCTTATGTGGTACCAAACCACACCATCTACATGCTTTTCGGGGTTGTCGAGGGGCTTTCTCTTGCATTTGCATCATCCCAAGGTCGTTCACCTTAGCTGTGGCCTCGTCTGCTGCTCTTAGAGGATTACATTTGACAGATGAGACCGTAAGTGCCGCCACTTCCGTTAAAATCTGAAGCAATGGAAGCATGAAACAGAAGCAGCTTTTCCAACAAAAAGTTTTAGCTACAACGTATACACATGAGGCAATAACTAATAAATTTTGCCACTGTTGTTTGTGTCTCTGAAAAAGAAAAATGGTAAGTATGGCAGCCGTTGCACTTAATCTTGCTGCAGCCCAACAACATAGCCAGGGGAAGGAAAGAAGAGAAAGAAAACTACACAAGGCTGAAGAAGAGGACAATGGCTAAGTTTCAGTGGGCCCTGAATCATCATCAGTCGACCATTGGCCCGTTATGCTTCATCTATCTCCGGTCATTTTCTATCACATACTACATTTTTCCGGGAGGCTACGGCAGTGTCATTGTTGTCAGGACCTGCTTGATCGTCTGTGACGTCTTGCAGGACCAGATGACTTGGGTCTGCTTCGTCTTCAGGCTGTTACGTAATAAATATTGATCCATCTTAGCCGATCCACCCAGAAATGACAAATCAGGCGTCTTTTGAAGAATCTGGAGCTATGATCGGCCATGTGAAAGGGGTGGTGGTGGTGTTACAGTTAGTAATAATAATTATCAAAAAATCGTGTTGTGTATTGTGAAGTGCTCTATAAGTTGTACCTAATGTATCACTGTGTGAATCTGGGGTCTGCAGCAAAACCTTTTTGCTAATAGGATCGTTATGACGCAGCCTTATAAAGAGAAATCAAAGGTCACACTACATATTATTGCAGATATTGTGACAGCTCATCTCTCACCTTGATGGGGTTCAATGCAGATATTTTATCTGACAAAGGAAGAAGTTGTCATTGTGAGTTACGTATTAAAGAAAATGGATTCACAATTTGTTTCGGTTTCCTATTTTGGTATTCTTAAAAGGAAACAATATCAAAGCTATCATAAAAGACAGGCTTTTATTTGTATCAGTTGAAAATTCTAAATAATAATCTCCGCTTAAGTGTACTTTCAAAAAGCCGTTTTATAGGTATATAAGAGAACTTTGTTCCAGAGACGCTGTGCTCTTTGGACACCTTTGATCTAGAGATGAATATGGATACCAGTGCTTGTGAATTCATTACCAACCATAGTGTCCTTTCATTACTACTGCCAAGCATATTTCTACAACTACATAAAAGCGGCTGGCGTGCATGATGGTATCATTCTGACCCCGTTGGACCATTCTGCCTATTGGATGGAAGCGTGCGGTAGGGCTGAATAAACAGCACAGGGAGGTCTGTATGCAGCTAAGTGCATCGTGCTTCAACAAAAGGAGTGCTGTGTGAGAGAATTTCAGAGGTAATTTATTATCATGAATATTGTCTTCATTCAGAGGGTAAAGAGACCTACATCTATGTGTTGACACTTTTATAACCCATGGAATAGACGGATCCAGGATGGGTAGGCGCAGCGGCACATAGCACCCACTTTCATCCCACTCCTTCACAAAAACAAAAACAAAACAAAAACAAAACAAAAACAAAAACAAAAAAACGACAACAAACATTTTCAAGTTCTCGTGCATGTCTGCAAGCTTTCGAACGTACGAAACCCAATAGTTGTTTGTAACTCACCCAACGCTTTTTGTCTCTATCATATCTGGATCTGCCAGTGCAAAGAAGTGTTTTGATAGAAGGACGCATGTTCACAATTCTGCATGAAATTGGCATTGTTTAACTCATCATTGACGTCAAGACTGAGATTCGTGTGAAAATTAGCTGGCAGAGGAAGCACATTCTCTAATCATTTATCTAAAGGTGGCATGTGAAAGCGTAATAACAAGTTTTCAAGGCGGTGATTGGCAGCGATGCATGCTATGGGGAGACGTCCTGTGGCAACAGTGAGAAACATGTGAGCCCATACAGTTCAAATATGTGTTTTCTTTTAAATTGGAAAATCAATATTCACCTGTTACATTTGATTACATTAGCAGACAACAAGGCATTTTAAATTAATAGTAGCAATTCCTGTGTGTATTAGAATATTTGCAAAACTTCAATCTAAATCTGATATGTTTATCAAGTAATGCTATATGTACATATCACTGGCAAATCATGGTTAAAATTGCTGGAATTAATGACTTTTGAATATTTTCATGTGGTTTTCTTTCAGTAAAAATGACAACTCTTGTTACATCAGCGAGGACTCGTGTACAAATCTTGTACCCCAGTAAAACATATATTCTCATAGACGACTGCACGATGTAGGCCTAAGCGACGACCCTCGTACACAGCAGCACATGTATGTGACATTTTACCTTCACAGGTTAACACAGCCTGGTGGTAACAAGTTACTATTATTGGCTAATTAGTAAAAACTAGTGTGTAGGAATATAATTGTTAAAGAAGATGTTTCTATTCAAGGACTATAGTGATAGATTGACGCGTAACTTCCTAACAACAGTGTACGCAGTTACATGTATATTAGCTTCCTTTCTTTGGATTCAATGTGTTCTTTTTCAGAAGAAATAGCTTATTGAATATGACATCTATGTCATATTTGATAGCCATAATGATGTTGAGTTCCTGCAGGTTATACGTCGTTGAGATTTGATTCATTATAATGATGTGTGTTTCAAGGCAAAGTGTATTAGATGCAAACAGCATTGAGCTTTATTCCTGGCATGCAAGTAAAATGATATACTAGTACTCTTTTCTAAATTCTCCTTACACATGTACAGTAGGTTACCAGCGTTTTTACACAAATATCTAATTTTCACTTACATGTAGTTTGCATTGCTTTTACCAGTGGTATCCCAGAGTCCCTACCTGAGTTGTCCTGCGGACAGAGCTCGTTGAAGAAGCCACAGAGAGGCGCATCTGGGGGAGGGGCCATTCCAGACGGCCCCCAGTTCCGGCGCTGGTCATTCTGAATACCTGTGAGAATAATGACCAACTCATTAGGTCATCAACGAATGTATGTATCGGGTTTCATTATTAGCTACCTGTTGAAGTCTGTCATCTTGTCTTTGGCAAGACTTTCGTTCTTCTCTCAAGAGCTTCGTCAGGCCGTTAGGTCATTGTCTATTGCAGGGAATTTAGTATATTTACAAGAGGGGTTACAGTGGTCTAGTGGGTTGGGAGTCACGTGAGTGTTTGAGGGGGCACAGTCACCAAGTCTCAATAAGGCACGGCAGTGCTTCATTTTTATTAAATTTCAGCGATTCAAGATGTGTAATGCTAGTATATTGTTTTAACGTCATTGGCTAGTCGTCAGAGAAATACATTGTACTGTACAAGCATGCCGTCTAGGGCAGTGCCTGTTCAATGGAATGGCATTCTAACGTTTGAGCGTCGTTGAACAGTATTAAAAACTGGTGGAGTATCTCAATCAACGTACAGTTGGGACACTGCAATTATACTTGTTCGTGGCAGTATGTCGTAAGATCACACCTTCATTTCAATTCTAAAACTTCAGATGTACAAGACAAATCGCTTATATAATGACTTTTAATGCAAGCGAGAGGAAGGAGTTCTATTCCATTTGCCCGAAGAAATTGCCACCATAAAATAAACAAAAGACTCAATCCTAATCAAACCAGTCTTTATCAGTGAGAGAATCGTATCCTATTGGAAGGGGCTAATTGAAAGGCCGGAAATCTTTGATGTGGGAATGTCAAAAGTGGTACAACCAAATAGGCTGAGGTTCAGGGCGCCTGCTTCCCTCTGTTTCCGGGTGCACCATGTAAGAAGGTAATTCTGAATGTCATGTGATGATGCTGTAAAAATTGTGTCTTCCGTCATGGAAAAATGTGCTTGGGGGAAAATAAAGAATCATGCCAAGTCATTGCCTATCTATCGGAGGTTACATATTGCAACATGCACACCAACATAGAACATAGAGTATTATTTTTATAAATCATAATGCGAATTGAGAAGGTCTATCTAAAGATGAAAAGCTTATTTTAAAATAAAAGTAAAATAATCATTACTGGTTTCCACTTCCAAATCATGATTCAATGGCACGGAAACTCATTTAAACATAACATTCAACCATCTGCCCCTTAGTAAATACATATGATATTGTTAACACGGGCGTATCATTACGCAGGGAAATTAATTTTTATATTACGAAGAGGCTACATCTGCTACATAGGTAAAAGGAGTCCACCAAAGTCAGAAAATAATTCTGAAGTGCTCAAAGCGTGCATATAGGCTTGTGATACATGTTTGAATTGAAGATATACTCATTCTTACTTATAAAACAGACAATAGCAAGAATCCTGTCATTAAGCCGTAAAAATATACTCACTGCCACCTCCTCCCTTGGCCATGGAGACGTCCAGAAGAGGCGTGTACTCGTTTCCGTCTACTGGTAGATGACGAACAGTGTAATCAGCTATACGGTCACAGTTGTCGTCCATCATGACCTTGCCTGTTTTACCTAAAAATTGCGATGTTCTGTTTCTTTAAATGGAAGCGTATGAACAGAGTCTCTGCAGTATGAACTAAGATGACGCTGTATTAAGGCATTCGTAAACAAACTTACACACACACACACACATATATATATTAGACATTTCACATGGCATCCACCGTCATAGTGTTTGCGGCTATTTGGTTACGTTATCACACTTAATCACTTGACATGATGAAGAAACATGGCGGATGCTGTGCGAAACGCCGTGTAAGTCTGTTGAGATCCATTAGTGTAGTTTAAGATACGGTGGATATACCATTAAATCTGGATGCCTAATGCTAACAATCACTGTACATAACGCTTGGCAGATGACGTTGTCATGGAAATTGCACACATAGCTACACACGTTTCTATCAAAGAAGTAAGTGACTTTCGTTTCTTGCCGAGCAAAAATTGACCTGTGGCACGATGGTATTTATATTTCGTTCAATCAATCAATCAGACCAACAAAGACAAATGCGTTTTATTCAAGCAATCTATGATAAAATAAAGACCTCTCCTTGAAAGTACCGTAAAATGTGATGTTCTTAGCAATCTCAAAGAGAAGGGTGCCATTTCTCACAGAAGCGCCCTGTTGTAGGAGCTCGTGCAGGCCTTTGGCATACATGTATGTGGAATCGTACAGAAACATCGCGTACGGCGTTCCCTGAAATATGAATATGTCCAATCATTAACTTTAGTCTGGATAAAAATTGAAATGGATCAAAGGCTCATCGTCGGTCTACGGGAAACTCTTTTACACTGTACATACGTTGTATATTCAGTGTAACAATATCCGTGTATCTAGCCAGCCGTGAGATATGACGATGTAAAGGTGAAGAAGAGCGCTTTAATCCACTGACGCTATGCAAAATTAATCTTATATGGGAGGAGCTCAGCTGTTAAAGGAATTAAAATCCACAGCCAGTAGACATTTTCCCCAAGTCAAAGTGACAAAATTGTACATTTTTCTTATATATGAATAGATAGGAAACGTCAAACCCATGTTCAGCCAAGCAATGCTCCTCATTTGTTCCAAAGTAACAAACTACTGAATATTCACGGTTTGTCACTTTTGGTTTTGATCATGCAATCAAAGAACGTAAAAGGTGACAATAAAATGTGACAATTGGATAAACTTCATGAATATGTGCTACTTTTCCAGGGCACTGATTGGTTGAACAGGGCCAAAAGGGCAAACACGTACAAACTTTTTATTCCTTTATAAAAAACTAGCTTTCCCCGGCCACGCGTTGCAGTGGCACACTATAGCTTTTGACATGGTATCCTCCAATTTTCTTCCATTGGATATTCAGAAAAATGGTACTTTTATCAGAGTGTAATACATTGGTAGATCTATATGTGACTCTGCTTCCGCTAACGCAAATTCCACTGAAGCCAATTTGACTAAAGGGCTCTCAAAAGTTGTAGCCGAATGCAAAACGTTGAACTTTGATTCCATTTCATATTCTTTGAGCATGAATGCATACATGTTAATATGTTAGCTGTTTGAAACACATTTGTGTTCTCTAAACCAGGTATAACAGGCAAAAATATGCTGATCGAGGTCAACATCCCCCGGGTCAACTTCCACGATGAAATTTACTAATTACTACTGGTAATAACCATCCAATGTGGAGAAAGCAATTGATGATCTCCCGAGTTCTTGTTGGTCAAAACTTGTAGTGGGGCAATTGGCCCCTTGGTAAGGCAAATCAATGGGCCAATTCTGTACTTGAATAGTTGTCAAATGTGGACAATATTTAAAAATGTGAAAACACCACTTTCCAGACTAAAATAATACCAAGTGTAATGAAGGTGGGAAATAAATAAATACATTTTATCAGCATTTCCAAATCATTGATCTTAAATCAAGGACATTTGTTTCATTTTAAATAATGCTTAGCATGCATAGGCAGAAAAATAATATCCAACATTGCATCACTTACTATAAACACAGGTCCACTAAGTACACCTGTAATCCCCCTCTTGTAATTATAGTATAGTCGAACAGGATTAGGGACCATTATTGAGTTCTGTCTATGGCATATCATAGGAGAGGGTAGATAAAAAGGCATGAGTAAAATGTCCGCATTTTGAAATATAATTGCAATTTACGTAAAGGTGGGCCCATTTGTGAATTTTTAGACTTGATGAAAACCACCCTTGGAACACACACATTGATTTGTCCAAGTTTCATGGTGATATGATGTATGGTTTATTGGTCTATAAAGACCATACAATATATATATAGCAATGTTTGTTTGTTTGTATGGTCTTTATAGACCAATAAACCAATTTTGCAAACACTCCCTTACCATGACTCCATTTTCTAGAGACTTGCTGTAATTCCACGGAGGCTGGGCTAATCTCTCAGGGATTTTGTGCATGAACTTGTCTGCTTCCTCGCTGATAGAGTACCCAAGCGACATCTACATGCACGTGGAAGACCGTTTAATGTATGCTTTCTCTTCAAACAAAGCTTTCATGGCGTATATCTCTATATTTGTAAACCTATTTTGAAATGTGATAGATATTAACCGTGGTTAAAATGTCTGGTCATCATTCATATTTGCAAAGATACTGTATTCTTTTTTGTACGGTTCTCATGACCCAGATGGAAACAGATATAAACTAAATCAAAAGTGTTCAGAAAGCACAGCGTCACCAGAACAACGTTGGCTCATGGGTAATAAAGATATTAATTAAAATAGTAACGAAATCTTGATTAAAAGTGCACAATTCCAATGTATGTAATCAGCCAAAATAGCCTGTGTGCCATTGTCAACTATCGGCTCCTTCATGCTACATAGCAGCTAAAAGCAAACTGCACCAAGTGGACTTTTTTGCTGCCGAGTGAAACAAAACATTTCTTTTCATGCTGGCAGAAATGCTTTGAATACCAGTAAAAATGTCATAAATCGCCTTGTGGGAAAGCACATTTTATTTGGCAAAGTGCCCAAAATCGAATAACACACACACACACACACACACACACACACACACACACACACACACACACACACACACACACACACACACACACACACACACACACACACACACACACACACACACACACACACACACACACACACACACACACACACACACACACATACACACATGCACACATACACACATACATACATACATACATACATACATACATACATACATACATACATACATACATACATACATACATACATACATACATACATACATACATACATACATACATACATACATACATACATACATACATACATACATACATACATACATACATACATACATACATACATACATACAAACGAACTAAACACAAGGCTTTTACTTCAGGTCATAGCCATACTGACACAAAATGCATCACTTCACATCTCAAGCCACTTTGTATGTAGAAAGCATGCGTCACCTGAAGCAGCGGCCAATACGACCTGATGACCTCATTGCTGTGGTCTTCTGGTTTGCCGATCACCCAGGGCGTGAGGACATTAGGAGAGGGCAGGAGAGATGGTGTGAGGAAAACATATTCTCCATTCGTCATCTTGTGCTCATGAGCACTGACCATGAAGGTGTGTATGAAATCCTCGTTCCCGCACAGGATCACCACTGAGAGGAGAATGAGATGAGGTGAACAGCACAGAGATGTGATGTCAAGAGAATAATGATAAAAATATGTAAATATGTAATGTAAATTCAACACTGGAGCTTTTTATATAGTCTGTAGTAACTATTGTACTATGTTGTATCTTCCGCCATTGCAAACCTATAGAAACATGTTTTACACTACATGACTTTCCAGTCTACTATTGAAACAGTTTAAGGTTTGTGCTTTTTATTCATTTTAGAGACCGTCTGCTTATCTAACATGAAAGAAGAACAAAATTACATATGCACATGTCAATTGTCATGCTTTTCAGAAAAAAATAATTCACACAATGTCACACACACACTAGGCTTGGCTCTTGAATCCTCTACTCTGATCTCACACTTTTGGACAATTAATATGAGCTTATAGTACCACCAATGGGCGCAATACTAAGTATTACAGCATTGCAAAGCCTCTCAATAAAGTATTGCAATACTGTTAGTTTTGTCAGCCGCTGTCTATTTCTCCAAGAATCAAATAAGGATAAGCTTGGCCAATTGCATCAAAGAGCACACATCCATAGTATTGGCTCCTCATGTATGTTGGGTACTTTTAATGATTACTTCATCTTACTTCAAGATTGCTTTTCACCATTCCATCTAAATGGTCAAAAACCAGTACTCGAGTAATTACCTACACACACCACGTGCAGACAATAAGCATTCATTTAGAATTTAAAAAATGTAGCTCCAATGAAAGCTGCATACCTCTGGCGCTGGTTCTGATGTGGTCCAGGTAGCGGTGGATCTCGCGGGCAGAGGGCACCCACTTGGACGTCTTGGTCCAGGATGAGAGGGTAATGTTGCTCTGGGGCAGAGTTGCCTCTACTGCCCGCCCCATGAAGTCGCAGTGGGGCTGCATGAAGCCCTCCTGGAGGATGCCCGTGACCATCGCAAACTGGTCCCACTGCAAAAAACATCCCCAGTATGACAATAGCGATTTAGGTATCATCGGCAATTATAAAGATGACAACTTTGCAATCCAAACATTAATAAAAGCGGAGAAAAGCTAGTTTTGTTTAATGTGTGATTCACCATACACAAAAATGTACATATATGTTCTTGGCATTGGATTATAGGTGTTTCCTAAACACGGCTAAAGTAAATATCTATCGCACATGGGTGAACATTGTACTGGTGATGCTGCAACATTGTACTTGTGATGCTGTCCTCTCTGAGTATTTTCAATCTACTAGAGCCATTATGCCAATTTGTTAGTCATGTTTCAAACAATATTGAAACTATAGTGGAAAAATAACCCAATAGATGAATTAAGATGGCTCTCTTGAAGGTTAATGGTAATTGGAAAAGAGCCAAAATTGAACACAGTTAATGTTCAGGAGGCGTGTAAGCATTATACAAATTTCGAATGTTTTCTAACAAGCATCAGCAAAGCATTTGCAGAAAATGGATCGAAAATGGCCCTGTGGAAAGCACACTGTAATTGGCATAGTACCAAAATTAAATCACTTCGGTGTTGTGTCATCCCACATTGTTGTGTTAAGTTTGAACAGAATCAGTTCATCAGTAAATGCTTTAGCTTGTCCAGAGACATACAGATATGCATACATGTACATACATAGTTAGATAGAAACGAAACAAAAACAAGGCTTTACTTTAGCCGCGGAAGTGGCGCAATTAAGGGTACTATGAAGTCTTTAAGGGAAAAATATTCTATTTTCAGCTTTTTAATATTTATTATAATGAATTACTATGAAGAACAACATGTTTTGAAATGAACCTTTTATCTTAAATAGTTTTCCCATTACAACCCATTTTGTGAAGACCAACCCGGAGTGAAAAACAATGACTCATTCTTTGCAGGCTTATAAGGTTATATAGGCTAAAGATTCAATTTTTACATTTTCAATGTTTTGTATGCTATAAATGATAAAGAACAACATCTTTTAAAATGCACCTTTTATCATCAATAGTCTTTCTTATATGATACATTTTATAGACAGCAACTACTATCAATGTATATTGATTGGCCATGATTAAAGCCAATTTTCTCAAAACTAAGTTTGCATAGTGAATGAAGTTTATTTTTTTATATTTCTCTTTAACCGTGAAATCAAATTTTCAAAAACGTGTATATATTTTAAGATATATGCATTCGAAAGAAAACCTTACTAGGGACATTGATTTTTTTTCTTTTTTCGTTAATGAATTATGAATATTTTTGTATTGATTTGCAAGAAAATTCGGATTGCATGTTAAATGATAAAGAGGAAAAATATATAAAAAAATGAGACAAGGTTTTCTAGATAAATTTACAAATTTTGTAACTGAATAATGATTTTGGTTATTTCGATGTTTTACTATCAGTTGTATTCCTCGCAGGCAAAGTTGAATTTTTTTTCACTAATTGCTTTATTAAAAAAAATTCATCAATCTATGCAATTCAAAACATGTTGCGTCATTAGATTAGATAATTACCTACAAAATAAGGTGTAATTTGTAAGAATTGAAGCAATGATGAGTGAGAAAATCAAAGTTTAATAAAAATCATAAGAAAGGAGTTAATAGTCCCCTTAAAAAACTATGGCATGTCATAATTACTTATTCCGTACCAAGATGTGAGTATGTTCATCAGTGCCATATATAACGTTGTGTTTAAAATGTATAGCGTACGCCTAACGAGTGACAGCACAATAAAGGCAATGCAGCAATACGTTATCAATTCACTGTCAATGGGGCGATGGTAAACGCATTAAATACGCATCGGGTCTAGCAGCAATCAATCTTAAACTGCAAGCTAGTAGCCCAACATTCTATATCAACCTCCACTCGGGTGCGGCGTGTTGTACGTGTGTATGGCTGCGCTAATCACCTTGTAGTAGTTGAACAGCACTTTGATGGCATCTGCAAACCGATTGAAGGGGCTCATGATCCGGATGAGGGTGTTGTACATCTGCTTGTCTATCAGTTCTGGATCTATGGATGAGAAGCTCACCCAGGGCCGCTCCCAGTAAGACACCAGCTTGCCCGCGTTGATGGCGGCTGCAATAATATTTGGGGATTATTTTTCAATATGCCAGAATTGATGAGACCATTGTTACCTGTGTTCCTCACACTATAACATTTTTAAAGATTAGACCTGGTGCAATAATATGTATTTACTATCATGGGCTTTTCTTTAAATAGTCATAGAGATTTATTATTTTTCTTACTGTACTGGTGTTTAGTTTATTGCGCTCTATCAGTTACTATTAGTAGCTGAGAATACAATATATATTTCGGTTTATTCTGTTACATGTACATGTTGGATCATACAGGTGTTAGATCTAGTCATTTGTAGAATTTACTCATTAAAAGTCGTTTGCATGATAAAATAAACTTGCGTGGAAGATATGGCAAAAGAATTTTTGTATGGGCGTTTTCCGGGAAAAAACACATGGAAAGGATACTTAATATGTGTTGAATTAATTTACTCAATTATACTTGGTATGCTTTTTTTTGTCTGCACACATTGTTTCATGAAAATGTTGACGTATTTCCGTAGTCAGTTATTATAACTAACCAATTCTAGAAGATGTATACATTATGTAACATACGTAGCATACAGTGTACTTGATAATTTCTCCAATAAGTTTGGTACACATTGTTCTCTGTTCTCTGGACACTAAGTTGAATATAACATAAACTTTATGAAGTCTCAGTTGCATTCGGATCCATCTAATCATATTTTGATGTTTATACTAACCTGGTAGTTTGCTGTAGGTTAATATATCTCACATACCACAACTCTCTTTTTATTCTATTTGCATATCAAGCAAAATCACAGTCTTTGCAAAATGTGTAAGATAATGTGCAAATGTTTACAATCAAGGTTTTAGTCAGGATAACTTTGGTTTGGAAAATAGACTCCAGAAACTCAGGGGTCAGAGAGGGTGATTCAGTTGCTGATATTAAGGCAATTTGTACCTTTTCCAGAAAAAAAATCATATGTTTTCGCATATTTGCTATCTGGTTTAAACTATCTTCTGAATGCTACAATAAATATCTCCAACAGTGAAATTCCATAACGTTTTCTGTTCTTCAACATGTAGTTGTAGAACATCTCCAGTTGTCTCTCCAATAGACTGTGTTTGGCTATGTGCTTGTGGTGACAAATCATACAGTCAGTATGGGAGTGACCATCCGCTGCGTCATGTCAATAATTACACATTCAATTTGCTCTGTAAACTCTTCACATGCATCACGTATTTTGAGCAAATTGTACGTTTTATTGTCATATTACTCAGATTTAGCTGAACAGGATCAGGCCCGCAACGAGGCTGTGGCTGTGGTTTTGGCATTTTAACTTAACATGATTCAGTGTGGCATTTCTTCAGACAGGGAACACATATGATTTAACTTATCCTTGATCCCTTCAGGAGGAAGCCACTGAAATCTGCATAAATTCACTGACTTCCTTTTGTCCAGGAATTTAGTTTCCGTCATTTGTGAGTAACATAACGTGTTTCACAAACCTTGGTAAAGTTTTGAGGAAATCGAACATTCGGATTTTGAGATATTCGTGATTATCCGATCAGCAGATATTCATGAATATTATATGACTCACAAATAACGGAAACTAAATTGCTGAACGAATATCTGTAAATCCGAATGTTCGATTTCTGCAAAACTTCACCACGGTGTTTCACAATGCTGGTGACGTCATCTACAGAACATACCCTCTTACATTTGTTCTATTTAGTCTTCACTTTTATATTAGACAACAGCCAAAATATCTCTAGGTTACATAACCTTCCGAAGGTCCGTGGTTACTTTTGGGTAAAAGCACCATATTCTAGACTAACAGAACTTAAAAAACAAGAGCTTGCTTTCAACTATTATTAATTGCACCCCTTGTGTGAGAAGTACTTATCGTAAAGGATTTGTTTAGATTATCAATCCATAATCATATTTTAGCTACCATGAAAAGTGACGACGTAATTATAGAACTATCTTAATCCCCAGATTTTCATCAAAATGGCAGATAAGAGACTCAAGTGGACCACCTAGAAAGATATGCATTCTTACAGGAATTTTATAGACTCTTTTCACCTTTTTATATTGATTGTAATGCTAGATAAGCATGTAAGCTATATAATAACTAATATGCCAATAATAATGTTACAATACAAAAGCTTTGATTTTTCATCATTATCTTAATCTTTAAAGATACTTACAGGTACTTCACCATTTTCAAACTTGCAATTTTCCAATGTACTCATTTTGATCAGGTAAGTAAATTTTCATAGCTGAGACCGCTCCTGACCTAATTCCAGTTGCTCACTTCTTTTCTACTAATGCACTCTCATTTTCTTTGAGATGTGAATTCCCCTGTCAGACCAGAATATGACACGAAACTAACCTAACCTTATGGAAAAAATGCCATTACATGTATATTCTCATATATCAGCCAGGTATTTAATGAATGTAACTGCGTGAGGTTTCTGATGGGCTTTCCATGACATACATGAAATAGTGGGATGCCTTTGGTAACATTGACAGCAAATTTCTAACTTCAGCACCACTTATATAAAAATGTGTGTGTGCGCGCGTGCGCACGCGCGTGCGTGCGTGCGTGCGTGCATGCATCGGTATAAATGTGACAACGGAGGGCAACTATGACTTAGGCTTTGATGTTCAACCGGCAATTGACCGATGTGTACATTATGCATACATATGTAAACATCATTCATATGTCGGTCAGTTATTTGCGAATGCTTTGTGGAAAAGTGACAGAATGCAAAGTCGTGAGAATAAACCTTGAATATAATTACGACCACAAACCACCACATTTACACATTCATTGATATCTATAGCTCACGTGATGTACTGAAAAAAGAAAAAAGAAAACGCATTTGCTCCCACATCGTGCATCCTTCACAAAATGCGACATTGATATATGCTTAATTGGGAATGGTAAAATCTATAGCCGTTTGTCTGTTTTGTGTTGCACATTCTTTTTCTAACTTTAATTAAAACATGTTTACGATCCTTTAACGCATCGTTGTCACTATACTATTGTGGCAAGATGTTCTAGACAAATGGTTTGGGCTGGTGAACCCCGTGTTACTATTGCACCACTAATGAAAACTCTTGAGTAAAATGTACAGTATAGTTCGACATGAAAGCTTACATTTCTGGATGTACTTAACTGTCCTAGCCAAGTCACAATATGTTGAATGTTGACGTGGACTCCCACACATTGACTTAGATATGACAGTGACCCCTGCCAAAATCCCTGCCAAGCTTTCTTCTGGCCAATTACTGTACAGTCCACATATAATAAAGAGGTAGTGATTCTGGTCTCTAATAATAGCTATAGACAGGAAGTTCATTTGTGAATCACGTGATGACAATACGCAACGTAATGCTAGAGGCATCATGGTTCCTTTGAAGAAACTGGCCATACAGAAGCCATGCTGGGAAGGTGAAAAGGTGTAAGCTATGGCGTGAATGTGACTGACCTATAGAGCAGGGCAGGCCGATGAAAGCGTCGACATCATCCTTCTGCTGGAGTCCAACCACCACACCCAGAGCCAGCTTGCCGTCACAGTTGCCATTGCGCCAAACAAACCTGAAACAGATGGCGCATTGCAAGATCTATTGTTGTTGTTGTTGTTGTTGTTGTTGTTGTTGTTGTTGTTGTTGTTGTTGTTGTTGTTGTTGTTGTTGTTGTTGTTGTTGTTGTTGCTGTAAAGAATTTAGCATAGGCCTGCATACCAAATTATCTGCAATTGGTACAACGTATGATTTCATGTATTTAGTCCTATCTATCCCAAGTAAAATGTAATTTGACTTCAAAGAATCCTTTCTACAACACAGTAAGAGTTTTGTTGTATTGAGGCTTGACTTGAAAAGCAACAATATGTTTAAACTTCCTTTGATATTTTTGCAAGACACGTAGCCACGCAACTTCTAAGATTGTCACAACGTAGTAAAAACTTCCATAGCACTATAAAAGAATGAGCTCTCTACAGAATGACATTACATAGTTTTCCAATATGTACCTGTACCTTGTGAATCGGCGGTTTACATATACATAGAAATGACAACTGAGCTGAACAACATTGTCCTTGAGTTCAAATCAGACAAAAGTCCACCGGCATCAAGCTACATTGGAAATCGGACATTGGATCAGGAGTACATTTTGAATTATTTTTTAAATGTTTATTTCTATTCTAACGCTTTAATTCTTTAATTATGTCTTCATAACATACATAGAACAGAGTATAAGAGCTTATAAGGTTAAAACGGTATTAAAATTTTATTATATACAAAATTTTCGCATCATCGATGCTTTCTCAAGTGTAAAATCAAAACAATGTTAATCAAAATGTTTATAAAAAAAAATCTACACTTGAGAAAGCATCGATGATGCGAAAATAAAGTTTTAATAAATCTTCAGTACCTTTTAAACATTATAGTCTGTTGTGTTTTAATTTGATAGGGTACGAGCAGCTCCCAGAACATTTTATATTAATAATTTAATTCAAATTTACTATCATTTTAATAATATTCGGCTTCAAGCAATCGCCTATATATTTGTTGTGTTGGAATTTGTATGTGTAGTGTACATTTGAAGGAAACTGATACACTCATGAGTGTTGATATTCTCATTTCTGGCGTTTTTGGGAGCATCTGGAGCTAGCATCGGCTATGTGAAAGTGGGGGTTAATAGACAGTTTATACAACCGAAGAGGAAAAACCTCTTGGTGATGGCAAAAGTTAATACAGAGGCAATTGTGGTAGAAGTACTTGCCTTTCATATATTATCCACCTTTAATGTTATATGTTATAGGGTACTTTTGCAAAGTATCGATGATGTACGTGTGTCTGATGGTCAAAGTCAGCCTGTTGATTGTATAATGGCGATTTTATAACAAAGATATCAGACGATGTCAGCCATATTAGCGTCAATGGCTATGGACACGCTATCATAATCCTTCGCAGAGGTGCTTGCAAGGTTAATAATTGTTTACTAATTGCAACGGCCTGGTGTGTTGCAAGTATAACACCCACATAACATATGAAGCTGATTTTAAATCCCCTCACCCCCCTACTGCCCACATATATATATACATCATATTCATGAGCAAGACAGTGCTCACCAGTAATAACCCAGTCATTATGGCACATTTTTTTGTGTTGTTGCACACAGCAGTAGACGGAACAACGTGTTAATATGGCACTCTAATGGCACTCTAAGTTCTTCCTTTTCTCGTGTAAAGCATGAGAATTGTCAAGTCAAAAAATCATGTCAGGCTTGGGTGTGTCACCACGAATGTCAGTGCGACACCAATCTGTTCTAAGAGTACATACAAAGGTGTTTACGGAGGGCAGTTAGAAGCATAATTTGCAAATATGACTGCATTATAGTTTCACATGAAAAAGCGTCGCATTACGTGAGCAAGATCCATCTAGACAGCATTACAATACATTTTGTTGAAAGTAATACTTGGATTTCTGTTTTTGAATACCATAAGTGGAATGATACCCTCAAGTACATGGTGACTTGTCAGACGTTTTTGGTAGTATTTTAGCTGTAAAACTGACCTAATTTAAAAACAAACAAAACACAGCTAGATACGAAAACCCCGCGGGGACATCACATATCACACTTCACACTTATTTTCTAACCAATGATTTATCTGCGAACAGCAGCCTAAGGGGACAGTTCACAGTTCACAGTTCATACAGCTCACAGTTCACAGTTCATACTTAAAAATTCACACTTCATACTTCACAGTTATCACTTTGTACTTCGCATTTCACAGATCATATTTCACAGTTCACACTTCATAGTTCACAGATCACGCTTCATAGTTCACAGTTATTGTTATATTGACCCCATCGGTATCTTAGTTCCATATTGTGCCACCATGGGGCAGCAAAAAGATAAGTAAGTTGTGCATGTGCCCTATATTTATACAGTAGAACCACTCTATTAGGACCACATTTGGGACCGGTGCTAGGTGGTCCCAATAGAGAGGTGGTCTCTTTACTGAGGTTCGTTTTGGTAACTTTATGAAGGTTTGGGATCATAAAAAGTGGTCTTCTTATTGAGGTTGTATGGTAAACTTGCCACACAGTGTCCATTGAAATTGCATTTTATGGATAAAAGTGGAAGTGATTGGAATACTATAACACATTTAATTCATCCAACGTGTGGGTGGGGGTGGGACCACTCTCTACGGGATGTTGATTTTGTTAGATTAGTATTTTCAATGATATGTAATATCATTTTTTTTTCTACAAAAAGCCACTGCTATACTTGTGCTCTCTAGTCGCGTAGTGGAGCCTCCCCTCAGAGCTTCTCTCAAGTTTAAAGGGCATGATTCATATAAAATAAAAATAAAATACTTTCCATTGTATTATAACATTTCAAACACTGCTATTAAGATGAATTTTAAAATACAATCATACAAAATATTATCCACACAGTATGTTGCCTGAGAAATCTGAAAGGTTTGCACTGTATTTTTAACATGAAACTCATAAACAGTGCTGCCATCTTTTGCCCGAGATAGAATATGGCGATGTTGATTTTATGAACTGTGAACTATGAAGTGAACCATGAACTGTGAAGTGCGAACTGTGAACTGTGAACTATGAGCTGTGAAGTGTCCCTTAGGGCTGTTGTTCACAGATAATTAATTGTCAAAAAAAATAAGTGTGATGTGTGAAGTGTGATGTCCCCGTGGGGCTTTCGTAGCTAGATGCAAGATTTATATTTCTCGCTTTGACTATTCACAGATATCATGCAAGAACGGTTGTTCAAATATACTTTTTTTAAAGTTTATGCACATGTACATGTATATTACTATACTACAGATAATAAAGAATTGGCAATGAAGAGTAACAGTTATGGAACTCATTTTGCTTCTGAAATTTTCTTTTATGCCCTGTGTGTACATGTATGTCACAATATTAGATTTTTGTTTGCATATCCACTTGGTCTTGCACGTGCGAAAACGTGAAATGAATGGCTTGTTCCCCTTCTGAAAATCTGGATCAGCCAGTATTAGCAGCTAGTATTAGAAGAAGAGTAAGAAGAATAAGAAGAATAAGAAGAATAAGAAGAATAAGAAGAATAAGAAGAATAAGAAGAAGAAGAAGAAGAAGAAGAAGAAGAAGAAGAAGAAGAAGAAGAAGAAGAAGAAGAAGAAGAAGAAGAAGAAGAAGAAGAAGAAGAAGAAGAAGCAGGAGCATCAGCATCAGAAGCAGCAGTAGCAGCAGCAGCAGCAGCCGCCGCAGCAACAGCAGTAGACGGTGAAATATATATTCTATTACACAAGTAGAAAAAACAGCTATTACGTATAGGTGAACAAATGAGCGATTGATAAAACCCCTCGATGTAAGAATACACTTGGAATCTCCCCAGAAGGCGATACAGCCATAACAAGATAACATGCTTGCATAACAACAAAGGCTGTTGAAATTTACACAAAACCCTAATTGCTTCTCTCACAGCGTGTGAGGACGTGATTATTTCCCGCCAGTGGGTGGGACTTCTTAACATCAATGATCGCCGTGATCAAAGATTGAAGCACCAATGTCATTGTGCTGACATCCAGATTCTTACTTAGCAGGCCATGCAAATGGTAATAATAGCTGGTGGCCCTGTTGCCTTTTCAACTCATTAGAAGAAAATAACTAATTGGTGGAACTAGTGTTTGAAAAAGGACGACGTAATTCTTCCTTGCAGATAACAATACCGACCCCGCCCTCACAAAACCACCACCAGTCTCTATTCTGAGCCCTGAGTTGTTAGCTCATATGTAACACCTTACGAGACTTATTATTAATCAACGTTCACCACATTAGAAATACATATTATGTGATTGTAAAACACCCCAGTGTGTACATAGCCGCGAGTTGATAGTTCCTCATTATACAACTGCGTATTTCTGTGCACACACGAATCATTATGGTCTTCAACAACAGCTCCAGTTTCAAATGCTATGTAACCCCGGGTGTCCTAATCTCGCATAGTATTGACATTCTTTTGAGCATTAGGCTTATTTATGACTTCCAAGTAGCGCAAAAAAGCTGCGCACTGATGTAAAAAAAGAAGAAAAAACTGCTAGAGAACCAGGAAATCCACATCGGTTTGGGCAGAAAACGAACACAACTCATGAGTTTATAACCATTGTTTTCAAGTATTATTCATTGTAATAATTTACTAAAAAGTATGTGCTTGATAGGATTTTCTGTCAAGTCGGAATTTAGCTAGGACGAGAATCGACGAAATTATGGGCAAATATGCTTGGGTATGTATGTGTATCATGCGTAATAATGACGTTCGGATATTTTTTTTCAAAACTAAGTGTTTGTATTTTTTTGAAATGTATGAATCTAAAGCGAAGTTTTATGTAGATTCCAAATCTATGATCAGACTTTTGTGTACAATTCGAACTTTGATATATGGAAAAACAGTGTTGCCGATAAGTTGTCTATCCTTGCAAAACCATTCACTAAACTACTATATTGAAGTCAAATAAAATACTGACATGTATGCCAAAGGCCATTGGTTGCACAACAGAAACATGAATTGAGAAACATTCTAACCCAACCTAATACAAAAAATAATAAGCCAAATTACGAAATAAATAATAACCGGAAGTAGGCATGGACCTTTTGATGGTGATGTTGCAGAGAACTATTTATGTTGTCCGGTTACACGAAAGTAATGAATGGTCTCAGAATTTAGGAAATGGATAGTGTAGATGCATAAACCAAGGTGTCCAGTAACAGTGAAGCGCCCAAATATAATGGCACAGCCAGATCCTTGATTGATACCAACCCCAGCAACAACTGCCTGGAATGGTTTTAGGGGTCACATGACATGTTTCTTTGTGTCATTAGGCTCTTAATTTCACCCCTTTATTACACCGCCCTTCATGTTTGAAAAGTTGAATATGTTAGTGAAAATTTCGGTCATAACGTGCGACACTTGTATGATAATATGAATAAAACTGATGCTGAAAAGCGTCATACTCACTCTATGTATCGGGCAGTAGTCCGTCCCTCTTGGCCTGAAAATGGCCATGGTTGTGGCGGAGGCGACGTGGCTGAAGCCCTTCGCCGTCAGGGGGGCGTGATCAGACCCACCTTCACTGTGGTGATACCACCCACCACATGTCGTTTGCAATGATGCCCAGTACTACAATCAAAGGTCCGTACATAGATGGCGTATTGGGGCAGGCATAAAAAAAATGGGATAAGTGTGAAGTGTGTGTGTGAGGAGAGAGGGTGTTTTGGCGGTGGGGGTTGGGGCTTCAAAAGAGGTTGATCCCCAGCTACACGGATATGGGTCAATTTGATGACAAATAGTACAATGGGAACAGCCTCAATAAGTACGATGTGGTGAACAGCCAGATATCAAAAGCAAAATAAAAAATAGTCACATGTGGGAAACTCTTGAGGTTGATGCTGCTGGAGCTTGCTGCTGCTGCTGCTGTGCTGCTGCTGCTGTTGTTGTTGTTGTTGTTGTTGTTGTTGTTGTTGTTGTTGTTGCTGCTGCTGCTGCTTACATTCATAAACATTCATAACCTGGCATCATTTTTACCAAGTAGAAAGTTTGTCATTTGCCCACAAGACAAATGGTCTTTTATGATAGTTAGAAAATGTCATTGAATGCACCACTTCAGCTGTCGGGTATGCTCGAACACAAACACTGACAACTTCCACTAGTTTCTACATCTACATTATTTACTGCTCAGAAGCATATGGTGAAAGGCATGCGCTTAATCAAAATTGTAAGTAGGACCTAATGCGCTGCGCTTTTAGCTCCTTTCAAAGACATCCTATTGAAATAGACATGCAAATGTCAGTAGAAGTCATACAATTAAAAAGCGGTGTGCTAACTAAAAAAACCAACAAATTTCGCAAATGCCAAGATCACGTCTAATTTGGCTTTATTGCATTGGCAGATCCACGTTTTCGGAAAAATGCGGGGTGGAGGTACCGGTACTTAAATGATTTCATGGATTTTGTAAGTAGGAATGCTCGTGAAGATGTCACAACCCCATGAAAATAACAATTTGGGGGCGAAAAAAGGAGGTGCCATAGAAAGATCCAGACACATCCCACCAAAACATTTTCATGTTAATTTTTTGCATGTCCGCTATCAATCATACATATGAAACCCACGAGCCCTTTGAGTGTGCACGCTCTTTTAAAAACCTTGGTAATGCCAGTGGATGTGCGCCCTCTATATTTGCCTCGTTCTAACTCTCCCCTACTCAATCAGAATCTTAAATGAGAATTTAAGAATTAAAGCATGAAGAGGCCATTGCTTCTATCATGTTATTGAAGGTGGGCGCTTATCCTCAAAAAGTGAGTGGTACAAAACTGAATACCGAAGTCATGACTTCCTACCCACTTGCTCCATTGTAAAACGATAAAAATCTTTTAACAAAAGGAGTGTGTTGGCCACTCAATCTGCCCCTCAAAGCCAAATCACTCCCTGACGGAGACACACAATTGATTGGAAAATTTCTAATGCTGGCCACATGTGATGGTCATTAGTTATGTAAGCTTTGTATCAAATGTGGCGGTCATGTTTTCAACTGTTTTGAAGCTGTTGCAGAATATGACAAAAATGACCGGATATGGTCTTTTTGAAAATCACATTACATTGACAAGGTGCTAAAATTGTACACATGATGGCCCTTAGGCTGTAACATTTGATTGTTCAAGTAACTGAATTTATAAATGTAAATCACGTTAACAGTACAACATATACACACATCCTAAAACACAGATGTAAAATCCATATAAAGTTTAAATTCATTGGTGGTAAGTACCGTACTAGTATAGGCCTAGTAAGGGAGTAGAATTTAAGGTTTTATTTAAGAAGCAGAACAAATTTAGCATGTTAAGTTTCAAAAAACATCATAATAACACATGTAAACTTTAACAGGTAAATAGCAAACCTACTACTATTTTGATTTCAAATCATGAATATTAAAACTGTCCTGTTCAATGCCTACCATGGACTAATAAGTTCTTACTATGTTTCTTCCTTGATCATATCGTACACTGACTACTCCCTGCAGCACTCACTCACTACTCCTGCAAGACATTTTCCAACATCATGCGTCTTGGGTGCAATCTGGCAAATTTATCTACAACATCAGTTATCTTAATTGATAAAGCCAAATGTCTGTGAATTTTCATAAGAGCAAGCCCATTGAGTCTCTCATCTAACATAGCATTTCTGATACTTGTCTTCAGCAATTTCAATTGACTAAAACTTCTCTCTGATTCACAGGAGGTGACTGGCAGTACAGCCATCAACAAGAGGATAGTAAATATGTTGGGAAACATTCCAGCCTTCTTAGCATCATCAAGTGCATCTTCTAATGTAACATTAGTGCTTTCTCTTTGCTCCCACCTGATTTTCCACATGTGAATTTCGGCTTCCAAATTTTCTGGTGATGGGAGATCAGATTCATATTGATCAAAATCTTTCTGTTCTAGGTTTCCGCCTGTGTGAAGATTTTGTGGTAACAAATTCATTCCAAATAATAGGCTTTTGTGGTCATCTGTGAACCTCTCATGTAGCTGGGTGATGACCTGGTCAAGCAAAGGAATGGCAATGTTTACCTTTGCATGCTCCAGTGGAGATCCGGCAGGATTGTTTTGACGCAGTGTTTGTCTTCTTGCAAGACGTGGCATTGTAGGTTCAACATTGACCTTTCTGGCCACTGCCACTGCCTGTTCGTACCATAAGGGAACATGTTCATCCAATGAACTTCTAACATCAATCAGAGCACTCTTTACGGTGCTAACTGCCTCAAAAGCTTGACACAGGTTTAAAGATCTTGCTTGCAAAAGTGTCGACAAGCCCTGCATATACGAAAGTATTTTGCAAGTTATTACAAGTGAATTTATATATTCAAATTTGGTGATTGCGGCAAGTAAAGTAGAGGCTTCATTTGAAGACGTGTGGTTGAAACCAGGCCCGGAGATTGTTTCTAATGACATTACAATGGATTCATGGAGATCCAAGAATCTCTCATATGCAATATGCCTTTGCACCCATCTCACTTTGCACAACTCTTTAAGTTTGTGCACAGGCTTGTCACATTCCTTTAGAGCATTTGCCAAACACGCTTCACGTTTTGGTGAATTGTTGAAAAACCTCACTGCTTGGTCAGTGACATCTTGCATGTTTCGTATAGGTGGAACCTTGGAAGCTGCCACCACAACCAAATTCAGTTTATGTGATGAACACCACACGTGAACAGCCTTGGGGTATTCACTTTGAATGCGCGGCCCAACTCCTTTGACTCTGCCAGCCATATTCCCAGCACCATCATAACATTGCCCTCTCAGGTTTTGAAGATTTAGTGAAAGAGAAGATAGAGTTTCTTGTATCACATTGGACAAGTTCTCCCCAGAGGTATCATCTGTCACATCTACAAATGTGAGAAACTTTTCTTGAATTTTCATGCTTTGATCCACATAACGAATGCATATTGCTAGCTTTTCTGAATTAGAAGAGTCTTGCACTTCATCTGCATTGATTGAATAAAACTTAGATCCACATTGTATATCGTCTATAATTTGTTTTTGTATAGACGATCCAAATAAGGAAACAAGTTCATTTTGAACAGTTTTACAAGTGTACATCGCGTTTTTCTTGCCGGTTTCAAAATGGTGACGTAGTTTTTCATCACCAGCATCAACTCTGAATTTCAATAGTTCAAAAAAATTACCATGGTTTGCATTGGGGTCTTTGTCATGCTCATTTGTCCGGGTCCCTCTCAAGGATATACCTTGTATTCCACAAAATCGAACTGCCTTTGCTACCGATTCAATCACAGATCTGTTAAAGCTTACACATTTCTCGTTTTGATTCACAATTTGCTCTACTACATTCGTGTTTTTTGTCATATTGGCCAAAAATAGCTGAGACTTTTCAACACAAATTTTATGCAGTTCCTGTCCTGATCCACCTTTTGTCTTTACTTGAATACCATCAAAATGAGCCTTAAATTTTTGAAGTGCATCCTTCCAGTCTCTGAATGGAGATTTTATTAAGGTACCACGTTCGGTTCCACCAGAAAAAAGCAAACATGGAAGGCAAAATGCAGCATTTAACTTCTTACTGTAAATAAGATCTGGGAATTTCTTCAGCCATACATATTGGAATGCTCTTTTCTGTTTCCCAAAATGTAATGGCGGAAATCGGTAATTGAAAGATGGGTTCCACTTTTGAGCATTCTGAAGTATTAAAAGTCTTTCTTCACCAGATAAATTTGGAAACTTTCCCAAATAATTAGATATATCATTACTGTTGGGTGGTATGCTTTCATTCAAAGTAGACCCTGCTGAGCTAGGGCAAGGTTGACTATTGCCACTATGATCTGACTGACTACTAATTGAACTTGCTTGAACACTACCCAAAACACTTTCTGATGGCCTAGACAACAACACACTTGGTTGAGTACTACTACTACTGCTTTCAGCTGGACTTGGCAATTCAGATGGGCTTGACAATTCAGACGGACTTGACAATTCAGGTGGACTATCAGTATGGTCTAAAGTCTTTGTTGCACATGATGCGGCACTGCTGGATTGGACATGGCGGGTCTTAGTTAGGTTCCCAAAATATGATGACAGTTGTGGCTGTTTCCTTTTTCTTGCGACTGAGGATGTAGTTGTTGGCTTTAATGGGACAAAGTGTTTGTCTTTGATGTGACCAATATGAATGAGTTTGTGTGTTCTTTTTGAGGAACATTTGAAAATATTGGATGATATAGTCTTGTCTTCCCAATTAAGGGTAATAACTTCAATGTTAATTTTCAACTTTTCACTGAGTCCTTGGATAACAAGATCCTCGTAACAGTCTTTGAAATTTTGACTCAATGTTGCAATGAAGTCAGGATTGGCATGTGCCAGCATGAATAATTCATTACCGCATTCCTAAAAGAATAGAACACAGACTTAATACTATACACAAATCCATCAATTTGTCAGTTTCTTTTAAAAGAAATAACCAAAATATTTATCATTGTCATTTGTTTAAAACAATAAATTAATAGTAATCTTTTAAATCTTTAAATTACCTCCTTGGTCTTGAAATAGTCGACAATTTCATTTCTTAAAGTTTCACAATTCCAGGAGACAAACGGCTCCAATTTCAGTATAGATGAAAATAAACAGTTTCCATCATAAGGCACATTGCCATGAATATTCAATTCTTGATTTCTTATCTTGTCTTGTAGTAGTTTTAATTGATCAGCTCGAAGGATTTCTTCCCGTTTTAATGTGTTAATTGATTCAGCTATGGCACTATCCATTTTAAAAATGTATTTTTCATTAAAGAGAGCTCTAACTGACAAAACTGCTGTACAATAATTTTACAAATGTCACCAATGTTCAATAACAATAACATGCATCATGTGAAATGTAGTCCATATAACCTCCTTGAATTAATTATTTTGTAGACAAATAGTGAAACATAACTAAGTTATATTACGGTGTGACGTATGGGGACTGGCTAACCGTTTACACAAAGTTCTTAATAAGTTGATCTCGCCAGAACAGGTAGCCTACATAAAAGGTCGTTATATTGGGCAAAATATCTGGCGTGTTTTAGATATTATTCAAAAAGCTAAGGATGAAAACAAAGAGGCTATACTCCTCTTTCTTGATTATGAGAAAGCTTTTGACTCCATTGAATGGGATTGTATACATCTCTGTTTAAAAAAGATGGGATTCAAAGAAAACTTTTGTCGATGGCTTCAAGTAATATACACTAAACCTAAAGCATTTCTAAAAATGAATGTTTTTTTTATCAAAATCAATAAACATATAGAAAGAGGTATACGCCAAGGATGTCCTCTATCTTGTCTTGTTTTTATAATTTGTCTCGAATTTCTTAACCTGCAAATTAAACAAAATGATCAACTTGAAGGTTTATATATTAACGATGAAGTCAATATAAAAATATTACAATATGCTGATGACATTAGTCTGTTTATGAAAGATTTCCAGCCAATCACATACCAATCTAATGATATGGTGCAACTTTTGGCAAATACCATTTGCAAATGTATAATGGTTATCTCATGCAATCTTTTTATTAGAGCTATCATATAGTGGAAAATCACGTTTGATCATTTAGTTAGACTTTTTACTCTTATAATATTACATCATTCTATGTTGTACTATAAAATTTTGTCAAGATATTACTTTACTTAGTTCAGAAATTATTGTTTTAATACCTTAGGAAAATTGTTTATCAATACTGTCGTCTAGAAATGTACTATAAGGTGTTTTGTCGCCCAAATCTAAATAGCTTTGACAGCAAGTAACCCATGTTAGATATACATTCAACTTTGGAGAAATAATGTAAACAACATTTAATATGACACAATGATATGATTATATAAGTTTTAAAGCTTGGATCCTTAATGTTAAATGCGACACGACAACAAAAGAAGAAAAAAGAGGAACAACAAAAGTAACAAGAACAAAAACAACAGCAACAACAATAACAACAGTAGCAGCAGCAGAAAAAACAACAACAACAACAGAAGTAACAACAACAAAAACAACAGCAGCAGCAACAACAAAAGCAGCAGCACCACCACCAACAACAACAAAAGCAGCAGCAACAAAAACAACAGCAGCAGCAGCAACAACAACAACAGAAGTAACACCAACAACAGCAACAGCAACAACAACAACAACAACAACAACAACAGCAGCAACAAAAACAGCAACAACAACAGCAATAACAAAACCAAGTCTATGTAAAAAAAATTTACTTCTCAATAAATACTCTCGTGCAGAGGCACCTCGTGGTATCAACACACCTTCACCCCGAAATAGCAGCGCTCAACGCTACACTGGTCAAAGCTAAACCGCCTTCGTCGGACCAATCATGGGCAAGCATGCAGACCCTGACCCTAGGCAGGCCGAAGAGGGGCGTGCCGTAATGCGCACTGATCTCTAACTGTATGCCAGCTGCGACGATGCAAACTCAGGGTGTCACATCTTTGCAGCCGCCGTCAACCAGGTTTCGAGTCCTGCGCGCACGCCGTGCAGAGCCAGCAGATCGTGCGAGTGCATTCCCAACCAGCTTCTTTACATACTTCATGGAGACCACATGGGCAAGCCGCAAACACCGCCCCGCCCTAGTCAAATATGAAGATTCCTAACTTCGTTCCCCACAAATGCCACAACAAGGACTCCGACACCAAACTTCACTCAAGGGTGCCACAATTCCGTAGAAAACAACTCCGACTGGTACCAGCCGCAGCTATGGTAGCAGACTACTAATCGCTAAACTACCGCGCAATTCAACACAACCATTATATCACCGACAAGGTTTTCACACTGATCTCTCAACCGGCTTACAACAGGCTACCACATTCCACAACTCCGCGATTCATCTAGCTGCGACTACAAAGACTGCACTGCGCTGCGAATGACTATATTTATTACTATATTGTTTATAAATTAATGTAAAAATCAACCAACGTATTTGAACGTGCCAGTTCTGAATTACTGTATGTATTAAACTCATCTTCGGAAAAACGCCCACTTCTCCAATTACACTTAGAGTCATGGTAATTTCTAAAATGATAATGACATGCTTTCGCTAAATACTATATTAATAATGGTAGTGAGGTCCTACCATCATAAAATTATTATCTATGGAATTCCTTGCCTAAGATTGTCATAATGTTTATGTGAATTTATGATATTAATTTTACTAATGCTTGCTATTGTAGTTATCTCTAAGGGGGGGGGGGGGAATAAAATTACAATTAAGTTGGGTAATCGAATGACCCTGTAATTTGAGTCATGGGCTTATCTAAAGTTAACTCATGCATTACTGCCTTTAATTCCCATAGTTAATCTCGGTAGTATTATCAAACTAAGTCAAAATTGTTATCAATCAGAACTGGTACGCTCAAATATCATGTCTTATGTAATAGAATTTGTTTCATACGGTAATATTATATCAATGTTTTCCTCACTGTTACATTTATATTCATAATTGTTGTTGCCACATGTGATCTTAACTTGCTATTTACCATCAATGCAAATGCAATCCAATGTTCATTTATAAATCATCGTAATGTAACCATTTAATTATAATTTTAAGGATAATATCTGTAAAGTGTGTAATGATTAACGCACAATGTGTCAAATATTGTACCAATACTTATATGCTTTATGTATGTACTATTTACTGACCGTATGGGGTTCCTTGGCTCACAACCTTGCTCATGCATTATCTAAATCATAAGAAAAATCAAATATAGAAAAGGTTATACCTTTTCTTTTTCTTAAGGGGGAAAGGATGTGGCAGTGACTCACAGTCCCTCATGGACTAATGAGTCACCGTCACACTGCATGAGCACAGCGAGCTAGAGTCTAAAGGACGCCTAGCTCAGAGCCGAGGGATGCCACGACGGATCACATATGAAATAAACCCAGAACTGTACGGACGCGTTATTGTCAGTTCCACAGCATCAAATCCCCAAATTTCTTGAAGCCGTTAATGTTTTTTCAAAAGTAACTGGGCTAAATTTAAATCTTTCAAAAACTGAAGGTTTACATATCAAAGGTCAGCAGAGTTTAATGAATAATAATCGTTTTGGTATAAAGTGGACAAAAGATCCAATGAATGAATGAAATGCAATGATTATATATATTTATATAATATCTACATTATAGACCTTAGAATTAGAATAATTGTAATCAATAAAATAATAAACTTTTAATAACGTGTTTTTTTTTTAAAATCTTTTTTTTTTTTAAAATCTTTGGCGGGGGCTAAAGGCTAATATGGCAGGCGGGGCCCTTACATTTTGCTTGAGAAGGGATTGTTGTACAACCAACATATAAAAGTTCATGTAAAGCACAAACTAAAGTATAAAAAATATTATGAACTGTTGTTTCAGAGATACCAAAACGAATAGCCAAATCCATGTTGGGTACATTTAATTTTAATTTAATCAATGTCATCAACAATTGATCAACTAATGGTATTTTAGTAACTCTCCACTCCTTATAGTACTTGAGTTCAAACCTCTCCAATGTTTTTACAATGATCTTGAACACATCTGGTTGAAGAGTAGTATACATTCTAACCTGGAAAAAAAAATCAAGTCGTTATTGACAGTTTTCATTCAGTTCTATTTTCATTGAGTTCCATATTCTTAATAATGTAATGGTTAAATATTTTTTTAAACAATGTTGTCATCTTTCCCCATGATTATATATTTTTTGTTATGATTTATCATACAAAGAAGACATATATTGAGAAAACTAAGTATGTCATCTTCAAATTCATAGACATTATTAGGGGTGGTGAAATCAGCAATTACAAGTATACTGAGCCACATAATTGAACAAATATCAGGTAAATTACAGTCAAATAGACTATATAGCTTAAAAACATCTAACTGCTGGTTCAAAAAATATTGCGCATACTGATTTTATAATAGTTATGAAGTAATGAATATACCATGTTTTCATCATGTTCGATGTCTTGGAAAGACATCCTTTTCTTGGCATAAAGCAAATCTGCTCTTTCCAATTTCAATGTTGCAATTTCAGCTTGCAACTCGCTAATCATCTGTTGGTATTTGTCAAGAGACTTTCCAGAGCCACGACCTTCTTCAGATGTCTGTGTGCTTTTCTCAGCAGTTAAAGCCGATGCTGATGCTGATGCTGATTCTGATGCTGGTTGGGATTTGGCCTGTTTACGTTTCCTGTACAATGTTGAATGTACAGCTAACAACTATACTCAATGATTGTGAAATATGATTAAAAATTATTCATTGATAATTATGAAATCTGAAATCTTGTACAAAGATTTACCAGCAATAGCTTTGTTTCATTCGAATTAAATCAACTCAATCAAATCTTGAATTTATTTACGAAGGCCCCGTTAATCTGCATGCAGAGGGAAAATTAACCAAGAATGTGAATTTCTTTTAATCTTCACTAATATTGAAAAGTATACCTTTTATTTCCTACGTCTGGGTAAGAGAAAACTTTCGTCTCATTCCATTTGAATAATGTTGGAGCATCTGCATTTGGTTCAAAATGACAGCTGCACAACCGACTATTTTCTGACGGCTCTGCATCCTTGCGTCTAAAATAGCATAAAAATATACAACTTATACATTATGATATGTTTTAGTGTTCTTATCTAATAATGCAAATACCAGTCAGACCTTTATTAGACCGGTATTTCCCGTAAGTTCACAGCCCTGCCTTAATGGTTGCCCCACAGGGCAACCACTCGGTAACTTTTGGTTGACCGGGATTTGAAATGGTTGTCGCAGGCAACCGAACAACCCTTAATTAACGTACAGGCCTGCCAGCTTATGTAAGAGTGCAATATCATTCCTATATATTGACTATAACTATTAATTTCATCTCACAAGTAAGCATTTTCAGCACCATTCGTTTGCTAGACATGTATGATTTTTACGCATTGATTGATTTCACATATTATCGACAGTAATTTTTATTTAAATTACAAAAGAACAATAAACTAGGTTGCCAATTTTACCTGCAATTTCTGACCCATTTTCTTTTAAGCTGTTCGTTCTTCGGAAAGCGGAGGAATCTGCATGACTGTTCTTGTGAATGATCACATTCCGGTGCAAAACACCACACCATTTCTCTGAAATGATGCATTGAAATTGTAAGAAAAAGGCATGTAAATGCTGGAACAACTGCATAGTGTTTATAATTCAATTTTTGTTTTCAAAATAGGCTATGATTCCACAAACACACTTTGCAAATGCTATAAACTCCATACTATAGTGTAGAAATGACCATAATAAAAGATGACCAAAAATTGTCTCTCATATGGTCAATTGTGGATTCTTAACTTTCTAGCTTTCATATTAGGTAGCAGCATACGTTCAGCTTTAAAATGACGTATAAAACACAAAAATCTGATGCCTGAGAGCTTAGCAATTAATAGATCTTTTGGTTAAAAATTCACTGATTTAGTGTGAGCGATAATAGGTGATTTTGTACTTTACTAGCGGATAAATCCACGGATACTTCTAGCCAAATACATATTAAACAGTCACGAGAGTTCAGCTATATGTACTCAATAATTGTGCCATAAAGAATGGTACTTTAATAATCATAACCTTCAATATATTTATCTTACCAACCAACAATTAATAGATCTTTTGGTTAAAAAACTGATTTATCGTGAGCGATAATGGTCATCAATCATAATAATGTACTCAAAATCCACACCCATAAAGAATGGTAGCATAACCTTCAATTTATTTATCTTTTAAAAAAAAATTACCTTTACAAAGACGTCAATTCTGCCAGTGAAAATCCCGCAGTATCACGCGTGACACTAATTTTGCTGGCTGAACAACGGATC
>CM032668.1:9005668-9074955 GCA_019095985.1 Streblospio benedicti
AGCAGCCGCCGCAGCAACAGCAGTAGACGGTGAAATATATATTGTATTACACAAGTAGAAAAAACAGCTATTACGTATAGGTGAACAAATGAGCGATTGATAAAACCCCTCGATGTAAGAATACACTTGGAATCTCCCCAGAAGGCGATACAGCCATAACAAGATAACATGCTTGCATAACAACAAAGGCTGTTGAAATTTACACAAAACCCTAATTGCTTCTCTCACAGCGTGCGAGGGACGTGATTATTTCCGCCAGTGGGTGGGACTTCTTAACATCAATGATCGCCGTGATCAAAGATTGAAGCACCAATGTCATTGTGCTGACATCCAGATTCTTACTTAGCAGGCCATGCAAATGGTAATAATAGCTGGTGGCCCTGTTGCCTTTTCAACTCATTAGAAGAAAATAACTAATTGGTGGAACTAGTGTTTGAAAAAGGACGACGTAATTCTTCCTTGCAGATAACAATACCGACCCCGCCCTCACAAAACCACCACCAGTCTCTATTCTGAGCCCTGAGTTGTTAGCTCATATGTAACACCTTACGAGACTTATTATTAATCAACGTTCGCCACATTAGAAATACATATTATGTGATTGTAAAACACCCCAGTGTGTACATAGCCGCGAGTTGATAGTTCCTCATTATACAACTGCGTATTTCTGTGCACACACACGAATCATTATGGTCTTCAACAACAGCTCCAGTTTCAAATGCTATGTAACCCCGGGTGTCCTAATCTCGCATAGTATTGACATTCTTTTGAGCATTAGGCTTATTTATGACTTCCAAGTAGCGCAAAAAAGCTGCGCACTGATGTAAAAAAGAAGAAAAAAACTGCTAGAGAACCAGGAAATCCACATCGGTTTGGGCAGAAAACGAACACAACTCATGAGTTTATAACCATTGTTTTCAAGTATTATTCATTGTAATAATTTACTAAAAAGTATGTGCTTGATAGGATTTTCTGTCAAGTCGGAATTTAGCTAGGACGAGAATCGACGAAATTATGGGCAAATATGCTTGGGTATGTATGTGTATCATGCGTAATAATGACGTTCGGATATTTTTTTTTCAAAACTAATTGTTTGTATTTTTTGAGAATGTATGAATCTAAAGCGAAGTTTTATGTAGATTCCAAATCTATGATCAGACTTTGTGTACAATTCGAATTTTGATATATGGGAAAACAGTGTTGCCGATAAGTTGTCTATCCTTGCAAAACCATTCACTAAACTACTATATTGAAGTCAAATAAAATACTGACATGTATGCCAAAGGCCATTGGTTGTACAACAGAAACATGAATTGAGAAACATTCTAACCCAACCTAATACAAAAAAATAATAAGCCAAATTGCGAAATAAATAATAACCGGAAGTAGGCATGGACCTTTTGATGGTGATGTTGCAGAGAACTATTTATGTTGTCCGGTTACACGAAAGTAATGAATGGTCTCAGAATTTAGGAAATGGATAGTGTAGATGCATAAACCAAGGTGTCCAGTAACAGTGAAGCGCCCAAATATAATGGCACAGCCAGATCCTTGATTGATACCAACCCCAGCAAACTGCCTGGAATGGTTTTAGGGGTCATATGACATGTTTCTTTGTGTCATTAGGCTCTTAATTTCACCCCTTTATTACACCGCCCTTCATGTTTGAAAAGTTGAATATGTTAGTGAAAATTATCGGTCATAACGTGCGACACTTGTATGATAATATGAATAAAACTGATGCTGAAAATCGTCATACTCACTCTACTTCCGTATCGGGCAGTAGTCCGTCCCTCTTGGCCTGCTCAATGGCCATGGTTGTGGCGGAGGCGACGCGGCTGAAGCCCATCTCGCCGTCAGGGGGCGTGATCAGACCCACCTTCACCGTGGTGATACCACCCACCACATGTCGTCTTGCAATGATGCCCAGTACTACAATCAAAGGTCCGTACATAGATGGCGTATTGGGGCAGGCATAAAAAATGGGATAAGTGTGAAGTGTGTGTGAGGAGAGGGGGTGTTTTGGCGGTGGGGGTTGGGGGCTGAAAAGAGTAATTGGATCCCCAGCTACACGGATATGGGTCAATTTGATGACAAATAGTACAATGTGGGAACAGCCTCAATAAGTACGATGTGGTGAACAGCCAGATATCAAAAGTACAAATAAAAAATAGTCACATGTGGGAACTCTTGAGGCTGTTGATGCTGCTGCTGCTGCTGCTGTTGCTGCTGCTGTTGTTGTTGTTGTTGCTGTTGCTGCTGCTGCTGCTTACATTCATAAACACATTCATAACCTGGCATCATTTTTTACCAAGTAGAAAGCTTGTCATGTGCCCACAAGACAAATGGTCTCTTATGATAGTTAGAAAATGTCATTGAATGCACCACTTCAGCTGTCGGGTATGCTCGAACACAAACACTGACAACTTCCACTAGTTTCTACATCTACATTATTTACTGCTCAGAAGCATATGGTGGAAAGGCATGCGCTTAATCAAAAATTGTAAGTAGGACCTAATGCGCTGCGCTTTAGCTCCTTTCAAAGACATCCTATTGAAATAGACATGCAAATGTCAGTAGAAGTCATACAATTAAAAAGCGGTGTGCTAACTAAAAAAACCCAACAAATTTCGCAATGCCAAGATCACGTCTAATTTGGCTTTATTGCATTGGCAGATCCACGTTTTCGGAAAATGCGGGGTGGAGGTACCCGGTACTTAAATGATTTCATGGATTTTGTAAGTAGGAATGCTCGTGAAGATGTCACAACCCCATGAAAATAACAATTTGGGGGCGAAAAAGGAGGTGCCATAGAAAGATCCAGACACACATCCCACCAAAACATTTCATGTTAATGTTTTGCATGTCCGCTATCAATCATACATATGAAACCCACGAGCTCCTTTGAGTGTGCACGCTCTTTTCTAAAAACCTGGTAATGCCAGTGGATGTGCGCCCTCTGTATTTGCCTCGTTCTAACTCTCCCCTACTCAATCAGAATCTTAAATGAGAATTTAAGAATTAAAGCATGAAGAGGCCATTGCTTCTATCATGTTATTGAAGGTGGGTGCTTATCCTCAAAAGTGAGTGGTACAAAACTGAATACCGAAGTCATGACTTCCTACCCACTTGCTCCATTGTAAAAACGATAAAATCTTTTAACAAAAGGAGTGTGTTGGCCACTCTCAATCTGCCCCTGCCAAAGCACTCTCTGACGGGAGACACACAATTGATTGGACAATTTCTAATGCTGGCCACATGTGATGGTCATTAGTTATGTAAGCTTTGTATCAAATGTGGCGGTCATGTTTTCAACTGTTTTGAAGCTGTTGCAGAATATGACAAAAATGACCGGATATGGTCTTTTGAAAATCACACTTAAATTGACAAGGTGCTAAAATTGTACACACATGATGGCCCCTTAGGCCTGTAACTTTTTGATTGTTCAAGTAACTGAATTTATAAATGTAAATCACGTTAACAGTACAACATATACACACATCCTAAAACACAGATGTAAAATCCATATAAAGTTTAAATTCATTGGTGGTAAGTACCGTACTAGTATAGGCCTAGTAAGGGAGTTTTCGACCCAATATGTAATATTTTTGAATGGTATGCTGAGTCCCCAAAGTGTGCACTAAAGCGTTTTTAAAGACAGTGCATCATCTGTAAAAAGAAATATTCATTATTTAATTCGCCTCACAGTTACAACCCAACCACGCACACGGTGTTGATACAAGTATACTGAGAGGGACAAAAATAAGAACACAAAAAAGAATTTAAGCTAAACATTCGTAACTGTGTAAAACTTACCTATCAACACTAGCTCCATCTCTTGATCTCATGAAACCGTAGAATCCAATGTTTGTAAGGGAGGGAGCTACTGGTATCGGGTAGTAACAAGTTGAATCCCTTTTTCTCTTGTATGGTCACCAGACTTCCATCTGAGTGCGGTGGATTATATATGGAGGTCGGAATGGTGAGTTTCTCATTCAGTGCTCGTCCTTAGACTTAGTAGAAGTGGTTCTGTCCGCACCATATGTTATTTGAACGTTGATTTGGTAGATGGTTTTGCCATTCTATTTTCATTTACTGGCACCCCACAGTAGGTTGTGTAAGTCACATCGCCATTTTTTTCCGTATTTGAACCATTTAAAGCAATCGATGGCCTTAGGCATTATGGGTAAATGATGCACGGAATCCTGATTTATGATATGTCTATGTCGTAAATACACGCACTCGTTTTTCAAATCCATATGAGCAAATTTGCTCGATTTGATTGAGACTATAGCTACATAGAGACCAGTAACTTTATATATTTTGACTGGAATTGAGTGCACTAGAGTGATACCTAATACCTCTCATATATTCAATGGCAACAGGCAAGTGTGCATCCGTGGCCGAACGGATAGGGAGTTGTAATCGTGATCAAAAGGTCGTGGTTTCGATTCCTGATCGGGTCTGTTGGTGAGTATTGAGGAAACCTACCTCTAACAGGTTACACACTGCTCCGTGCTACCTACACGTGAGATAGGTAAAGGTCAACAAGCGAACGCTGATGTGAGTGATAAGCACGATATAGTGTGGCAAGGATGCCAAATACCTGGTGCAATTGTAAAGTCGCTAGAGCACGACAAACTGTGAATATATATGCATTGGCTCAATAGATACCTATTTTAAATAACTTATGAACTGAAAAAGCCTGAACGTCATGTACATGAGAACACACATAATTATTATATGGCTGTGGGTTTTGCTTGGATGCTGAAGAAAGTTTTGAAAGAATAATTTCAGCGTTGTTCAATAGCGTTTGTAGTTCGAGTTTGGCGCTATGTACATGTATATACAATACAATACAATAATTTTTTCATAGCAAAAATTCCAATAAATGTTCATGTGCGCTTGTAGGCCTCCTTAAACAAATCCAATAATGACATATACTAACATATTGAATACAATGTCACCTTTTTAGATTTTGTAATTCAGTAAATGTAAATAAAACAGAAGAACAATAGGTAATTTTTGAACATTTATTCTTTACTTCTAAACCAAAACACTGACTATTTAAGTACAGTACTGATCGCGATGGAGGGATCCTTTTTTTGTCAGATTTTTTTGGACTTTGGTCCATTTGTTACAGTGGTGGTGGGTGATACTGTACATGTAAAATCAGATTCGTAAAATGGATTGTTTTGCGAAATTTGTGGATGGAATTTATTATCATGTTAAGATGATTACATAGAAAACTTTATCTATTCACAATGTTACCCGCAAAATTGTGTCTGGGTGAACCAACCTCAGGTCTTTTATAGCATGTGAAATGAAAATTCCGAAAAAAAATCACACTACAAAAAGATTGAAGGTGGGTGGTTATTCTGAAATTCAGAAAAAAAGTTTTCTTTTCCAAAGAAATTTGTCTTTTTCTACTGCAAGTTTTTGAATCAATCGTAATGAGGGGAAAACGAGAAATGATAACACAAGAAGATAATATTTATTCTCAATTTCCATCTGCTTAAAACGTAAGAAGATATTTTCCTTTTAATTGTCATTTAACTGAAATATAATATGCGAATTTTGAAGATACAGACACAAAGAAACGAAATAAAAATGAAATGAAAAGAAGCAAACCAAAAAGGGTCCCTTCCGTTGCGAGCAGCACTGTATGTAATACTAGCAATTGATACCCATAGATAAGTGATGATTAGTTGTTCATGGCTATCCTATCCCTTGTTCAAACACTAAATTACGTTTATCATTCAGAATTTCAAACTGTTAATGTACTGAATTTCCGATGATACTCATAAATCAGTGTTAAAAATCAGAAAAAAGACCTAATACAGGTGTTGTGTTGCACGAGTGCTACCTTGAAAAATCACACGTGGACAATTTATATAATGTAGTTAATTTGATGCAAATTGTTTTTGTTACATTTTACTTGGAAATATAGACAGTAATAAAGACAATTGTCTATGTTCATTTATATTGACGGTGAATTCAACTTTGAGCATGAGGATGCTGATTTAATAATCAAATTATATGCCAGCGGGCAATGAGAATTGTTTTTAAAACTTCTTGACTGTATTTCTACAACGATTGTTAACTGAGATAGACATATGTAAACATGTAGTGCTCTGATAGATAAGGGTTTCCCCTGAACCGAGGTCTATTCTTCAAAACTCGTGCAAAACGGACGGGTGCGTAATGTGAGGAATACAAATTTAATAATTAAATGACCAGAAGAGCGTGGCCCTCCTACAGGTTCCTTTTCGTTTGCATTGTATTCATGTATCCGAGTGCATAGTGGACAGAAAACGATTTTTTATGGTAGGAATGGGAAACATACTTTTATTTTTAGCGTACTCAAACACTATGTTGTCATATATGATATACTAAAAATTGAGGTATTTGACCAGACTTGCTATTTCAAACAAATATTCCATGCGATTTTCTAGGTAACTTCTATATATTTTATCTGAAGATATGCGTTGAGTGAAAAATATATGCAGACATAGATATAACATGTGATGATTTAATAATTTTCCCTATGTGATGCTAGATAAATACCATGTTCATGTGAGCACGTCGTACTTGATTACGGCCAACGGATCTCTTTGTCGAACTCGTCTGAACAAATATTAGCCTTGAGCAGTATCCAAGTAAGACGTTTTCAGCACGATTATGTTATTGTATTTATGACACATTGTGGTTAGACAAGTGATGAAATATCAATAGCCTGTTAGTATACACGTAAAGGTACACAACTATCTTGACTTTATGCAGTACTTCAGTTCTGACATCCCGACAGCGTTCTGTGCGTGCAAGCCATTGTTACGATGTGTGTAATTCCTAGAAAGGATGGACATGCCCGAGTGATAATTTTCCATATAGGGGTAGTTTATAGACGCATTATACAAAGGTCTGGGTTATCAGACAGTCCTGGAGCATGATGACCACTGAAAATACACGTCAATTTGTGATGAATATCAAACTAACTCCTTAAATATTTTTGGCACATTTTAATGTGTCGCATTACAGCCTAATACATCTATGACTATTGATTGGACACAACAATGAGAACTTATGAATTAAAAACTCCAATAAAAATACAATGCAACATCTATTAGTATCGGTGATTTGCCAGGAAAATGAAAAGAACCCATACCAGTCAGGTCTTTTACATACACTGCTACTAGTCAAATCCAAAATTCAAAATTAAACATAATTTTTATAACTTTAGTTAAATTCGGAGCTCATAGACTCCTCATAAAAATCCTAAACATTTTTTTTATTTTTTTTCGGATTTTTGATGAGGAGCCTATAAACTCGAAATTTGAATAAAAATATAAAATGATTATGTTCAATTTTAAATGTTGGATATGACTAGTAGCAGTGAATACAAAAATAACACCAACCCCATACTACATACCTAATCAACAGACTATCAACCAATAATAAAATTAATTGAGTACATTGATTTTTAACGTATTTGGGTAGCTCAGATGTCAAATAATCCCACACCATATCAATATGGTTTCAAACATTCTCTAACCCCAAAAAACCTTTTATGACACTACATAATTAGTTCATCTCTGATTAATTCAAGAATGAGTCTGAGAAAATGAATACGTTGATCAGTAACCGATTTGCATCACAGATTTTTATAATCTCTTATTGAATTATATAATTACTAGATAAATTTAACACCCATTTCGACACACAATACATGTATTTATAAGCATTACATTATATTACATGTTGAATTTACATTATGCACTATACAAAATACAATTGTAACTAGATCAAAAGTGTTCAAAGAACACTGCGTCGCTAGAACGACGTTGACTTATAGGCAATTAAGATATATACTGAAATAATGTATAATTTACAATCAAGAAATTTATGAATTTGAGGAGAAAACATCAGAATGAATCAGAATCAATATATATCCAGCAAAAAGATATTTGTGTTGTCATACAATAGTACTGAATAACAAGATGATAATCAATATCAGTTTCAAATCCAATAATCAATTTCATTAATCAGAGGCCTGTTTATAAATTATATGTCTTGAAGGAGGGTAAAACGTAAAAATCAAATTTTGCATTTTCATATTTTGCAATTAAAACTGTCAAAATGTTTTTACCTCATAGATATGTTTTTTCGTCGTTAAAACCAAATGAAATATATTAGTTTTCCATCGCCTTTAAGATCAAAGTTATATATATATTTTTAACAAAATCTTCACTTTTCTCATGCAACACTGTATAATTGTAACAAAGTGCTTGTTCCTATTTAAGAAAATCATAGTCCGCACTTTAGGGTCGTCCAAGACATATCTTTCCGTTTGCTATGTCTGGTTCCCCTGGTATTAATCATAACATTTTAGTCAAATGTGGGGAGAGGTTTGTCGTAACCCTCTCGACCTTGGAGCCAGTAGGTCGTCTGGATGCCTTTACCCTGCAGATACAAAAATACAATTTTTAATAACATTATTTTAGAAGATAATAAGAGTGATTCTCTCTACTCTATTTCCTGTACAATAAGAGTTATTGGATAAAGGATGGTCATCTTGATGTGTTTTTACATGGGGTGATCTCATGTGTTGCATGTTGCATGTTGGAGACTAAATTTGAAATTCAAAATAAACTTTGAAGAATAATTTATTTTATTAAAGGATTTTCCCAACTCTTATTTCAAATTCCAAATTTAGTATCAATAAATGCCTTTTCCATTGCAAGTGTCATGAAAACACGAGGTCATCTGCACATTACATAATCGAATGATTTTCGCCAGATGTACAGTCACTTTCTAACAGCAGACGTGACATTTGACATCTATATTGTTCTATATATTTTAATACAATGTTTAAAAAATGGAAGGAACTTTCAGAATGCGCAGAACACATCATATATGTTCTGTACAAGCATACTTGTTCGGTCATTGCGAATAACATTTAGAATTGATAAATATGACTTTATTTAACATTACTTTGAGTTCGATGTCTCCTCGCTTCACCGTGTAGTATGGTTTAGGTGCTTTCGTCAAGAAGTCATTGAACTGAGCACTTATGTGGATCTTAAGAGCTTGAAAAACCAAAAAAAACCCCAAAAAAACCAAACAAATAATTATTTATGTAATGAAAGCACACTAGTACATACGTAAACTATAATATAAAGTATATATATGTAAAGTATATTATCATAATGATAGAACGTCTAAATCTAAATGTTCTAATGTATTATTGAGAGTTGTTCATATAAAAACTTGAGATACAGCAAAACAATAAAGTGATTATTATATCTTATTTGTATATACCGTATACCAAACAAATGTTTCTTCCAATGATCTCTTGCAACAAATAAATTAAACTCCATATATTACGGTATAATAAAGAGTCATGAAGTAGGAAACCCACAACATATTTATTCTATTAGAGGCCATTTAATACTATAGAAGTTCTGCATAGACTTTACCTTCTCCATTGCTCTCCATCCGTGATGCTGTGTTCACTGTATCTCCAAACAGACAATAACGGGGCATCGTCAGGCCGATCACACCTGTGTAACAAATACAATGCTGAGATATTGTTACACATACTTCAACTAGCAAAAGCAGCTATAATGCACTCACACTATAATAAGAAGCTAGAAAATGTCGAACTACAAGTAATTATTAATATAGTAATGGATCAACATACCAGCCACACAGTTTCCGATGTGGATCCCGATCCTCACTTTGAGCTGCATCCCAGGCCGATGTCGAACCTTGAAGCCCAGGATGGAGCTGAGGATGTCCAGGGCCATGTTGGCAATCTCACACGCATGATGAAGACCGGCTTTGGGCTTAGGCACACCAGATGCCACCATGTAAGCATCGCCTATGGTTTCCACCTAAATTGAATGGTGAATACAATATTCATGTCATATGCATGGAATGCATGGAGGTATACATTTAATCATATTTCAAAATACGAATGCACACATCGGATTTAGTAAGTGGATGTTCTACACATATAGATATGCAGTGTTTCATATATATGAAATATGAACCATATTTACTACCACCAATTTGATAACACTGACCAATTGAACTTGATGTACTCATATATAAGAAAGCATTCCATACTACCTTATAAATATCATAGCACTCTATGACATCATCAAACAGAGTCCATAGGTCATTGAGAAGGTCAACAACCTCCATAGGTGAGCTCTCAGAAGACAGATTCGTGAACTGGACGATGTCTGAGAAGTAGATTGCCACATCTTTGTACAATTTTGGTGTCACTGGTTCGCCAATTTTAAGGCTATCGGCTACACTCCTGTAGTTGTTTAAATATGATACCATTTATTTTGTTATGCAACAATTACAATCATGGGAAATTGATCATATTTCATTGCATCAACATACATATTAAGACAAACTTTGGATTTAAATTCCAATGGCAGATCTAGGTTTTTGTAAAAGTGGGGGCGCAATTAACGGATTTCATGGCGTTTGTATACGTGATCGATGGCAGACGTGTAAAAACCCTATGAAAATGAAGTATTTTGGTGTGAAAAGGGAAAAAGGTGGGTGGGGGCGTCCCCTATGCCCCCTGCATCTGTCTATGAATTCAGTAGATAAAGAAAGATACGTTGGGACAATATTCATAACCTACGTTCAAATAATCAGAAAAGCTGACCATTAAATATTACTGTACTCACGAAGGCAGCATTCTGTAGAGGAGAGCATCAGTCTTCTTCTTTTCCACCTCCAGCTGTCTTGTGCGATCTGCCACCAGTTCTTCCAGATTATTGGCATATTTCTCCATCATTTTCAACATGTTGTCCATAATGTTGAATCGTCTTTTTAAAGGTAGTCATAATATACAAGATTAGTTTTAAATATAGCATTGAACAAAAAAGCATTTGCACAATCAGTAATAAAAATGAAGTAATGAAATAAAACTTGTGATGTAATGTTCATTGGTCATGTGAATATCCATAATAATGTTTAAATCAAAAGCTCTTACTTCCCCTTGTTCATGTTATCAAACTTGGCTTTTATAGCCAGAAAGTCTGGCCTCTGCGCGGGGTCCTCTGCCCAGCATAGAGTCATGAGGCTCAGGAGGCGATGGTCAGTTTCATTGGTCACTGGAATCGGGGGACGAAAGGGAGGTGTCTCTCCATTGCGCACCCGCCCGATTATGTCTGGTTGTGAAAATAAAGTTCTTTAATATACATATAAATAGAAGCTATTACAAAGATTTAGCATTAAGCCAATGAATTGATATTAATTCTCTGACACATTTCAGATGATAAAAATATTGGGTAGATTGTTTATATATTCATACGTTTGCATTGTGATTCATTCTCATCAGCCTTATAGATATAATCGAACATGATGTTTGGATACATTAAATTACATTCTAAAGCAAACAAATATAATGATTACAACACAATGATGTCACATACCTTTAGGCACCATGCTGTATTGCCCGTCTCCACCCTGGAATGGATGTATGGAGAACATCACTTCGAGCATCACAATAGCAAAACTGTAAACATCTCCCTTCTGGGTACCCTGGGCTGGGGCATTAGGGTCTCCAAGGATCTCTGGAGCTGTCCAATATAAACCTGCAACACCATAACCAAATCACAACAATTACACTTTTATTATAGAAATTAAATATTCATAAAAATACTTCCGTAGAATGAAATTCTATTCAACATGTACATATATGTAGAAACTATTTCAGTGTACCAAGTGTTCACAACTTTAAATTTATCACAGTACTCTCATGAAGAGCAAACCATTTTTCTTGAAAAGAAATATAAATATAAATACAGAAAAGAATAAAATGTTGGTTGCCTCTGAATTTGGCGTCCTCCAGTTCTGGCACATCCCTGAAGTGGCTGAGCCCCCAGTCAGTGATCTTGAGCACCCAGCGACCGTCCACCACACAGTTGGAGCTCTTCAGGCGGCCGTGAGACTTGATGGCGGATTTGTGCAAATACTCCATGCCCTATGGTTGAAAATTGAATGATATCCTATTTCTTTGTATAAATGTACTGACAATGTAAGACAGACAGTATAATTCACTGATGATATTACAGTTTTGAATATAAGTAAAAAAAAAACTAGTCTAAGCATAAGATTAATTGCATACAGTATACGCGCCATGTCTGAAAAAAATTTCTATGTACTTACACATCACAACATTTGGATATTTTTTAGCCTATCAATACGTTATAGTATAGATACAATATCAAATCAGTAAAAGGCACATTATAATTGTTTTGAAATTTAAATCGTCCCTTCAATGATTTGATACCTGTCCCACTGTGTATTATAAGATTTATTGTGAGTATGTATATTTCCCAAAAAGAACGTGACATTATCCATACATGTATGGTTTCATCAATACACCGCATATTTAACTCACATGAATAATATCATAAATGAAGCTGCTCTTGAAGTTGAGATCGATCTTGATGATGTCATTATGAATAATGTCCTCGAGACTGCCTTTACTGCAGAAAGTGGTGACAAAACACACATTGGGCGGGTCGACGCACATGCCCAAGAACGGACACAAGTTCTCGTGGTTCACTTCTCGCATCTAAAAATAGAGTGTAATTCCTTATAGCAGAGTGCTTGAACATTTATTAAGTATATGTAGGTGTAGGTGTTAAATGAATTGAATGAGTTTTATGTAAAATGGGGAAATATTATTTCAACGTCTTTTAATGTATCAAATAGTGTATGACAAGGACGAATTTTGTCTCCTTATTAATATAGTTTTTATCTAGAAGAGCTTAGTAATGAATTGTACGGATTGAATGTTGGTTGTGAACTACCTGGAGGTATCTGTCACCACTTATTATATGCCGATGACTCTGTTTTACGTTCACACCTACCTAATGCTCTGCAAAGATTGTTAGACTGTTGCCAGGACTTTGCTATTAAAAATGAACGGGTATAAAATGAGTCCAAGACTAAATGTATGGTATTTAAATCAAAATGTATGTCTAATCTATATGTTCAATGCGTTTACTTAGATAGTGTTGAATTATTAGTTACCAAGAAACAAAAGTATCTTGGCGTGGTAATTACATGTGATCAGGAAGATAACCGTGATATAAACCGACAGCTTAGATCGGTTAATTCTAGGGGCAATGTTTTAATTAAGAAATTTAAACATTGTACGGATAATATCAAACTGAAACTTTTCAGTTCCTACTGTAATAGCTTTTATTTTGCGCAGTTGTGGTGTATGTATAAAAAGTAAAATGTCAGAAAACTACAAACAGCGTATAATCCAATAGTTATAACACCTATGATTCTTAAATATGTTGTCAGTATTTCAGCACAATTTGTGTCTAAAAATATTGATACTTTTACTGTGATAGGGAGGACACTCATTGTTAGTTTTAGAAAAAGATTGTTAGAGTCAGAAAATAGTATTATAATAACTGATATTGTACAATCTCTTATATATTTAAAGTCCTGTTTAACCAAAACATGGCATTATAAAGCATTTTCTATTGACATAGAATAAAAATTGATATATTAAATTACATTACTTTACAAAATATTTCAAATAAAAATACAATGTATGATTTTCCCTATGTACTGTATATAGCTGTACATACAGCCCTCTTGTTCTGTGAATATGATCTTATGTTGTTAAAATATGTAGAAGATATCCGAAATAAAATACTGTTATCTGTTATCTGTAATCCTTTATTTCATATATTTATTTATTCATTTCAGAAAAAGAGTACCGTCCATATAAAAATATATAGCGATATTCATGAAACAACAACAAAAGCAACATCAGCAGAAGCATCACATGTGTATCCTATGTAGTATTGTAGTATATTATATAATGTTTTACTATAATTGTATGTTAACAATATGAATGCAATTCATAACTCTGCACTTAAAAGTTCCAAGATCATAAAATTGGCATTTTATTAGGACAACTACATAATTTATGCAGCAATTGAGTGACGTTTTCGATAATTCGCCTTACGTATCGAAGTATTTCTGTTATTTCGCACACAGCATCAGACAGTGTAACTATATAGAGATTTTGCTGATTACTACATAAAATCCATAAAATACAAATTAAAAAATCTAGCGTGGTCAATGTACCTGATTATTTTTAGTACATTGTATATAATATTATGATGCTTAAGTATGCTAATAATAGAATAAGGAATAGCCACTCTAGCCATTTATAAATAGAGCATAATGTAAACTCGATCAAAAGTGTTCAAAGAACACTGCGTCGCTAGAACGACGTTGACTTATGGGCAATTAAGATATATACTGATATGATGTATACTTTACAATCAAGAAATGAATTTGAGGAGAAAACATCAGAATGAATGAGAATCAATATATCACCGGAAAAGATATTTGTGTTGCCATACAATAGTACTATTTGAATAACAGACGCTAATCAATATCATTTTCAAACCCCAAAATCAATTTTTGCTGCTTGGTTGGAATATAGATTTTTCTTGTTGGCTTAATTGCATTAAACATCGGTAAGAATGTCACGAATGGGCTTCTAGAGAGCACAGTCTAATTGGCAGATTGCCCAAAATCGAATCACTTTGGTGTCGCCTCATACCTCATAGTTGTGTAAAGTTTGAACGAAATCGGTTTATCTGTACGACCGCTAGCTTGTCCGGAGACATACATACATACATACATACATACATACATACATACATACATACATACATACATACATACATACATACATACATACATACATACATACATACATACATACATACATACATACATACATACATACATACATACATACATACATACATACATACATACATACATACATAGTTACAAACGAACGAAACACAATGCTTGCTTCAGCAGCTGAGCTGAAGCGACGCAATGAAGATCTGAGTACCACTTTTATAGACCTTGACTACAGTACTGTGACCACATATAAAAAGAACCGGTAATGGATATATAACTTTTTTAATCTGCTTAGGAGTTAGTCTGTGGATTTTGTGCTTTGCCAATACAAACAAAAGTATTATGTAATCAGCAAAATAGAATGAAATTAAACTGTATACACATAACAAATGAAGCACTCAGTTAATTTACTTTAAAATCCAATTATCTTAATATATGTTGGTCCAACTTGCCACTTTAAGGTTGAGGTAGTCTTGCCACGTGAACATAACGCTGGTCTCACTGAGCATTTTTGCACTACTCAGTAAGGCGCACAAATATACTAGATCAAAACTATGTTCAAAGAACACGGCGTCGCTGGAACAACGTTGCCATATAGGGGCTTAAGATATTGCATAAGTATGAAGGTTGTAATTAACGCGGGAATTCAGAAATAATGAAATCTTTAAAAAAAACTTGAAATTGCTCCGGAACCTATACTTTTCTTGGTAAAAAGCTAAAAATTGAAAACTCATAATGTAATTGCCTTAATGAATATAAACATTGAACCAATTTTGAAGATTTTGCCTTCAAAAGCAATGATACTATTGATAAAAATGTCGAATATGGAACCAAAACGGCACACTTTAATTGGCAAAGTACCAAGATGATTGTTACTATGTATGTGAACATAGAATGAAATTTTGAGGTCATGGTTCAAAAAGTATTGAACGTATTGAAGAAAGTAGCAAAAAAAAAACACTAAAATGTCTATAAACTGCTACACAATGCTGGGCTCTCTGAGCACTTTTCTTTTAGTTGGCAAATGGCCAACGTTCAACATTGGTTGTGGTCACCAGTCCCATAATATTGTATGAAACCGCAAGTCATGTGTCAAGCTAAATATGCCAAAATTGGCTGCCAATGGCCTTTTGGAGTAAACACTTTGTTTGACAAAGTGCCAAAATTGGATGCTAATGATGGTCACTAGGTATATAAGCATTTTATCAAATTTGGAACTCTTGATTCAAGCTGTATTGAAACTATTGAAGAAAATTGAAAAAAAAAAATGACTAAAAAGTTCCTTCAGGAAATCACACTTAAATTGGGAAAGTGCCAAGATTATATACATGTGATGGCCTCTACGCATGTATTTTACCAAGTTTGAATGTGTTCATCCAAGCAGTTTTAAAGATACTGCAGAAAACATCCAAAATGGACCATAAATGGCCCTGTGGAAAGCACACTTTAATTGGCAAAGTGCCCAAAATCAAATCACTGCGGTGTCGCATCGTGCCACATAGTTGTGTAAAGTTTGAACAAAGTCCGTTTATCGGTATATCCTCTAGCTTTTCCAGAGACATATATACATACATACACGCATACTGACATACAAACAACGTGATCACAAGGCTTTCCCTTCAGCTGCTGAAGCGACGCAACAATGTATAATGTAATAGCAACAATTAATACAAGTAAACACGTTCACCTTGACAAATCGCCTAAACTCTCACCGCTTTGAGGTCGAGGTGGTCCTGCCGCGTGAGCATGACGCCGGTCTTACTGAGCATCTTGACACACGCCAGAGCGCCCTTGTAGTAGGCCACCCTGACAGTCGCACTGGTGTTGGCTCCCATGAATGAGTGAGTGCTCAAAGACGAGTGCGATGGATTGGAAACAACACATCTTGACGATGTGGTTATTTTCTGCGGAGATCATCTTTTGAATTACATTGATGGTACATGGATATGTAGTTAGGTTTGCTATTAAACATAGAGCTAGAGTTTTTTATAATGAAAGACAAAGTAGAAGTCAGCTTTGACATATTATCAGTATGTGTACTGTGATGATTATTTATAACCTAAATGAATCGATGATTTGGTAAATTGCACACTATCTATTTATCTACTTATCTACTTCATATTGCATCTAATAAATACATGCACATGCATATACATATATATATGTACTTTCATGGTACATCATAAGGTCTCAAGGACCAGAGATCTTGGAAAAGTGACACTACTCCTCATGTATAATCATATATAGACCAGCGATAGGCGCAATACCAAGTATTGCAAGTATTTCAGTATTGCACCGCCTCGCAATACTGTATTGCAATATTTTTTGTAAATGCAATAGAATATTGCAATAATGCAAAGTATTGCAATACATTTGAAAAGTATTGCAATACTTTGCAATACTGCAATACAATATTTTATTTTATATATATATATATATTTTATTCTTATATATATATATATATATATATATATATATATATATATATATATATATATATATATATATATATATATGTTATATATATATATATATATATATATATATATATATATTTATATATTATGTTGGCCATGCTTTCATCTCAATCAAATTTGAAATAGTTTTATTTGGCTGATGAATTATTAAACAAGTGGTCATGTTTCATATTAATATATATATATATATATATATATATATATATATATATATATATATATATATATATATATATATATATATTAAGAATAAAATAGAAATCTATAAAAGTATTGTATTGTATTGCAATACACACACACACACACACACACACATTGTGTGTGTGTGTGTGTGTGTGTGTGTGTGTGTGTGTGTGTGTGTGTGTGTGTGTGTGTGTGTGTGTGTGTGTGTGTGTGTGTGTGTGTGTGTGTGTGTGTGTGTGTGTGTGTGTATATATATGTATATGTGTGTGTGTGTGTGTGTGTGTATGTGTGTGTGTGTGTGTGTGTGTGTGTGTGTGTGTGTGTGTGTGTGTGTGTGTGTGTGTGTGTGTGTGTGTGTGTGTGTGTGTGTGTGTGTGTGTGTGTGTGTGTGTGTGTGTGTGTGTGTGTGTGTGTGTGTGTGTGTGTGTGTGTGTGTGTGTGTGTGTCTGTTGAGAAATGTTTATGATGGCAGATTCTCATACGACTATATGAATCTATTAGGCCTACCAAAATCATTTTGGCTCAAATTCAATAATTCAAATATATGCTTGAATTCCTCGCTCCTTTACGATATTATCAAATTCAGAGTATAAAGTCATCTTATATCGATATGACATTCATTGAACATTTACATATATTTAACAATGACATACGAGTAAACTATGGAGAGATAAAGAGAACCAAATATATATATTCAATGCATATTGGCTAGTTTAAGTTCTTTGTACTTTTGGTATACGATGCCTACTACTATCCCATCTAAATGGGCATAAAAGCAGTTACTAGTTAACCAGCAGTAGCCTATTATTTGACCTTATTTAAGGAGCAAACATGCATGTAGGTTTCCAGTGTTAAAGATTTAGTCTTATCTTAATTTACCACCTACATGCATATCACAGTGCGAAAGCGACCAACGTAACTCCCAAATCGACTACCGTAACTCAGCAAAAATGGCGACGCCAACAGCGCCCGCTTCACGTTAGAAACTCCACTATTGTGCTTATTCTGTGCACTTATATCATGATATCACATGTTGCAGGTTTAGATTTTAGCGTATTGATTCTAGAGGGCATGTAGTTTTAATGTATAACAAATGTATTATGACATATTTTGCTTGAAACCAGCCACCTACGTGACCACCGTAACTCACACAAATTATTACCGTAACTCACTCACGTGACTACTGTAACTCTGAGGATACACAGACATCGAAAATGTAATTAATGCTTATTTATATGCTTCAAATCAGCATTACAGTGTGCCTTATATCTGTGTGTTTTGATTTATGCTAGGAGTCCACTGACTAGAGCCGCGATTTAGGTGACAATGTGTGCAAATTATATCCTTGTTATGTGGATGTCTCTTCTAGTGTAATTTCATTAATTTTACATTAGTAGCACATATAATTTCCTTCCATGGTTAATATCTGCAATAAAAATTCCGAATGTGACCTGTAATTCAACAGAATAGAAGCTAAGCTGCAGTATTCAATGATTTTTTCTATGCAGAGTTACGGTAGTCGGGCCCGAGAGTTACGGTAGTCACCACACAATTTTAAAGTCCACTTTATACTATCATCAAGTAAACTTTCAACAAAATTATGCAGCATGCAGATAACACGTGCAAAGTACTGTCTTTCTAACAAAAATATAAAGCTATTAAGAACTTAACCTCATATAAAAATGAAAAATCCGCTCCGCTATATGCATATCATTGACTATCGTAACTCTGGAGTTACGTAGATCGCTTTCGCACAGTGCATATTTTGCATTCATCATAATGTATATTGGCACATTCTAATTGCTTTGCCATTATTCATGGTGGGCTTTCTACCACTCCATCTCAATGGACATAAAAGGGAGCTACTCGGTCACCTATTGTGTATTTGTTTGCACTTAGTAGGGGTTAACAACAGACATTCTTGCATGCAGACGAATTCTCTTTGTCTTTCTTGGGCACCGTACATCCTATGTGTTGCATATAATTGCAATGACTGGCTATGAAAGTAGCTATACATTATCTCGTTGGTTGTAATCAACTTCATTGTCTGCTGCTGCTGGGTATGTAAGCTGCATCCTCATAGTTTGCGCTGTCTTTTAAAATACATTACTACATAGCTGGATAAAACAAAGTGATATAGAAAAAGACAACGTAATGTGTACCGGACTTGTGTATATCAAAGTAAACAATAATGAAATGCAAAATCTGTCATCTATTTCTTGAGTCCATTGTGCATTTTTCTTATAACGCAAATACAATCATACAATACAATGAAATTTTTATAGGACAATTTCCATTAAATGTGCATATGCACTTGTAGGCCTCCTTAAACAAATGATGTTTTAATTGGGATTTAAAAATAAGAAGAATCATAGAACTATTGCATAAGTATTACAATACTTTTGTAAAGTATTGCACTACTTTTTAGAAATACAATACTTTATTGCAAAATAATGAAATACTTTTGTGAAGTATTGCAAAAGTATTTCAATACTTTTTTTAAGTATTGTGCCCATCCCTGATATAGACTCAATCTGTTTCCCTTTCTTATGCAACCATGTATAAATGAATCAAATGTTCTACAAATCTATTTCACTTATTTCTCACTTTTCCTCCTTCTCCGACAAACTCAATATCTTGGAAGTGTAGTTTCCACAGCATACGAGCAAGGTCCTCTTCAAAGCGTTTCTTTCTGTAAGTAATAATCACACCCCAGTCAATGTAAACACACTTTTGGATATTTCCTTTTTTCTAGACTGTATTTGGGTATGCCAATTAAGTCTTTTGACAATTAAGAAAGATCATTTCCCATTTTGTTGAATTCAGTGAGAATCTCACTTTAATTTTCAAAATTATTGGTCTTGATTGATTAAGCATTAGCTATGAATTGGCATGGTCCACACGAATATTGAAACTACATTGTGTCATTTGTCTTAAATTAAAGGTTGAAAGGTATGTTCGTGGAATGGCCTATTTTTGCATAAAATGTCTCCTGAAGCATGGACACACCTGTAGACCAAGATGGCTGCCAAAATGAAACCAGAAGCAACAACCAGAACACAGACGACAATAATGATCACGTTGCTTTGATCTGCAATATTCAATAAAAATAATATTCGTTTACACACAACTACAAGGCAGAATTTAGGTCAACACTCAAACGTACCTGCATCATTGTATTGCATTTTAACTAGAATACACTCATTAATGGTTTATAATAACACATTCCATTCGTAAAAGCTCCCAGTGGTGCAGAACACAATGCTAATGTGTTTTCCCCAAATTTGCTTGTGGATACAATATTATTTTCTTCCCCCTCTCTCTTCTATGACAAGTAAGCTCCTATCCACTGTTCGGACATAGCTGAAGACCTAAGCTTGCATTAGACAATATAAAGTGGCCCTTAATTGCATGACTTGAACTCACGATCCCACGGTTGTGATACCAGAATCATCCCCAAAAGGTCTTCAGATATGTCAGAACAGTGGGTATGACTTTGCTTGCCATAGAAAAGAGAGAGAGAGAGAAGAAAATAATTAGAACACAATGCAAACAGCCAAACAGAAATGCGCTCATACCTGATTTGTCGTCTGGACACAGTTCATCAAAGAAGCCGCAGGGAGGCGTGTCAGGCGGCGGGGAGACGCCTGTTCGTCCCCAGTTACGTCGCTGGTCATTCGTAATACCTGATGGATTTGGCTATTATAAGACATGTAGCTCGAGGGGGCGCATGAGCACGGAAGGAGGCGTTCCCTCTTTTCCCACACAAAATGCTTCATTTGCATGTGTACTATGTACTATCCAGGGGGCGCACCATGCTAGTACAGTAGAACCCTTCTACTAGGGCCACATTGGTCTCAATAGAGAGGTGTTCTCCATACAGAGGCTCATACTGGTAGCTTAATGAAGGTTTGGGATAGTGAAAATTGATCTTATAGTAGAGGTAATCTCAATAGATAGGTGGTCTTAATTGGAGGTTATACGATATGATACTCACGTCCAGCCACTCCTTTGGTCATGGACACATCAAGCAGTGGTGTGTATTGGTCACCACCAGAGGGCAAATGCCACACAGTGTAGTCAGCTATACGGTCACAGTTGGCATCCATCGTAACCTGACCTGTTTTACCTGACGTATTGATAAAATGGTATTTTTGTTAATTACATAGTCCTGTTTTAAACAAACCCAACTGCTACACAACTGCAGTATCATTATAATGCATGGCAATGAATTGTGTTACATATACCTCTCTACACACGCCGTTTACCACCACGCATTGTCTAGTGTATGTGATCGGCAAATGTACATGTGAAGGAAGTCTACGTTTGCCTACCTTTGAATGTAATTTGTTTGGCAATCTCAAAGAGAAGCGTGCCATTTCTGGGTGAAACTCCTTGCTGGAGCATTCTGTCGAGACCCTTGGCATACATGTAGGTGGAATCGTAAAGGAACATCGCGTAAGCTGTACCCTAGACAGTAGAACACACATATAGCCAACTAAGCAGTGTTGATACATTTTAACACTTCATATTTGGGGGTTTATTCATTTGAACGCTTTTATTTATTACACATACATTTAAGTCCTAGAAAAATTTGGTCGTAAGAGAGCTAGTGTAACTTCTATGACTAAATGTGACACCAAGCTCACATATACATAATGGAGATGCTTACTGCTGCTAAGACTCACCATTATCCCTTCTGCAAGAGACTTATTGTAGTTCCATGGAGGCTGAGCTAATCTCTTAGGGATTTCCTTCAGAAAGTCATCTTCCTCATTTTGTGAAAAGCCCTGAGACATCTGGAGTAAAGCGGCTATTATTATAAGTGTCAGCCAAGCATCATCGTTAGCCAGCTTTTTAACAATGCACAATCATAAACACTCAATATTGTGATGATTTCATTTCATTGATAGGATCATTCATTTTAGTGCGTCAACTTCTAAAAACAAATGATTATATTACCAACGCGTTAAAATGGTCAAAACATTTATTTCCCGTTTTAATGTTTTCAAGATCACGGGCTCCTTTTTAAATGCCTGCTGTTGCATTGAACTTTAACACTCATTCCTGCATTTTGTAATATATATGCCTTACTCGACTTGACTAAAATACAATTTTGTGTTTTACGGGGGAATACCTCTTTAATATGCCATTTGAAAAACGTTTATAATGTGTTACTGTATAAGTAGTATTCATAAAACGTACCCCTACCTACACTGTTCTGCAAGTGTGTTTCATAAGCAGATCCAGGGGGCGCCGGGGGCACCTCTTTCCTTCAAAACACTTCATTTTCATGCGTTTTTGGCATGGCTGCGAAACCTATGAAATCCCTTAAGTGCGTACCCACCCCCTTTTCCAAAATCCTGGATCTGCACGCGTGTGTTTTACCTGAAGTAATGGCCAGTACGGCGCTCTGATGTGCTCATTGCTCTGGTTGTGGTGGACTATCCAGGGGGTTAGAATGTCGGGCGAGGGCAGCAGGGTCGGGGTGAGGAATACATACTCTCCGCTGGTCATGTCCTCCCCGTGAGCTTCGGTCATGAAGGCGTGGATGAAGTCCAGGTTCCCGCACAGCACCACAACTGAGAACAGATAAATGGAAGTGTTTGGCCTGGGATGATTCATTGCCTGCCACAGACACCAATATAGATTAGTGCCACGCGTATAAGTCGAATCTGTGGTCCATGTCGATGCAGGGACGCACGTCCTTTATAGACGCAATCAATTTGACTTGATGTTAGAATGTATTGTATAACATGTTCACTTATTTTGGTATTGAATATAGAATGCTATATAACATGGGGAGTGGGGGTGGGGTGGGGTTACATACTTCTTGGCTGGAGGTAAATTGGTAAAAAAATATGACCGAAACTTACCCCTAGCATTGGCTTTGATCACTCTGAGATAGCGATTAATCTCTCTAGAAGACGGCACCCATGTCGTGAACTTAATCCACGTGGAGATGCTGATATTCGAACGTGGAAACGTTTCGTCAATGGCCCGTCCAATGTAGTCACAATGAGGCTGCATGAATGCACTCTCTGACATTCCGGTCACAAGAGCTATGCGGTCCCACTACAAGCAATTCGGTACCTAGACATCTGTCATGTTCTACGTAATGCATGTTACTCAAATATTTCTCTAGGCACTGGCATATCAAGTTCGCTTTAGGGCGCTTAATTGTTCGAATGAAGAAGAAAAGAAGAAGCAAAAATAAAATAAAAATGAAGAAAGAATTCTAGGTTTTCAGCATCCGCCGTCTCATTCACTGAGGACCTGTATCTGCCAGTGCTAGATATTCCAGTTTAGTATATTGTGTGCGATGTATACCCGTATTATATCTAAGCTCCACCATGAAACTGTTAACATTTCTGTAAGGCTTGTATGTGGTATCAATATATATTGAAACATGGATTATCATTTTGTCATAAGTTTAATCTTATTCACTAAAATGGATCATGTCATTTGACTATCACCTTGTAATAGTTGAATAGCACTTTGATGGCATCAGCAAAGCTATTGAAGGGGCTCATAATCCGGATGAGGGTATTGTACATCTGCTTGTCTATCAGTTCTGGATCTATGGATGAGAAGCTCACCCAGGGCAGCTCCCAGAAAGATACCAGTTTACCAGCATTGATGGCAGCTGCAACGATAGTGATTGAAGTAAAACCACCACCTTTACGAAGAGACCTCATACTTAGATAATGAGACCATTGGTAACGGTTCCGATCCTTCAAGGCTGCTTGAAATAAATGCTGTAAAAATCATACTCATACACTGACCCAATATGTCTTTTTCCTATGTCAACGGAGAGCATTATGTTCACATTTAGATAAACACTAACATTTCCTCCCTTAGTGTTTTCATTTCAGATGCCAATTTAGTTGCTCTCACCAATGATTAAGGTCCGATCTACTTATACGACCATGCAAGTGGAGTGACTCATTGTGATTCTCAGCCTGCTTCTTTGACCCAACGGGTATAAGCTGGCAGCTTGTATAAATGTGTAAAGCGGGTTTAAAGCTTCTTCTCACCACCAGGGTTAAATGCATTGAAAATTAAGGAGGATTTGACGAACAGGGCTGGAAATTGTTTTGACAAATTCCCCATCGCTGAGCTTTCAATTAATATGCCATGTCAATGAAAATTGCTTTGGAAAATACATTTGAATCGTAATCAATTAACTGAGCCACGTAACAACCAAGACGAGAACGAAACTCAAAAGATAGCACATCTTTGTTGCCTTTAGAAGGCATTGGTGAGTCGCATTAAGTTGAGATGTCATTTCCGTGCAGATAATGACAGTGCCAACAAAAGTTAGGCTGGGACCACGGTGTGTACTTTCAAGGATACGGAAACCAAACCAGTGGTGCTACATGAATTATAGTCATTGCTAATTATCATATTGTCTACTCACGGAATGTGACATTGAAATGATTTTGCCCAACATGGCAAGTTACTATATAACACAGTAGTAAAATATACTTGAATATTAAAACAATATGGTTTAGTTTCAACAGAGAAAGTGTTGTAAAAGAATACAATAAGGCAATGCATATGTATTAACGGCATAATATTTGTTCTTTTCAGTCACTGCACGGTCTTCTTTTAAAGTTTAATCTTGCCGTGGCGAAGGCAACACCACTAAATACCACAAAAAATGGTTACTGTGTATAATCAATTAATGCAAAAATTGTGAACATTTTGTCATTTGTTTGGAATGTAGCAGATAAACGAATCCCCCTACATGTACATACACTTGCGAATAAATTTTGGTTTTAAACGTCGTCAAAGATTATATGTAACGTCAAACTACATGTATTCGCGCATACAATGTAAGTAATTATAGAGGACTATTGGGGCTGTTGGTTTTAAGACAACAGCTCCTCAAGGTAGTAATTAATGTTCATGATCTGAACTAATGGCCTCATATGGGACCTAGACAACAAAGCAACAGTAGGGATTAAGCCACTAAAAACCATATGAGAAGGGTCCCCAACGGGACGGCCACCCTAATTAGCCTTAATTCGCATGAGGGAGATTATGTTTTTAGACATATACACATCCAAATAATGTGTTTCTTCAAAGCCAGAGGAAATTGTGCTGAAAGCCTTAGCTACTACAAGACCACCTACAACTGTCACATCAAAAAGGAGACCGTGGAAACTCACAGGAGATAAGTAGGCCTATGTGATTCAATTAAGTAAACCCGAAGAGCTGTAAGCACCGCAATGACACATTTGTTACTACCACACACATCAGGGGTGAATCTAAGCCGCCCCCTCCCTCATCCAAAAGAAACAAGAAAGAAGAAGAAGAAGAAGAAGAAGAATAGTGGTGGTTACAATCAGCAGTGGCAATCATTGAGAACTTCATTGGACTTGCACATGCACTCTGTGAAGTAACACAGAAAACCTAGGCCTGAATGTTGCCAATAGAGGACATTCTGTGGGCGAAAGGCAGACGGTAATTGCCCTATCACCATGTTCGCCACGCTAATTGTAGATCGCCCGTCGTTTGTTCCTCCAACGTTCCGCCACCATGTTATCATTTTTTATTACTTTTTTGTGTGTGGAGGGGGGGGGGGGACTCTTTGCCCTTCGCGTGTACGAAATATGATTTCTGCTGGTCGCACCATTTTCTGGAAACTGCACGCACCCCTAGTAGCACCTTATCTTTCTCTGCATTCGATAAGCTATATAAATTATGCACTTGGGGCTTGTTACCAACGCAGATGCGGGGACCTCGGGGTGGGGGTGGGGTGAATGGGGTGGGGTGAATGGGGTGGGAGTCCACTTAAGGTCCAAAAACATACCCCTTAGTGAAACCAGTGAAACAATGAAAATGATACCCGAAGGGGTATTATTCTATATTTAATGTAATGAAAACAACAAGATGTATTACAATTTGAACACTTAAACACAACATAAGTGCAATCAAAAACTAGATCAAAAGTGCTCAGAGAGCACAGCGTCGCTAGTGCAACATTGACCCATGGGCAGTTGAGATGTTTGCTTTGAAATCAATGCAGAAAAAGTCTTACTTGATGCGTGACACATCCTACATCTATGTTATTGGCATTCGATTGCAGGCGATTTCTAAACATGGCTACAGTAAATATCTATTGCCCATGATTCGACATTAATATGGTAATGTTGTATTCTCTGATCAATTTTATTCCAATATAACCACTATGCCAATTCAATGGTCATGCTTCGCACAGTATTGAAACCATGGTGGAAAAATAGAAGGAAAATAATCAAAATGGCCCTCTGAAAGGTAAACTCTAATTGGCAAAGAGCCAAAATTGAATACAGTTAATGTTCAGTAGGCATGTAAGCACTGTACAAAGTTTGAATGCTTTCTCACAAGCATCAACAAAACTATTGCAGAAAATGTTGAAAATGGACCCAAAATGGCACTATGGAAACGGCACTATGGAGAGCAAACTTTAATTGGCAAAGTGCCCAAAATCAAATCACTTCGGTGTTACGCCATACCAAATAGTTGTGTAAAGTTTGAACGAAATCGGGCGAAACGTAAAAGCTCTAGCTTGTCCGGAGACAAACTTACATACAAATGAACGAAACACAAGGCTTTCGCTTCAGCTGCTGAAGCGACGCAACAAAAGAAATAGAGCTAGAGATATTGAACCCTTAGTGAAACTGGCTGGAATGTTGAAATAATTATGACCCCTAGTGAAACTGAGTGGTGGTAAAGATAACCTATATCAGCAGCACATGCCGTATATGGCGACTATGGAAATACCCCTCCTCCCCACGAGACGGGAACACACGATGTCATATCATTATATATATATCCCGTGTTATTAGCAACTTGAGTTGAGAAGTCAGGCTTTTTCTAAAGGTCACTGTTACTAAAAATAGCTAGTGGGTCTCTACTACAAAGGCAGTTTGGATTGTGCGTACTTGTAAACAACATAAATCGATAGCTGCCACGTCAACAAGTCCTACCTAATACCGAACTTTGGTATGGAAGGAAATTATATTTCTTTACTAAGAATCCCCATTGCTACTTTGAAGACATAACTTAAAGGTGCCCTGGAAATGCCAAAAAGCTCAGAACTGTTACACTCTGGCACGGTGTCAAAACGAGAGGATCTAATACGCGTCGTTCAAGATACAAAACAAGCGTAGTATGGAGCATCCCGCACCTCAACCCGGTGTTTTATTGTGTATTTTTACCAACTCTTCCCTAAAATTTATATTTATATATATCTACAATCTCATGTACCAATTCCAATATTGAAAGCCTGTAATCTGCTTAGTATTAAAGTGTAGTAATAGAATACTCAATTTAGACAAGAATATCACATTTGAGAACTACAATGCTAGCTATCACTTAATGTACTAACCTATAGAGCAGGGCAGGCCGATGAAAGCGTCGACATCATCCTTCTGCTGGAGTCCCACCACCACACCCAGAGCCAGCTTGCCGTCACAATTGCCATTGCGCCAAACAAACCTGAAATACAAAGCGTCTAACTCCAAGTAGTACATGTACACACACCTCATGTTGTATTGGTATTGTACAGATTTATACATCAGGGTATATAGTAGCACCTGCCCCATCCGACACCTTTTTGAATGTGTTCAGCAAGGGACAAAATTCACCGTTATGAGTGTGGTCAGCGGGAGAAAAAGTTGGCCAAGTTCACTGGATATTGGCTCATGGCCTGTTTTCCTGTTTCAGTATAAACATGCATGTACCTGTGGTTGCAACCAAGGTGGAACAATTTATGAAAAAGTCATATTCCAACTAACTAACTAACTAACTAACTGACTGACTGACTGACTGACTGACTGACTGACTGACTGACTGACTGACTGACTGACTGACTGACTGACTGACTGACTGACTGACTGACTGACTGACTGACTGACTGACTGACTGACTGACTGACTGACTGACTGACAGACTGACTGACTGACTGACTAACTAACTAATTTACTAACTAACTAACTAACTAACTAACTAACTAACTAACTAACTAACTAACTAACTAACTAACTAACTAGCTAGCTAGCTAGCTAGCTAGCTAGCTAACTAACTAACCAACAAACCAACTCACAGACAAACAAACTAACTAACTAACTAACCCACTTTATATGTCTCCGGACAAGCTAGAGCTTTTACCACTGAAGCGATTTTGTTCAAACTTTAGATAACTACATGTATATGATATGATGCAGCACCAAAATAATTTGATTTTGGGTACTTTGCCAATGGATTGAGTCAACGTTGTTCTAGCAAAACCGTGTTCTCTGAGCACGTTTTATCCAATTCTAGTATTTGGTCCTTGAAGGGTCTAATTCTGATTACATCATTACGTTATCCTGTGTCATAAACTGTTATACGACACAGAGCTGTATTAATTCGACATCTACTAATGATGTCATAGCACAGCAGGTTTCTACTTTATAATGTGTGCCATGGAGTGATGCGTGTAGACTGAGATTGGGTGCCTGAGACCCGTTATCAAAGCATTGTTATCATGCATTGTAGAAGTCTACTTCTAGGGCGGCCTTTTACGTGTATTATGTGTGTTACTTTTAGTGCCTTGTCTTGGGAGGGAGGGAGGGAGGGAGGGAGGAGTTTACCTTTTGTGAAGGGAGTGGGGAAGGCAAGGTGGGGGGGGGGCATTTATTTTGCACAAGACTAAGCAAAATTTATTTATTTAATGACAGAGTGCCAGTATTATGTAGCAAAATACATAGGAAGTGCCTGGAATATTAGAAAAGAAAAATTGTATTCCTAAATACATCTTATACATCTTGCATATAAAATCTGTACTATGTTTTCAATATTAAGAAATTGGATTATCAAATATTGTATAATTTAAATTATTATATATCATATTATTTACTGTATTTCTTTTTTCTTGTTTTCATGTTAAACATAATTTGTATAATACAAGCAATTTGCTTGACTGCTATATATATATATATTATTGTTTTCAACTGACTTATAAGCCAGTATTGGCTGGGTGATAATATTAATATAGTCGTACTTTGAATGTATATTCTGTATATCACATGTCAGTATAATAAATGATTACTTTACTTACTTTTTTTTACTTGCTAAGTGCCTCTCATAAGAAGTGAACAAGTTATTTATATTTCATCATTTATATTATATTAGTAGACTCCTACATTTATAATTATTCAAATAACAGTTTATGGGTATGATTTGTGCGATAGATGTATTTGGTGTCATTGAAACAGCAATAATAAATATGTATACGATGTGTGAGATTGTCAAGTGATCTATGAAACCGCCTCTAATTTTTGAAGATTGTATGGATTAATTTCTTGCAGTCTCTAAATGAGTCTCTAAATGAGTATCTTTATTTTAAATCTGCGAACGCTATCTTCCTTCAATTTTTTGAAAGAAGATAACGTTCTCAGACTTAAGATAGCAGGAATATAAATACACCATAAGCAACGGTCAACCTTCATGTTCTCGAATAGTAGTAGGCCAACATCTGTCAAGCCGAGCAGTCATATGTTCAGGTTTGGAGTCTGCATATAGGATAGCTGAGGTTGCATGTTTTATTATGGTGAAAGATTCAAACATCGACTGCCATTATGGTACAACATGTGGTCGCTTTTTGTATTTAGGGCGTTTGTTTATTATATTTCTGAACCAAACTTCCATGTCTTGATATTGGTATGTACAGTTCAAAGTGAAGAACAACAGGGAGCAGTGTAAAGGTATGAACTTTACTTTCCCTTTTGATTCGATGAGTTGATCAAAATATACACTACATTATTAGTGAGGCAAATTGATTATACAAAGGAAATTCTCCTACTATTACCAATGATAATAATAAATACCCGCAAGCAAACCATTCTATTAGATTGACAAGATGTCATTAGCAATGATGAAGTTCACTTTCATTGGTTTTGACATTCTCATTCTATGATAATTCACCTAAGGTTAGTAGTGAGAGTATAGCCGACTCGTATTCCCCGGAGGCAACATGTCTAGACCAAACTATAATTAGATATGAATCTGAATAGGATTAATTAACGGGGAAAATATCAAATTTGATAACTCAATCACCTCGATGAGGGTGTGTTGTGCACAAAAAAGAATATTATAGTGTGACACCCACATTTCACCACGGAACAAGAGTACGTAGCAGTACTGCAAAATACGGCACGCCGATGAGGAACAAGAACCCCCCAAATACTCGTTTATCGGACATATAGTGATGAGGGACAAGTGCTCCAAAGACTAAACAAGGAAATGATTATCAGGTGAACGGGGACGATAATCCTTGAACGTGTTCATTGTGTTGGTAATGTATATGTACAGTCATTTCTTAATATTCACAATGCATTTCGCTTACAAAAACATCGACAGTTTCGTAAACTGCTGTTGAAATCTTCAAAATGATTGACACCGCATAACAGGTGGTCAATCTTTTCGACCGCCGCCGAGAAGTGCGTCATAGACTCGCGTGAGCTGGTGGGCCCCCTCATCCCAGTTCATGACCTGCATGTTGGTGCGGATGTGTACCGTCTCAAGAACGATCAAGGAGGCTGCAATGATCATCACAGCCTGAGGTAGCAGAAGCTCACATATTGCCACCGAGTCCTTTCATCTTAAGCAAAGCAATACAGGTGTGAACTGCATATGAGTTGATTCAATCAACCAACAGTCACAAACAATAGTCCGCGACGCATGCGAAGCTACATCCTCCGAGCATCAACCGTGGCAGGAACGCGTGGCTCTGACGAGTCCCGGAAAGTGGTCTTCCGTTCCGGACGAGGCCTTCTCCCCCCTTCCCTGCGCGTGTAGAGGGTTCAACCCTTTCTAAACAACAATATCAATACTATATAGCTAATGGTGAAAAGATGTGTGGATTGATAAGAAACTTACTTACGAAATGGAAACACGTAATACTGACACGATCGGTATGATGAACACTTACAAGTGCAGTGTGTGTGCACTATCTATCACCATGAAATCAGAGCTGGACATCCACTGTAAGTCGCATTACAAGAAGAAATATAAGTGTTCAATATGCGAGAAAATATTTGATCATACAGGAAATCTGAACATGCACTTAAGAATTCACACATGGGAAAAACCTTATCAGTGTACAGTGTGTGAGAAAACATTCAGACAAAAAGTCACTCTGACTGACAAGTGTTTTAGACAAATGAGCAATTGTTCCTAACACATCACAACGCACACTGGGGAGAAACCGTATAAGTGTAACTTGAGAAATCGTTCACACAAAGTAGAAATTTTACAACACACACGAGAAAACATATTGGTAATAAAGTCTCTTTCTGCTGTAAGTGATGGAAAGATTTTTCTGGCAGTAGCAGCTTAACCCCCCCCATTCGCACCCCCATTCGGCACATGAAACGCCACACTGCCGACAAAACATAGCTGTGCAGTGTGTGCGAAATCAACCACTCAGAAGACAAATCTCACGACGCATATGAGAACTGACACTGGTGAGAAATCTTATGATCGTAGTGAATGTGGAAAGTGTTTTAGTGTCAGTAGTTAGTTCCCTGGCCAGTCATATGACAATCCCAGGGTTGCCAAGTAGTACATATATGTCGGGTAATAATACATATGTCTGATCCAAAATACCCAAATACTAATTCTAACTTCAAAATACAGATTTTCCCACTTTGTGTATTTTCATTAATAATTACTTTTTATGAAGTAAAAGCACATGAACTGCATCCCAACATAAATATGTGTGCTTGTGATTGGTGTTAAAAGCCCTGAATATTAGTTACATTAGACCAGAAATACTTACATATCAGTTCTGCGCTTATGGATTTCTTTTTACACCCAGTATTTTTGTAGACCGTTTGCCGTTCCACCATGGAATACCCCTAGAATACTAATTTTGGGCATTCTGAGTACGGAAATGGCTATTGAGGGGTTGGCAGCCCTGCAAACCACATAGGTGAAAGACCATATTTGTGCACAGCGTGTGAGAATTTGAGAACCCACATGATAATTCACACGGGTGAGAAGCCTTATGAGTGTGGTAATTGTGGAAAGTGTTATAGTGACAGGAGTGCCTTAAATAATCATTGGAAAGTCCACACTGCGGAGAAACCGTTTCAGTGTACAGTGTGCGATAAAACATATCGTGTGAACAAAGTTTGACTAGCCACATGCAAATGCACACCTGCGACAAGCCATATATGTGCATAGTGTGTAATAAATCATTTCATCATAGAGACACTTTGACTAACCACATCAGAACTCACACTGGTGAGAAGCGTTATGAGTGTAGTGAATGTGGCAAATGTTTTATTCAAAGGGGCCACTTGACCAAACATATGGGAATCCACACAGGAGAGAAACCACATCAGTGTAACTTGTATGATAAATCATTCATAGACAAAGCGGCATTAAAACACATTTAAAGATCCACACAGGTGAACAACTCTTATGAATATGGTGACTGTGAAATGTTTTAGTGACTGTCCCACTGTAGCCAAATACACATGGGAGCTCTTAGCGATGTTATACCTCGTGAGTGTTGTATGTGTTAAGTATTACGTAGGGTAGCAAGCCGTAAGAATGAAAATGTTATGAGTGAACTGACCGGGGAAAGCTTTTTAGTTAACATAGCCACACTGGAGAGAAACATAAGATGAGTTATAAATGTTCTTAGAGTTGTAACTAATGTTGTTCAATCAAACAAAATCAAAAGAAATCTCATTGTATAGTCGAGGAATTGTATATAGTGATATTATTTTTTGTTATTCGTATATTGACATATAAAGCTACAACATAAGAGAAGCCAGCAAAATGTAGTGTGACTACACTTGTGGACACATAGACTAATCTTTCATGTGAACAATCAAGTAAAGCGATTCTTATATTTATATAACATATAAGTATAAAAAAATGATTCTGAAGTTAATAAATCATGCTTCTTTAAATGGTTACGTTTGTATTATGTGACTACATATCCATGTTTTGTCTTGTGTCTTTGGTTGTACTGAAGCTGTTAGTTGCCCCAAAATATTAATATCTTGTCTCTCAATCATGATATCTATAGATAAATAGATATATCTACGAATTAACGCAATACTTTGTTTAATTTATACAAAAAGGTGACTCGTGGACATGTTTGGTTTACTGTTCTCTTAGGTAGTGACACATATACTTTTTCAAATTCCTTAAAAATAGACACAGGACTTTGGGCTTATTTTGGACTGCCATGTAGGGCCCTAGGTATTTCATTCGGTCCGATGAAGCTGTTGAGAAAACAGCGAAAGCCTCGCCAGAGAGCAAAACAATGGTTCCTATAGGTAGCTAAACTTATTCTTTAAATTGGAACCCAGGATGAACCGAGTATTTATTCATTAATCAAACTCATGTTGACGTGATTTGTAAACAGTTTAATATGTATGCTATACAAATAACACTGAGGGCGTCCTATGACTTGTAAATCCATTTTGGCAGTTTGGGAGGCTACCTGGATGTTGCAACTTTTCACGACAAATCGATTTAAAAGTCATCCACACATGCAAGGTTGGCAATGTATGTGGTGCCCAAAGCCGTGAGCTACCATGAACACATGTGCTAATATGGTCTGAAAACTTTTATCTCTGCCTGTGGAGAGAGTGTTCTGTGAGAAAGGACACACTTTGGCAATGATCATTTTTGTCTGACTTCTGCTTTCCACTGTAATAGAAAGTTGCAGCTTAGAGCCTGACACTATTGGTAAGCATTCCAAATTTATCTTGGTATTTTGCTCTTTAAAACGCTATATGTATCGTAAATCTTAACTGAACCAGAAGCAGATTAACACAAACACAAACATGGAATGAATTTGTGAAGCATGGCCTTTTTGACACTGACTGTTATGTCAGATTCTATTTAGGACTAAACTCTTATATCTTTTTCCTTCTTTGGTCCAAGTCCTTCCATCCCAACTTCTCAAGCATGATTGTTGGGCTACTGCAAGATCCATTGTACAGCTGGAGAAATCTCATTTGCGAGCTCCTTGAGAATACATCCGACTCAATTATCATATTGCTAAGGTTACTCAAGGAAAAAAAAGATGTAAGGACCAATCACTAACACTTGTTAAAAGAGGTTCTTACTCCACTTCCGTATCGGGTAGTAGCCCGTCCCTCTTGGCCTGCTCAATGGCCATGGTTGTGGCGGAGGCGACGCGACTGAAGCCCATCTCTCCGTCAGGGGGCGTGATCAGACCAACCTTCACAGCGCCTGCATTGCTTCCAAAAGGGCAACCCATAAGGACAAGCACACCTGTAGCAAAAACAAATATTCAACATTTTATTTTGACATACCCCAAACATTTTCACATGTATACATTGTACTGTATGAGTAGTACCGTTACGTAAAAATACAATTGGTGTTTGTAAATGACACGTGACATAATCATTCAGGTTACATGACACGTGACATAAGCAGCCATGTTACATATAACAGTGTAGCACATAACCGGACCGTGTATTTTGCCCAGTGTGCTGCTGGCCACCGTTTTACCCAGAGTGTGCACATGTGTGTTTACAGCAGGATTCATCCTGCCATGGTTTATTGACCTTGTGGTCATCAGGGCCTTGTACATGTTTATACAAAGCTTTTTTCAACTAACTTAACTTTGTGTTCTCGTGATTCTCAGACTATTTTGAATAATATACTCAGTAAGAACTTAAAAAATGTTTTATCATTCTTTTGATAAACTGTGCAATAATCAACGATAAAGAATATATTCTTTTTGATGACTTAACATCTTATCTAAAAGCAAATCATGTTCCGGGTGACTAGCATGAAAAAAGTTACGAATAACAATATATCCTAAAATAACCAATAATAATGAAAACCCTGTAATCAAATATTTGCCAGTAACTACCATACGTGAAGATATTATTCCAACATTATTATCCATCCATAAACAATACTTTGATGAGTTTGCATGGGCAAAGTTGTATATATCAATGTTATCTGTCCTACAGTAACAAGTCATATCTTATGAACAGTTGTAAAGTGATAAAGTTTCTGAAAAGCTATTACTGATTTGGAGCTCACACTTTAAAATCAGATGTTTGTATACTTCTACAGTCTCCCATGTACAAACTGCACAACACTCATGGACATACAATGTATCTTCTAAATAGTCAAATTCACTTGAACTGTTCAGAAATGTGATAACGTCGTAACACACCAAAATTTGAAACGAGAAAATTGAGACCATTACAATTCAAATACAAATACAAAAAATGTAGATGCATAAGCTGACAATGTTTCACCTAAAATCCAATGGCTGTTTGGATGGTTGTAAACGGTAATAAATTTAGTAGAACCTACAGTGTACAATTAAGACCACCTCTATAATAAGACCACCTTTCTCGGTCCCAATCCTTCAAAATGATTCCTATGAGAACCTCCATATAAAGACCACTTATCCATTGAAACCATTTTCAGTCAGTCTTACAAGTGGTCGTAATAGAGTAATAGAGAGGTTCTATTAAACAGGTTACATGATTGCTTCCTATAACAAATGCCATCAAATATCTTACAAAAATTAAACTAGTGTCCGTTCATAAACTAAAATACCGAATACCCTGTAGCTTGTAGTATCTAGTCTAGGTTGAATGTTGTGATACAAGCATATGATCATGAAATTTTGAACTTTGATAGTATGAATTTTGTTCTAACTTTCTTAATATACATAGCACAATCTCCATTAAAAGGTCATGTTTATCGTGGAATGACCATAAACAATATGCATCAAACAGAAGAATGTATTTCCTAGTTCTAATGCAACTTTTAAAAATCAACGGGACATCTCGTTTCAATCAAAAAATCATTAGCAAGACTGAATCTTCAGCAGATAGAATTGATTTAAAAGTTTAAGTTATTATTTCTTTATTAATATGCGTATTAGCTTAAAAAAGATCATTTTGTTTGTTATGCAACAAACACATATGATATAGAGACCTAACATGCACTTATCAACAAGTGTGTATGAAAAGTAGAATTTCTGATTAGAGGTGAATTGCCACACCATGCATATCAGTTGTCGCGGCTTTGACAAGAAAAATAAATACAGCACGTGCACAGGTCCACACACTTGAACACGCATACATCACAAAATGACAGCGCCTACTTTCTAGGCAAAATTTTCTGGTTATGTGCTACACTGATAACATACATGTAGTATATATATACCGTGACTGTTTTAATCCACCTGCTAATGTATGTCGAGGTGTTGTTGCGCATCTGCCAAATTTTAGAATCCGACCTCGACTACTATAGTATTTGTCGGGTGCAATTAATGGGGTGTAAGTCAGTGAAAACAATGGAATAAATGAATGACCTATTTCCACACAATTTTGCTGCTGCCACATCATCAAAGCTGTTTAACTTCGATCTGGGGACGAATAGGAACCTTTCCATCGATAGCGTTGTATGTTAAAAGAATTTTGAAAATCATTATATTTTTGAAGGGGGTATTGATTATGAAGGTTATTCTTCTAGAAGAGGAATTAAGTGGTTATGTTTTGTTTTTCTTTTCAAATCCTACATATCATGTTTTCAGATGCGTTTTGAATTTGTAACCTGTAAATTTGTTTATCGGCCACACCCTTTAAAAGACTATTTGCTCTGGCTTCAGTCTTACAAGCTGTTAACGTAATTATGTGAGCAACGGAACTCTCTCCCAGAGTCCCAAATTGAACCAATTATCTTGTTTTATCTCATTTTACATAACAACTGTGTAATCATGAAGTTACGAATGATGATATTTTATCAAATCAAATAATCTTTGGTCCTGATTATGGTAAAATATGAGGTTTGGACTATATATACATGTACTACTAAAAGGAAAAATACTAAATACATAGCTGATACAAATGTGTCACAAAAAGTATACCCAGGATCGGAACAGACCCATTCATTGTGTACTGATTAGGGTTCATGTTTAAAAGTTATGCATACAATTTGTTTACTGAAGCGGATAGTAGATATAGATAACACACATTAAAATTAACTCAATCAAAAACGATTAAAACTGAAGAAATGAGCGAAGCTTCGTTATACAAGAATTAGAACGTGTATTGAAGAGAACAATATAGTGTGGACACTTTTGTTTAGGGACGGTGCAATATTTAACAGGCGGGGGGACCGGTGCATATCGAAAAGCTTGTCTGAAAAAAGGTCTTGTCCCCTGCTGATGTGATGAAAAAAAATCCTGATGTCCCATGACCTCTATTCATAAAAAAGTCCGCGTCCCCTCCCATGAATATTCGCGTGATTAATTTGTACCGATTCGCTCACGTCAAGGTGGGATTTCAGCAACTGAAAAAAAGTACATGTCCCATACCCAACAAGAATTAAAAATCATCCGGTCCCCCTACTTTGCACCTTGAAAAAAGTACCTGTCACCCTACCAAATGCACCGGTCCCGCTTCCTGGTAAATATTGCACCGTCCCTTAATTAGTAAAATAATCCACGCGATAACAGCATTGTTATAACATTGTCAACGGATCATGAAATGAACCATACAGTGTAATATCAGACGTCCAATAATATCTTTTTTAAAAGATTCAAACTTACCAATTAGAATCTCCATGGCGGGCTTTCGAAATACCATAACGTCTATGTAGAAATCAAATCCATATTGTTTTTTAACAATATCTTCTGAAGTGGTTCTGAAAGCCAGGCTTATCGCCTTCAACCTCTTACATATTACTCGTTCCAAGGGAATATATATGGTGGCAGGGAAACCCTTAAAAGGGTAGTGCTCGTCTCAAAGTTAGACTTTGAGGGATGTCTGCGTGATGAAACAAAAATCACCATACAAACTATTTATCCTGGATAATGACACAGATACACGCATATTATGAGTTAACATGTAAAATGCGTATAAAATGCGTAAATAGTCAAGGTTTCCTCATCATAGTCTGGAAGCCACCGGGAGTGACCCAGAAATTCTCGGATATAGCTTTTTTTTCTCTCCAGATTATTTGTCTATGAGGTCTAGGCATTCCGTTCCATATGGGTGTGGACCTCTCACCCTTGAGCGTTTTGAGAATTTCCTAGATGGTCGCCGAAATGAGGTCTATTTAGCTATGGGGCCCAAAAAGTAGGTTGTAGGCATGATAGAAACTCAAATTTGGTGTCTACGATTGGGCATTTTGGGTAAGGAATCCATCTAGGTAATTCGTAACAATATTGAATAAGTAGGAAGAGCAAATAAATCAAAATGGCCGCCAAAATGACCACCAAAATGGCTGTCAAAAAGGAATGATTTGGCTGTTGGGCCAAAATCCTGAGTTATAGTGGTGATAAACATAACTTTGGTGACTAGAATAAGGTTTTTGAGGATGAGGAATCCATTTATACTACTTTCAGCTATATAGAATAAACGGGGAGTGAGAAAAATCCAAGATGGCTGCCAAAATAGGGTCCATTTGGGTAATGGGCAAAAACCTAATATAAGTTATTGTGATGTTAGAAACACAAATTTGGTGTCTAGAATTATGTTTATGACCCATCTAAAGTGAATGTCACGCACTATACTATATATTGTCAGTTAAAACATTCATAATGCTCCACAATACTCATCACTCACTGAATATGCCAATAACACATTTCATACTTTACTCTGAATCACTGTCATTATCTTCTATTTCACGGATGTTTCAACAAGTGCGCTCTTCTTTGTTACATTCACAAAATATAGAGCATGGCATTCCTGTGTTTCTGCACCCACATTTCCTTGTACTGCATGTTATAGCTGCTTTGCAAACACACCCGATCATTTTTCAGCAGTTCCTTAGGCACAAGATCAAATCCAGGAGGTACAGTAACAGGATTTAGCTGTTTGCTGTCATCTTCCTTCCAGCCATATTGCCATCATTTCCAGTGAGTTTGAGATTTGTTGCATTCTTCCAGAGACTAACATAAAATTGGCCCTTGCTACATTTGGCTTTAACAGCAACCACAGGACAGAAATGTGTAGTCTATACTGTATATCAGCAGCTATACAGAGTAGCGATGCATCTGCAGTGGAATGATAGTTCAGCACACAAATATGTATACCTCCGACTTGGAGGTATGCATTTCCTGATGACCTACGTGGGAAGTGTTGGGACACTGGTGGAGAATAGAGGGCTTTCAGATGTACTAGCAGGGTCGTTTGGAGGTGTTAAGAAGATCCTGACCTGTAAAAAAGTATCCAGAAAATGTAATGGCATTACGTATGCTAGTCAATGAACTCTTGAGGCCAATACCCTTGTAAAATAACTTCAGCTCTGCAGCATCATTCCATGAATATTTGTATGCATTAGCTGCAAGGAGCAGAACTGCAAATGTATGGATCAATTGTATGATAAGACCAGTTCTCATGATGATGAAGTTTATCCGTGTGAAAGAGAGTCAGACTGGGCACTGAATCTTTAGGCAGTCAAAGAAATGCTCCCAATCATGTTCGCTGCTGGGCATCAGAACTATGCTCGCTATGGATCGTACTACTTGAGGACTATGGAGGCTATGCCGGAAAGGATGCGGGAACCATTCATGAGAGGTGAACGCACAATGCATCACAAGTCTGGAATTGCCAATGGAATCTGGTCAGATATGGCCATAGAAACAACATACACGAGGTATGGCCATGGCCCTTCAGGCATCATTGGGCTGACGCTGAAACCAGAGTCGCTGAAAACCTAGTCCTACAGCTACCATGTCTGTCATGGTATTCTGACAGACCTAGATGAAATGAGAGACAAATAGACAGCACATGCCACTACCCATCACAAGGAGGAGATGGCTGGTCGAATAAAAAGTGACAGAAACGATAGAGAGGCAATTAGAGAAAAGCTGCAGCTTGTAGTAGACCCACTTGATCCTGTAAAACATCCCAGTGAGGGATCATAAATGTTGTCAGTGGTCGTGTACTGAATCATTCCAAGATCAATGTTGACGACGCAGTAAACATTGGCACAGAGCAGATGAAACATTTTGAAGCAGGTTGGCCAAAGTCGTTTCATGAACCAATTAGCAAGAAAGTTGTCACCGTGGCTTTTGATAAGAAGTACGCCAAGGCTGATGATGCAGCTGCGTATGACACTGAAACCATGTATGCAAGAGCCATGGCCCTACAGACAAATCAGAAACCACTGAACACTCGAAATCTTCTCAAACATGAACTTGCTACAGTGCCAATGTCAATGTTTGACGAATCGGGCCATATGAGGGAAGAAAAACAAAAGCCAAACTGAAGACCAAATTGATGGTGGAAGTGCCACCAAAGTCCAAGGCAGATGCAATGTTCTTAGATGGATGTGCCATACTCTGGGTTATTCCATTGCCAACATCAGTGACTGTTAAAGATTACCTTGATGTTTTCAGGCAGTATGTCAAGAGTTGATCTTGTGTTTAAGTAGCTGCTGAAAATGACCAAGTGTGTTTGCAAAGCAGATATGGCATGCAGTACAAGGAAATGTGGGTGCAGAAACACAGGAATGCATGCTCCATATTTTGTGAATGTAACAAAGAAGAATGTATTTAACAAAGAAGCATGCTGTTAATGTGACAATATGTGATTATGGTTGGGTTAATTAAATTACATGTAATATGTTTTGTACTGTTACTACATATGTAGCATAAAAGTTAATCAAACTGTTGTTTCTTGAATCTTTGCCATTCCTATTTGTTGTAAATAGCTGAAATTAACCTACATGTAGATTGGTTCCTTATCCTCATAAACATAATTCTAGACACCAAATTTGTGTTTCTAACATCACGATATCTTATATTAGGTTTTTGCCCTACTACGCAAATGGACCCTATTTTGGCAGCCATCTTGGATTTTTTCTCACTCCCTGCTTATTCTATATATCTGAAAGTAGCATAGATGGATTCCTCATCCTCAAAACCCTTATTCTAGTCACTAAATCTATGTTTATCACCGGCACTATAACTCAGGATTTTGGCCCAATAGCCAAAACAACCCTTTTTGGCGGCCATTTTGGCGGCCATTTTGATTATTGTTGCAAATTACCTACATTGTAGATGGATTCTTTATTCCAAAAACCCAATCATAGCACCAAAGTTGAGTTTCTATCATGCCTTCAACCTACTTTTTGGGGCCGATAGCCAAATAAACCCTATTTTGGCGGCCATTTTGAATTTTTTGCTTTTCATGTTTATTCAAAATTGTTGACAATTATCAAGATGAATTTCTTACCCTCCAAAACCCGATCTTAGACACCAAATCTGGGTTTCTATGATGCCTACAACTTACATTTTGGGCCACACAGCCAAATAGACCTTATTTTGGCGGCCATCTTGAATTTCTCAAAACGCTCAAGGGTGAGAGGTCCACACCCATATGGAACTGAATACCTAGACCCCGTAGACAAATAATCTGGAGAGAAAAAAACTATATCATAGAATTTCTGGATTAGGCCAAAAATCAGGACTTTGGCTACCAGACTATCACGCGTTTTGTCGCTTGTCGCCCTGGCGTATGGTTCGGTACAGTGTTTTTTCAATGGGCTGTATCCTGGACAAGGACACAGATACATGCATATTATGAGTTAACATGTAAAATGCGTATAAAATGCGTATATAGTCAATGTTTCCTCATCACACGTTTGTCGCTTGTCGCCCTGGCGTATGGTTGGGTACACTTTTTTTTCAATGGGTTGTTTACTCATCACGCGATGGCGAGCAGATGACAAAACGCGTGTCCCGTGGATTGAAATGACATCATTCCACGCGACACGCGTTTTGTCACACCGACCCTCTAAACGGACTGTCGCGTAGAATGCTTAACATATGATGTGCCTGGGAGAGAAATAGTTGATGTGAAAGAGAATGAGCATAGTGATATTTTCATGGAATTTCTTGTAAGCTCCAATGTTCTTATGTTAAATGGTAGACAAAATTGTAAGAATGATTTTACATATGTATCAAACAGAGGCTGTTCAGTTGTTGACTATGTTCTCGTCCCTCACTGTATATTGGACACATACCCTGATGTCACAGTCATTCGTGCAAGGGACTTATTCACCAGGGCAGGATGTGCAGGAGTAATCGATCCAATTAGCAGTAACATTCAGAACCACTCCTTCCTAAAATGGACTGTAAACAAGGTTGGTTCCTTTGAGAATGAATTTGATGATAAAGATGAAAGAAATTCTAAAAAAAGTTTATGATTTTAGATATGTCCCTGAGAATTTCTGAACGGTGATATAGTAGTGAACGAGATTAATGATATAATACTCAAATTGGAAAATAAAGTTAAAACACAAGCTGTTGTAAGTGAAGCATATGCATTATTTAGTAATTTGGTACAATAGATAAAAAGTGAAACACAGAATGATGCATGAAAATGGTGACAACAAAACCTTAAACATAAAAACATAACAAGCCATGGCGGAGCAATGAGCGGAGTACATTATGGAATGCAGTTCATGAATCAGAGAAAGTGTTCGTTGAAGCAAATAATATGCAAAAGGTTCATGCTAAAGAGAGATTCAAGCAATGTCAAAAGACTTTCAATAGGGAGGTCCAAAGAGCAAAACGAGCTAATTGGTATCAGCAACAAAAAGAGTTAATACATTTATGTGTCAGAATCGGTCGGGTTTCTGGAGAAGGATATATAATAGGAAAAATAGGTATTGGAGATGAACGGAAGAAAAGGATACCTATGGAAACAGTTGATGATGAAGGTAATGTTTGTAAAGATAGAGAACAGGTAAAAACAAAGTGGGTGAATGCATTTAAATAGCTTTTTAACCCAGACACAAACACAAATGTTGATATCCCACAAGTTCTAAATAATCCTAATGTTGATGCTGCTGATATTGATGAACTAAATATGAGTAGTATGAATTTGCCATAAAAAATTCCCATTTGTCACTTTTTGACAGCTGTGACCTTTCGGGTGACCGCCCCCCCCCCCCCCCGCCAGGTCAACCTCGTTAAAGTGACACATCAGGGACAGGTCACGCCTCGCATCATTGTCCGGCTAGCTCTGGAGTGCGAGTTGAACAAGGCCCCGGACCCGCCTGGCTAAAGGTCCTCTGTGCTCACCGTCCCGTCTAGCTGGCGAGTTAGACAAAGCCCCGCCCGGCTAGCGCGCGAGGCCCTGGCCTCACCATCCAGCCCGGCCCCATCCTGTTACTTTAGGCCTTCAGGTAGGCCGAGCACGGTCAATGTTTCGCCCCCCCCCCCCCCCTACGCAATCTCAATCTCCGACTTAATGCGGAAGTGATTGACAGATTGACAGGTCCCCCCGCGAGTCTAGCGAGGCGCCGTTGACCACGGCACTTCACTCAGCCTCGCCGTCGCCCCGTCTAGCTGGCCAGTTGAGCAAGTCTAGGCGCCATTGTGGTTAGCGCTCACGGCTGGGGCTTGGAGCACTCGCGGTCGAGAGGCGCTCGCGGTCCGTCAGTCACGATAGTATGGAGTACGACGGGGAGGGATTGGCAGTTAGAGTAGGCGCTGTTGGCTATCGCTCACGTCCCTCGGCCGCGAGCGCTCTCGCTGGGGGCTTGGGGCGCTCGAGCCTGGTAGAAGCATAAACTACTGTAAAGTCGCTAGAAACACGTTGAATGCCCCTAACGTGTGCTTTAGGGGAGGAGAATGGCCTACCGAAATGAGCTGGAAACAGGATTGTCCAGTTGCAATCACACCAGTTCCAGAATTTTGTACAGTTTCAACCCTATTGAAATGAACTGGGAAACCAGATTGTCAGCAGGGCTGAGCAGTCTAACTGTCAGGGTGATGTATGGGCTTTGACCGCTACTGTTATGACTTAATGCCGAAGTGATTAGATCGGAACACCCCCACGAAGTCAATGCTGCGTCGCGGGTTGTATCAGCTCGCGTTGGGCACGTCTTTTCCCATCACGGCGTGTGTCTCTCGTGCCTACGTCTATGTACTGCTTCAGGCTGCTCTCCAGGGCAACATTACATCTGGCAACATTACATCACCCTTGTGCGGCTCCTGACATCACCACTTGCATTACAAGCTCGCAGCAGGATGGGTAGGCCGCATCATCGCCACCCGCTCCTGCAGGCGAAGTCCCGCGTTTTGTGCTGTCGCCGTGGATTGTAGCTCACGGTTGGCATGTGTGTGCACCTCGCGGCTGCGTCAGGGGTCGTCGTAGGCTCTCCTCTGGACGTAGTCCCATCCAGGTCGCGTTCCCACCAGCCTGGTGTAGTGGACACTTCTTGCAAAGTGGTAACTACGTTATGGAGACCCCCCTTACTCGTCTGGTGGCGTGACAGCTTCCCGCGCAAAGGCAGTCTGTCTGACCCGCGTCTGCGAGCCCTACTCGTGGCTGACACCCCGCACACAGCTGCCATTGCTTTGTACTCTCTCCTCGTGGACGTGATCTCACCCAGGTTACGTTCCCACAAGCCTGGTGTGTTGGACACTCACAGCAAAGTTGTAACTGCGTCGCGGGGTGATCAGCTTGCACTAAACACGTCTGTAGTCATTGCGGCCCACGTCAGCTCGCCTCTGGGCCGCCGTTTGGTTGCAGCTCACGGTGGGCACGTCAATGCACCTAACGCTGGCCAACTCTACTCAATCTCTGTCTTCGTGCTTGTATGGCCGCTCCGAGAGCTCCAAGGCCGCGAGGAGCTAACCAACGGCGCCTACTCTACTCAATCTCTCAGATTCATGGCCGAGGATCTGAAGAAGGGTTACACGGTACAATTCGTAGACTGCTCCCTGAAGGTCGAGAGTGTGACGTTACCCCCGGAGCTTGCCCCGGAGCTTGCCATGCTCATGAGACAATGCTCGAGAAACACGACACCCTGTACTCCTTCGAGATGTCCGACTACCGCGTCAACAACGTAGGCAAGAGCGATCTCAGCTTTTGCGTCGACAACCTTTTCACCGGTCGAGTCCCCAATACGGTCATGTGCGCCCTGGTGTCTAGTGATGCATGAACAGTGACTACGGACTCAGCCCGTACAACTTTGGACACTACGACGTCAAGTGCGTGAGCCTCTCTGTGGACGGGGCGTCCGTCCCCTCCTCTCGCCGCTGGAATCTGAACTTCGAGCACGACAACTACGTGGAGGCGATGCGATATGAGTCTGCCCCAGTACAAGCTCGGCAACACGGTGTCCGGCTTCGCCATAGCCGCCGCGACCAAGCTGGCGTCACCTGCCAGAGAAGGGCACGTACGTCTGCAGATGAAATTTGCCAACCCCCTCCCCCATGCCGTGTCCATGATCGTGATCAGCAAGTTCGACGCCGTGCTCAGTGTGAAAAAGTCTCGCCTCGTGCAGATTGACATGCCCTAAGAGCAAGACACCGAGGAGAAAACTGCGTGGCTAACGTTTTGAAAACTTCGTCCATCACGACCCGTCATTTATGATGGCGAAAGTAGTTTACCACACCCCTTCAGACACGCCCATACATGACAGCGTCTGACACCACATCTGTGAACGTTATCACCTCTCTATAAAGCGCGAGTCAGCATGTAGACCCGGCAGAACGAGCCTAGCCATGTCTCAGCCAATGTCGTCAGTTACCAAAGTAGAGGAGGGCTTCCGTGTTGTTGGGAACATCCTAAGACCCACGTGTGAAATCGCTCTGCGTGACGCGGGCTGGAAGAAGCTCTTGGAAGCCCGAGACGCAGTCGGAGAGTGAGTCCGTGACTACGTCAGCAGGGTGTGGCCCCTGGAACAGACCGGAGCGGGCGACGTGTTCTTCAGCGTCAGCATATTCCAAGGTCGACCTCGCATCCACGTGTGCGCCTGGAGTGATGGGTACCCCACGAAGACGGGTACCACCATTTACAACTGGGATGCATTCGTGAGCCTACTCTGGAGCGACGAGGAAGAGTGCGAGTACGATAAATTGGGCATTGAAGTATACCGCGCCATCCTTAGTGAGTGTATGAACGCGGAGATGACAGCGAAAGCGAACGCCAGTGTGTCCGTGAGACTTTGCCGTATGTCTCGCCCAGGCGGCCATGGAACGATCATACATCCTTACCAAGATCCCTCGTGACATTCTGAGCGACGTATAACAACACGATGTCGTGATCAGGGCAGCAATCATGGAAACATACAGTGGTGCACTATCAAGAGTCAGGACTTTGAGGAAAAAAGTGACATTTTGACGTATTTTTTTTACGGCGTGTATATATTGTGTAGAGTTTGGAAAATATCTTCTGTAGTGCTTAAAAGTATATATTAGAGAGAATAAAGGTTAGAAATGTCTTTTGCAGTACTCTGATGTAGCTTTACTGTGTAGAGTTTAGAAAAATGTCTTCTGTAGTACTTAGAAGTATATCGCTGTTACTTTGTATATATTTGTGTGTGGAAAATAAAAAGATTTTAAAATGACGACTCGTTATTGTCCCCGCCTTCTGTGTATTACTTGAAAAGCGTCTCGCTCACAAAAATAAAAACTACACCCACTTCCCCCAACCACACAGACCTCTTAATTACCATAGAGGTGGCGCCCCCGATTCTAACAGCCCCAGCCCATCGTTAATCCCTCCTGACACGCGTTTTAGGGGCCAGTTCCCCTGAATCGAGGCGTTTTGTATAATAATTTATAGCAATTTTTGGCCTGTTTGATGTTAGCGAAAACGTCGCTACCTCCCTTACGAAACATTACAAAGATGCAGCACCCGACGCTGGCGAGAGTTGCAAGAAATTACTAAACATTACTATTAGAAACACGTCCGTATTTTTCAGAGGCTAGCCTACGAAATGAGCGGGAAAACTGGGTTGTCAAGTTTCAATCCAGCCAGTTCCCTGAATTGACACGTTTTGCATAGTAATCTCTAGCAAATTTTGCCCCGTCTGATGTCATCCCTGTTAGTGAAATGAGTCACTGTCATGGCAATGAAACATCCCAAAAATACTCCACTCCATTATGAAACATTACAAAAGATGGACCAGGAGGCTAACAAGAGCCGCATGAAATTACTATAAATTATAATACATGTACAAACACGACTGTATTTTTAGAGGTACCCTACCGAAACACACTGAAAATATTATTGTTGATGTTGCTCTCGCACCAGTTTCCAGATTTTTGCACAGTTTCAACTTATTGAAATGAGCTGAATTGTCTAAAAACCAGAATAAAGACAAGAACAACAGCTTTTGTGAATACAGTGTTTTATGTTCTACTGGTGCATACAGGTCAACATATAAACATTGGTGTACAGCATTGTCACACTCGAGACTTACTCATTATACATTTTTATTTTTGCTATACAAACACTGGTACTTGGACCACACTCCACTGGTCATATATGGTTTGGACCCACCACTTCTCTATAATATACAATATATACAGACACAGGTAACTTTGACCACTTCTTCTAAATAATATACAGGCACATACATAACTTTGACTACCTCTAAATGATATACAGTCGGGTGTAACTTTGACCACTCATCACCACCCGTACGGTTTGGACCCGTATGTATGAGTCTCAAACAGCCTTGTGGAATATTTTTTTCACCTCATCCCGCGAGTAGACCTTGAGGGTGCGACGGTCTCGTCTGATTGAGTGGGGGTGAACAGTCTCTATCGACCCCTTGTGCAGGTTCTCAGTCACCAGTGACAGCATGGCGCCGTAGTTGACCCGTTGAGCATTGGCGTGGTGTAAAGTGAACTCATTCACTTTCAAGACCTCGTCCCTGGCTGTTGTACGGTAGGCGTAATTCTTGGCGCCAGTGGACACGAAGCTGGAGATGTAGTTCATAGTGATCACTGCCAACTTCGAGGTGAGGTCCCTGAGGTAGTTGCCAACGCTCAGCAGAGCTTGATCCCTAGGTTCTTTGAAAACAACACTGTCAGTGTCACAGTACACGACGCCCTCCCTGGCAACGTCCAGGGCCCGGTACAGTTTCTGTCTTCCAAGAGCAGTTGTATAAACCGCAACATATAAATTATTGTTTCACGGGGTCCTCCTCGAGAGTTGACTTTTGGCATACTCGATCATGAGTGCGTCCCCGAGAGGATGGTGAAGTGCTTGAGCACCACTGACGGCTCCTCGATGCGCTCGAGGAAGCTGATGAACGACCCCTTACCCAACAAATCGTATTGGGTCTTGGCCCCGGCATTCCCATGTACCCCCAGAGGGAGTTCAAAAAGAGTTTTGCCAGGAACCGTCGCCCGGGGTTGACAGCAATGCTTTGAGGGTTGAGATGAACCCCCTTTTTTGTTGTGCGTATACATCCATGTACTCCTTTTTCTGCACAGGCATGACTGTCTCGCTGTGGTATCCGCTGCTCTCTTGTTTCAGTTTCAGGAAGGCATTCACGTACCCCGCAAAACAGACCCGTGGACGGCTCACGTGGATCGTGCTCGCAGCGTCAGTTGAGGGGGGAAGTTGTGCAGCTTGTACGCCCACTCGATGACGTGCCCCTTGGATATGACGAGCTGGAGCTCTCTGGTATGGTAGGTGCCAACCCAAGAGCGAGCCTGAGCGTCGCAGGTGCAAGGGTCCATGGACATTCTCTCGCAGCAGGTGTGACATAGGGGAAACATGAGCTTCCTGCAGGGCATCCAGAGGGGGAGCGCGAGGGCGTTGAGACGACGTGGCTGGGGCAATCTTGACCTTCATTACTCCCTCATACTCGTCGAGACGGGTGGGATCTATTTGGGCACCCACCATAACGTCCTGGTGACTGCGTCTGTACACCCCCCGATGTTTGCACACAAGGGTAGAGACTGGTGAAGTCGTAGTACCTGGAACACACAAAAGACGGCTCGGTGAGGTTGGAGCGGAGGGGGTGGTGGTGGTGAAGAGAGGCGGGGCAATCTCGAGATGACGCTTACCATATCCTCCTCTGCCGAGCGTCTCCACGCGTTCGCTATAGAACCCGACACGAATGTCGAGACATATCTCGGGATCCATCGTCAGCTGCCTGGAGAGAGAGAGAGAGAGAGAGAGAGTCGTCGTCGCCTCGTCGTCGTTGTCATTAGGTAGGTAAGTCAGGTCGTCGCCGCCGTCGTCGTCGTCGTCGCCGTCGTTCGCCGTCGCCGTTGTTGCCGCCGTCGCCGTGAACCATTTCGTAGAGTGGTATATGGTCCAGAAGTCACACAGTACCAGGCGGCCCCCCCGCCACCTCCATCTGGTAGTCGGTGGCGTAGGATTGTCAGGGACTGTTTCCCAGTGTAACGTACCTGTATGCCTTGTCGGATGGCGTGTTCAGATCCCATTTCATGTAATGAAACATGCTTACCGCAATAGCCCGAGGAGACAAGTGTTGTCGGAGTTGTTGATGTAAACGATGCTCCTTTACGCCTCGCATCGCTCCCTCTCCTCAAAAATTCCCCCACGAAGCGGATCCTGTCCCCCAGCCTATAGCAAACTGACGGAACACACCAATGTGGAAGTGAAGCGAATGTCAAGAGGGATCTCGGCTTTGCTCTGGAGCAGTTCCATCTACCATTTCAGAGGGAAGAAAATGGGCATGTCCAGACCAGGGGACATGATGATAAATTGAAGCTTGTCATCAGCTCCCAGTCTAGCGCCTAGCTCGTCTATTAGGCTTTTGAAGAGGTTGTACAACCTCTTCATGGTCGCCAATAGACAAGGACCTGTCCAGGAGGGACGGAACGTGAGATGCAGGGTGACGTTGGCCAGCACGGTGCCCCATCGCCTAACCTAACATGTTCTAACGGTCATGTCATCCGGCGCGTAAGATGACCGTACCGTTTGGCAGGTCCTCGAGGTTCCGCCGTCTGGCTGGTCGACGCCGTCGCTCAATGGCGCATCCAGAGGCATCGGCGCTATAGAGCTGGTGTGACGCGGACAGAACCTGTGGTGGTCATAGGACTCGAGGCATCGCCCACAGTCCCCGCATTTAAAGGACTCTGAAACGAAAAAAAGATGGGCGGGTTAAGCGGGTGAAGAGTCAATGATTAAATCCCAACACATATCCCCATAGGTGGTTCAACTCACCATGTTGAGGGACACTCTCGGTCGTCACTACGGACCCCTCTTGACGTAGACGGGGCTCAACGTTATCGCTCTGATCGCAGGCCCTCTTGTTCATGGGTTGGCACGACGTAGAGAGGAGCTCAATATGGGAGAATGGGGGAGAGGGGGGGGGGGGGGTGGCTTGGCTTCAGAGAATGTGAGAGCTTGAGAGATCAAGGTGCGGTGTTGTGAGTATATGGAGGGTAGAGGGCCTGAGAGATGGTGGCGGTTTGTAAGTATATGCCCAAGGGGGCAAGTGGTAACTAGAGAGAAAGCGGGGGCTTTTGAATATATGGCTGGTGTGGGGGGGGGGGATAGGGTGCGTGGCTTGAGAGAATGGGGATACTTGTGAGTACATGGCTGAGGGGGTTTGGCTTGAGGAAAGGTAGGAGCTTGGGGAGGGGGAGGCGGGGCCGGGCGAGGAGAGCTTATGGCAGTGGGGGTGGGGGGGAGGAAGCGATTGAGAGAAGGCAGGGGCTTTTGACATTATAGCATATAGGCTTGGGGTTGTGGGGCTTGGCTTGAGGGAAGGAAGGAGCTTGTGAGTGTAATATTGCTTGAGGGGGAGGTTTGAGAGAATGTGGGGACACAAGAGTAAATGGGGGGGAGTATGACTATAGGTAACGGGAAGGGGGCTTGACTTGATAGAAGGGTGGAAGGAGGCACCTAAAAATAGGAAAGAGGGTAGGTTCGCGCACGCGGCGAGGGAAAAGGGCTAGAGACTGCATGCAGTGGAGAGGGCAGTGCTTAAGCACCCCAAGCCCCCCCCCCGCTCTGGATCCAACACTGACTGCTCACGGGGCTTTCATAAAATGTACCTTCAAAGACTTCACTCTCGTTGAGGGGATGACTGACATGAAAATTGGTATGTGATGTGTATTTACGTGAACAAAAACTTTGAAATGAAATCATGGACCCCTGCCGAGGGTGCACGGACTGTATGATGTCGTTCATGGTCCATTAGATTTGGATCTGATAATCATGGACAAACTTTCAAGCACGAGTTGAAAAAGCAGCACTGCATTACCGACCAACGGGGGGGGGTATAAGATTCGCCAATCTCCTATCTCCCACGGTTTTATCCTCATTTTTCCATCTCCCCAAATTTTTCTTGTCTGTCTCCCATCTCCCACTTATTTCAGCTATCTTCCACTCTATTGACCGTTGTGATGTCAAAAATATCAACCATGAAGTAAGAAGACAACAATCACAACAGCATCATTTAATCATTTGTATGGCTACACTAATCTTGATTGCCTGCTCTTCCCCCTTTCTCGGAGTCATGGCACCCTTTCAAAAGAACATGACATTTACAATTTTCACTTTGTTTAAATCAACACTGTCCATTGCTTTTAGTAAAATATTGTATTTAACATTAACGTGCACAGCACAACTCAGTTTGAATAATCTGAAAGCTGGCAAGTCAGACAAAACCAATATCGCTAAACCTGCCTATACTGAAGCAAAGTTCTTGACCATGGCAACTATCGTGGACTCAATCTCACCGACCAAGTAATGAAGTTACTTGAGAGAACGATGGATTCTTTCATCCGTCTTACAGTCAACATTGATGCTATGCAGTTCGGATTTGTCCCGGCACGACTGACGCCATCTTTACAGTGCTGGCTATCTCCCACTTTGGCTGCCTCATCTCCCATTTCCCAGTTTTTTTCAGTCCAATCTCCCACCCCACAAAGTCTTATACCAGCCCACCCCCCAAATACGAGTACAGTATTGCTCACTAAGAGTGGCAAAGTCATGGATTAATTTACCAATGAGGCAGCTGCAGCAGGGAACAATATTAAATTGGTCTAGACTGCCACCTTGAGGATGAAAAGTTCTGCCATCAGCATCTAACAACTTGCTGCCGGCAAAAGACATACCTTTAATACTGTCGAAGTGCATTATTTTGGAATCTGTTTAGTGTACGTTTGGAGAGTAAATAGACGTTTGGAGAGTAAATAGACTTATACATGATTACAAATTCTGGTGAATTATGGCTAATAAGCCACTGGGAGCTAATAGCAGAGACTATCTGGACAAAGATAATGTTGAAAAACTGTTTAGTTGTATTTATTGGTAATTCGTACTGGTAATGATAAGATTGGTCTTAATTCGGTTTACCCAAAACCATTACAATTTTGAATGTACGTTTGCATTGTGTCTTACAACGGAACAGTTGAACGGTTGCACAACGCGCCCTATCACAACCGCTCCCAAAATTGACATAGTAAAAAGGAAGAACTAGGGAGCCGACGTCGGCTCCCTAGCCAACCCACTGTGGGTAGGCTAGGGAGCCGACATTTTTCGGCTCCCTAGCATATACCCTCAGTGTGTAAGCTAGGGAGCCGACGGAAATATCTACATTAATAGTGTGTATTTTACCACTTTATAAGACACTAGCTGTTTACCCGGCGTTGCTCGGGTTGAAGCAGATGAGATCCAGAACACATTAATTGCTCCTCCCTCCCCATCCTTTCTCCTGTCCCACATCCTTTCTCCTGTCCCACATCCCTCGAACCAGTTCTCGTCAGTATACAGGTCTGGGACAGATTAAATACACTTCCATCACCGTCCTCCCATCGTCATATGTCACAGCCATTTACACACTAAATGTACTAAATATGGCAATGATTGATCCCTCTAATATCCCTCCCCCAGTTACACAGAGCAGATTAAATGTCCCACTCATCCCTACCCTTCCTTCTACCGCCACCCCCACACCCTCTTCTGTCCCCAGCCCAATCTAAACAGGTCCATAATTAATGAACCCCCTTCCTGCTGCTGCTCTGGTTGAAACGGATGAGATCTGGAACATATTAAATGCTCCTCCCTTCCCATTCTTCCCCCAGTCCATATCCCACACACCAGCTCCCGCCACTATACAGCTCTGGGAAAGATTAAATACATCTCCATCACCTTCCTCCCACAGTCATATGTGACAGCCATACACACACTACATATATGTGGCAATGCTTTTCCCCTCTAATAACCCTACCTCCAGCTACTCCTACCCCTGGTAAACACGTGCAGACCATTAAATGTGCATCTCAATCACCCTATTTCTGCTGCTGCTCGGGTTGAAATCGATGAGATCTGGAACATATAAAATGCTCCTCCCTGCTTCACCACCAGCCATGCCCCCACCCCATGTGGACACACACAGCCTTTCTGCCAACACCCCTCCTCAAAACAGGTCCGGAGAAGATGCACCCTCCCCAGTTCCCTGTTGCATGACTGTACGTATGACGTGCAACGTACGTTTGACATATACACACGTTTAACGTATGTATTACGTAGCTTTAGCAAACACGGCCCTGTAGCAACTTTTCTAATAATTCTTTTTTCTTGTTTTTATCATTAAAATCAATTTAAATGATTTGAAATGTGACATAATAACGGCCACCATGTTGTCCTGATTGTACATACATAATTTGGAGTGTGTACATCTTGTGGTTAAAAAGCCTTTTGTGACACAAAAAATCGCCTCTTCATCTATGGCAAAAAGGCAAAAACAGGCAAAGCAATTGGCTTTGATGAGTTGCCAATTGAGGTTTTTGTAAAAATCCAGTGTGTATTAACTTCATGATGTATCTATTTAATACATGTTTTACTACAGGCCACATTCCTGATCAATGGGGTTGTGGTACCATATCTCCTCTACTAAAGGATATATGGATAGGACAAAATATATTCGTATACCAGCTAATCACCGTGGAATAACTGTAACCCCAGCTATGTATGAACTGTTCTGTTGCATTCTGAACAACAGGCTTACCAAATTCATGCATTACAATAATCTTATAGTTGACAAACAAAATGGCTTCCAAAAGGGTCGAAGTACTGTAGATCAACTGGCAATATGTAAAAGCCAGACACCAAGACAGTATTGGTGCAGCACCACTCAAAGAAGATGGTATTCTGTACACAGATAACAGAGAAAAGGCAGACATTCTAAATAGACAATTTCAACGTGTTTTTACTAAAGAAAATGAAGCACCAATGACAAACCTAGTCGGTGCCCCCTACCCCACTTGTGGTGCTCTGGTAGTCAATGTGGACGGATTAAAGAAACTCCTATCATCACTGAAAATAAACAAGGCCACAGGACCAGATAACCTGCCATGCTATGTATTACAAGAGCTTGCTGAAGATATTGCTCCTATCATTACCTTCATTTTCAATCAATCCCTCAGAACTGGTAGCTACCAACAGACTGGGTGAAGGTTAATGTTGCACCCATCTTTAAAAAAGGGAACACCAACAAAGCTGAGAATTACAGGCCTGTATCATTAACCTGGGTGTGTTGCAAAATCCTTGAGCATGTTGTGCTCAAACATATGCTAACCCATTTTGAAACCAATAACATCCTGACATGTCTACAGCATGGCTTTCGCGAAGCTCACTCCTGTGTCACCCAGCTAATCACCACAATTCATGATCTGATGACATACAGAGACAGCAATACTCAAATTGATGTAATAGTTCTCGACTTCTCCAAATCTTTTGACACTGTACCACACAATAGACTCCTCCATAAGCTACGCCACTACGGAATTAGTGAACAGCTGACCAGATGAATAGCCTCTTTCTTGATGAGTCGAGAGCAAAGTGTTGTGGTGGATGGAGCTCACTCGGACTGGATCCATGTTAACTCTGGAGTTCCTCAAGGTACGGTGCTTGGCCCATTTCTCTTCCTTGCACACATCAATGACCTTCCGTCTGCCATTCAGTCTCAGTGCAGACTTTTTGCTGATGACTGCCTTGTTTACCGCCCAAACAGATCATTCCAGGACCAATTGGTCTTTCAGAATGATCTCAATCATCTGCAACGCTGGACTGAAGACTGGGGCATGCGCTTTAACGCGTACAAATGTCAGCTTCTTTGCATCAGCAGGTCTAAATCACCGCTGGAAAGTTTTTACACGATTGGTGATCAGATCTTAGAACAGGTACGAGCTTCAAAATATCTTGGTGTGCTCATCAACAACCAACTGAAGTGGGACTCACACATTGACAAGGTAGCTGTGAGATGTAACCAAACCATCGGCTTTCTCAGACGCAATCTGTCTCAATGCTCAAGAGATCTGAAAGAACTAGCATACTTTTCAATGGCCCGTTCTGTGCTGGAGTAGACTTGCCAAGTATGGAACCCTCACACCAAGAAGAACATTGCAAAACTAGAGCAAGTCCAACATAGAGCAGCACGATTTGCCATGAGCGACTACTCTACCTACAGCAGTGTTACCGCCATGTTTAGACAGCTACAATGGGAGACACTATCCGCCCACCGGAAAAATCACTGTATAGCACTTATGGATCAAATAGTGAACAAGAAAGTGGCCATCCCTGCTGATGACATCCTCCTACCAGCTGGCCAGCGTACACGGTCATCACATCATCACAAATTTAGACATTTAACAGCAAATACAGACACATTCCGGAACTCCTTCTTTCCACGGACAATTCCAGAATGGAACAGCATTGACTCAGACACTGCCAACTGCAGTTCTGTAGACACATTCCATGCCAGGCTACAAGCCTTGCACAGGAGCGACTGAGTAGCGTTGCGTCCTCCCATCCATCTGCCCATATGCTGATAAAGTCCTGCAGATTAACTTACAGATACAGATCACTTAGCGACATTAACAAATATTATTGAAACTCGCAAGTCTCAAAAAGGTGTACATATGCCGCATTCATTGATTTCTCAATAGCTTACGACAGAGTGAATAGGGGTTTCTTATGGATAAAATTAGAAAGTTGATGAACAAAATGGCTTCCAAAAGGGTCGAAGTACTGTAGATCACTTAGCGACATTAACAAATAAAATTGAAACTTGCAAGTCTCAAAAAAGGTGTACATTATGCTGCATTCATTGATTTCTCAAAAGCTTACGACAGACTGAATAGGGGTTTCTTATGGACAAAATTAGAAAGTTGACGAACAAAATGGCTTCCAAAATGGTCGAAGTACTGTAGATCACTTAGCAACATTAAAATATTTTGAAACAAGTCTCAAAAATATTAACATAAACCATGTCTATAATCATAATATATATATATATATATAATATATAATATATATATATATACCGATGCAAATTGATTTTCTCGTGTTATTGATTTTTCTCGTGTTATTTCGTTTGAGTGGAGTTATGGGAATATATGTAATAATAGCAAATTGCCTTCAACTGATGAATGCCAAACTATGCATTCAAAGTGTCATATGTTTTATGAAGTTGGCGATTGTTGTGATCAATTTAATTATATATATATATATATATATATATATTATATATATATAATATATTAGAATATATATAATATATATATATACCATATATATATATATATATTATCATGCTTACCCAATAATATATACAATATATACGAATATATGGATAAAGAAATTTGCCTTTTTCAATTGGTGAAATTAGAAATATGGGAATGAGTCTTAAGATGTTTCTTTGACTGTTAATATATATATATTATATATATATATTATATATATATATATATATATATATATATATATATATTATATATATATATATAAAATATCAAATATATATATATATATATATAACATGCATATATATATATATATGTTATATATATATATTTCTTTCAAAATTTTTTTTTAACTGATGAAAGTGTTATTTTTTCTTTTTGTTTAGTCTTTCCAAAATACATAATACGGTTTAATATTCTATTTTAGCTAATATCTTAGACTCATCTTTATTATTCATATCATGATTATGATATATATTCTATATTTTTATTGTAAACATAGATTTAGATTATGACTTCCATTGATTAACAATAATATCAATACTTGGTATAATTACAACTAGAAATCAGTTAATGGTCCGTTTTATGTTTGATATTATACTATATACAACTAGTTATCAGTTTATGGTCCATTTTATGTTTGATATTATGACCAACGTCAAATTACAGAACTTGATATAATAATGACCTCAATCAAATTACAGAATCAAAGTTGTTTTTTATAGTATTAAGGTTATTTAACATTACAGTGTTGACACAAATCAAAGATACCAGGTCATATTAAATATACTTGTGACTAGAAAACAGTTCACGGTAGTTTTTTTCCTTTTTTTTTATTTTTTTTTAATATTAATATTACTTAACAGTATCAAATTATTAGTGTCTAGTGTTGACACATCTCAAAGATACTATGTCATATCATGTTTTCAAAAAAGGTGTATATATGCCGCATTCATTGATTTCTCAAAAGCTTACGACAGAGTGAATAGGGGTTTCTTATGGACAAAATTAGAAAGCATGGGAATGAGTGGTAAGATGTTAAATTGCGTTAAAGGTCTATATGCCAATGTAAAAAGTAGTGTGAAATTGAGCCCTTTTGTAGCAACAGACGGGTTTCCAGTAGGGGTTGGATTGCGGCAAGGGTGCATTATGTCCCCGTTACTCTTCAATGTCTACGTTATTGATTTTGCCAAGGCCATTAAAGGTATGGATAAGGGTGTTGATATTGGGAATGAAAATGTATGTATTTTGTTGTATGCGGATGATGTAGTCCTATTAAGTCACAATGCTTAGGACTTGCAGCAAATGCTTGACGTTGCATTTAGATGGTGTAAACAATGAAATATGGTGTTAAATAGTGATAAATCTAAAATTGTACATTTTAGACCTACTAATACTAGGAGGACTGATTTCAAGTTTAAAATGAGTGATACTGATCTTGAAATTGTGAATAGATATAGATACCTGGGTTTAACTATAGATTGTAATTTGGATTATAGTGTAACTGCAGATGAGGTAGCAAAAGCAGCAAATAGCGCAGTAGGTCCTCTGATCTCTAAGTCAAAATCTCTTGGGGGACTACCTTACAATTGCTTCAGTAAACTTTATGAGTCATGTGTAATTCCAGTGCATCAATTTGGGGCCACAAAAGTTATTCGTGTATTGATGCAGTTCATAACAGAATGTGTAGGCATTTCCAAGGGGTGGCAAAAATAAACTTGAGGTACTTCGGCAGTGGTTCATCAATATGAACCACAATAGGTTAAATTGTAAAGTGTTCAAATGGTCACAAAGTATCAATGTAAAGAATTGATGTTATAAGGTGGTTCAAATGGTCATAGGCATGGATAAGAGGTACTATATAGATGCAGAGGAAATACATAAGAAATCCTTTTTAGATGAAATTAGAGAAGTGCTAGAGAGGGAAAATGAACACCAATGGTTTGGAATTGTGCAAAGAAAAGACAGTAAAGTTTAAAAAGTTGGTAATAAGCTGCGGACATATAGTATCTTTAAATCTAAGTTTCTAAGCGAGTGTTATGTGTACACATCAATGCCTAAGTTACACCGAAGTGCATATGCCAAGTTTCGTAGTAGAACGGCCCCTATTAGATTAGAAACTGGGAGATAGATAGGAGTCGTTGAAGGTAGAGGACAGAATATATCCCATGTGTCATATGTGTGTGGAAGATGAGATTCATGTACTGTTAGAATGTAATATTTATAGTGATATTCATGCTCAGCTTTCAAAAGATATTGTTAATGCCCACCCAAATGTTTTAGTGTACAGTAAGAGGGAGATTTTAAAGTGCATCTTAGGTTGCAATAATGAGATTTTAGTTAAAAAAATGTGCAAAAGCCTGCCATGAAATTCTGTCAAGGAGGCGACAAATGCTTTACACTTAATACATTGTATAAGTGATACCCATGTTTTAGCTAGTCACAATATATTGTTATTAATGTTAAATGGAAATATATTTTTGTTTGTAATAGTAATATTTTTATTTGTTTAAAATGTTTGAACATGTACTTGTACATGTATAAATGGAAATTATATTTTTGTTTTGTAATAGATTAATATAATATATCTTTTATTTTCCGTGCTCCGTTTGAGACTAGAATAAAATGTTTGAACATGTAAATTATATATATATATATCAATTGTTAGATATAGGTTTGAAGCGCAAAACGGCACTGGTGGTATATATATATATATATATATATATATATATATGTTTTAATATGAAAAACGTAATAGTCTCTAAATGGGTCAGCTTTTGACCTTCCACTGGATTATGTGCAATAATTTTATTAATGTTTTATGATGTAATGTGGTGTGAGACATAAACACTTTCTTAGTCTTAGTCTTAGTGTATGAAGATTACATTTTCCTGGTATCCTATATTGAATGTTCTGGTAACAACATAGACAACCACTTTTCATGCATATATGATATTCATTTTTATTTTTATAATAAAACATTAAAGATGGTTATATTGAAAGCCTGAATTGAGTAAGCCTAATAAATCTATTTCAATTAAATTGTACTTCGTACAAATGTATATGTCAGAAGTTATCATATAACTGAATTCGAACACTATAAATACATTTTTGTGTATTAGCTCACCACTTGAAGAAATATAGCACAATTATATTATCCTGTTATCCTATATTGAATGATTTAGTTACATCATAATGGTTATTTATGTATGTTACATGATATTGGCACGAAACAATGGCTTTCAAGTGAGCCAAATTTTAGTATGTATTCCTCAGATATTTCTTTAAATGAAATTGTAGTTAGTAGCTAAGTATATGTCTGCAGTATTCATATAATTAAATTCAAGCACTATGACTTTGGTGTTTTGTCCACAGTAACTAGATTGAATAGAAGTCAGTTAGGTCAATGTCTTAACCAGTTGACCAATTAAGTTATTTGTTTGCTCAGAATGATTATTTACTGGGAATTTATGGAGTGTATATCGTTTTAATACTTCATTGAATAATGACATGAAAAATCATTATATACAAAATTTTCATATTTCAGATGATAATAATAATACATATAATTCATCTTGTTCATACTAATATGGATGTAACAGTGAATAAAACTTTCAATGGTATGATATTGTCAAGCAATTTCATCAAAATATTTTTTCTTTTCTACTAAAATTAAATTTTTCCACATAACCATCTTTAGCAGTATGAATAATCAAAATTTATCTTTCATTCAAATATCACATATGCATACAAAGGGTGTGACTATGTTGTAACCAAAACATTCAATATAGGATAACAGGAAAATGTAATCTTTATATATTTCTTATTAAAGTGTTAAGCTAATACACTACTATTATAGATATTTCCGTTGGCTCCCTAGCTTACACACTGAGGGTAGGCTACGGAGCCGAAAAATGTCGACTCCCTAGCCTACCCACAGTGGGTTGGCTAGGGAGTCGATGTCGGCTCCCTAGCCGGATTTCCAAACACTCCATTTGGGTACTTCACCTTTGTTTTTTTAGGTACTTCACCTGTTTGTAAACTATACTGTGACTTTTTTATTTTACAGAATCGAGGATGATCAAATGTCGTATTAATATATTTGCTGTTTTTTTTTCTTTCAGCATATACAGGTACTGTAAAACACACCCGACCCAAACCCACTCATATACATTTACAGTACATATGTAGAAATGAGAATGAACTGCTAAAAACATAATTGTTTAGATGTTTTATCTGAAAACAATGGCGTGTTTCAAAGATGGTCTGTACCAAATTATTGGAAATAAATGTTTTAAAAGGATTCATTTCAATATGAACAGTGACTTAAAATAGGGTCATAGGAATCTGATAAATCTCTTTCAATGAACACGGAAACGATGTTCAAGAGTCTGTACATTACATGTGCGACACACATGTTGTATGCGATATGACAGGGATACGCATGTATTTCCACAGGAATGTTCAGATGTACGCTATTGCGATTGACAACAAACTATACATAAAACAGGCGATATTTCAGCTCCCTGCTAAGAAATAAATCACAACTTGTCACATCATTACAAACATTCAACAATGATAGATGAACTATGTTCTCAAAATACATTGTCACGTTTCAAAGTGAAAAGTGCTCAAGAATATGGTTATGCAAATGTTGCTGGGAGCCCCTAGCTATCGCGTGTAGTATACAGCTCATGATTAGAAAATAACATGCTTACGTACATAGATATAAATGATAGTTATTGTTTCTGGCAAATAGTAATTTGCCCACGTGATATTGCATTTCAAGGGCAAAGATAATAAATGTGCTTGTAAGTTGACACATCTATTAGAATAACTCATGCTTAAAACGAAAACTAACCATTGCCATTATCAATTTCATGGTATGGCATTCAAAGCACTATATGCTCGTTAGGATCAAATTCGCCACCAATATACTGCAACAAATCATACATGTAAGCAATTTCGTGAACAATCGCATGTAAGGTGTCCCATTTTTTTGACTTTTTTCTGATCTCAGTGCTAATTTAACCAAATTTCCCCCCAGAAGCCCACATCAACCCCCCAAAAATTCATTCTGATCTGTCGATGTTGTGACCCCCCCCCCCCTACCACCTTGAAGACCTAACTTTATTTCAAGTGCCCTGCACTGCAAGACCTAACTTTATTTCAAGTGCCCTGCACTGCATATGGTGGGTCAAATCCAGTTGCTCTGATCTAATAATTAGTTAGTTGTCCCGAAGTTTTTTAGTTAGAATGCAGCAGGTATCATTTTTTCCAAATTATACTGTAAATAGCAATTCAACATAATGTATTAACAATGTTCTTCATATTCTATATTCTTTGTTAATAAATTTATTGTTATCTATCAGATCAGACATGAAAAACTTCATGTACAAATTCGACCATAGGGAATACCAGCATTTCATACAATATGGCAAGAACTGGTAGTTTGGACGACGTGCCAACAAGACACGCAAACCTAAGATTTAATGTGCCCTGACTTAGACTTTATGTGAACAGGACACCAGGACGGTAGCTACTGTCAAGCCTTGTGTCATGAATGAATATTTCTGTAAGTTATCTGTGGATATACTAAATCTTGGGGGGAGGGCGTACAGAGACAATGTAACAATACCGTACTGAATACGTCCAGGAACTAAGGTGCCTTTACAGTTTAAACAGATTAAACTGAAAACAGATAGTGATGTTTATGACTAAATCACTCAGCAGTGCATCCTTTAATCCTTATTAATAATATAACATAGTATCATTGTTCAATTTACAAACTAACATTGTTTGACCATGCCACAGGAGCCATAAAGCCTCGTATTTGCCATAATACCCGTCCAGGGCATAGCGTTCAATGGGTCATTACATAATGAAATATTGTCTATAGAGTATTAGTTATCTTAAAAATACTGTGATCGGTGAATCAAAATCTATCATTTCAAATCAAAATCAACACTGTAGGCTGATTTTGAATTTTTTCATATAGGACCTAGAAGGATCCCACGGGGCGGATCTTCAAGGTGGTAGGGGTGGGGGTCAACAACATCGACGGATCGGACTGAATTTGTTTTGGTTGATGTGGGCCCCTGAGGGAAGATTTCGTTTAATTAGCACGGAGATAAAAAAAAGTCCAAAAAATGGGACACCCTAATCGCATGGTAGATACTAGATTACAGTATTTTTCTGAAACTTATCCAAAGCATATGTCTATTTTCAACAAAATCATTATCTGAAGCAATACAAATGTATCCAGAAAAAATAATACTAGAACATATAGTTTTACATAATATTATTACAAAGAGTCGGAATAGGACCTCACCACATACTTGACACATCAGCATGCACATAGCTAAGCATTAATATATGATGCAGTTTGATCCACGAAATATAATGTACAATGTATACGTAAACGTACGTAATTGTCAAACACAATGTGCAAAATGTAAAATAATTGTCTGTTCTTATAATTATGTCAGAGATAGTTTAACGAGATACGCAACACGTTCATATCTGCGTTCCCGGCAGGTGCAAGCAGGTGCCCGAGAGAGGATGGTCAACGAACGCTGTCTTGTACTAATGAATAGGAAATTGGTTGATTTTGACGTGATATATTTGCATTTCATGATTAGAAATACAAATAGCTCTGAATGAGAAGTCATTCAATATACTATGGTCTACAACATACAGACCATATCTAGGCGCTGATATCTCCGAAAAAAACTGTATAGGAACATTTACAAATCATGTTGTTTAGCCATAGTCTATGGGTATCGCCGAACAAGATTGTCACACACATGGCGATGCATGTAATTCATGTTCAAACTTTATTTAAAAAAAACAAGGACCCAGATTTTTATATACGAGTGGAATTGCATATTACTGCAGATTATTTCCATCAGAATTATACATTAATACGACAACCGTGGGTTGATGTTTTTCGTCAAATGAACGATAGTATAACAGAGTTGAGATTAGTCACTTGTCACTTGCATGCTTAAACTTGCAGAGGTTTACTGACAACAAAAAAATTATCATAGACACATATAACACTTAAAATTTGATGCAGATTCTTATTTCTACACTTTCAGTTCATACTTTACATTTGAAAGAAATGTCCATTGATCCCATCACATAGTCGTAATGTTCTTTTGATGTGCTGTCAAATCCCATGACGATTGTGTTGACCATTTTCACTAGCAAAGTTTGATCATCGAATGTCCTGCTATTTCATAATAATTGGTATGGTTAGAAACGCACACTTCTGTAGATTACATACATAGTAATAAAATATTTTTTGGGACAGGTATGGATGAGGATGATCATACTGGCATATTTATTACCGAACCAGCGTTTGACAATGACAGCCATACGGTGAAAAACGTGATTAGGGAAGAAAAAGTGTCCGAACATTTTGCTTAGTATTTCAGCACTTGCCATGGCTAGAAACATTTAATTAATACATATGTAATCTACAGAAGTATGCGTTTCCAACCATATCAATTATAAAATTTAGTAGCATATTTTTTACTACTAAACTTTGAAGGTAAATGTGCATTATATCGAAGTGGATTTGACAAGCTGATTAGTCTATGCCTACAATAAATGTTATCTTGCTGAGTTTCTATCAAGACAATATTATTTATCTCATGAAAACAAGAAACTACTCACTGTTGTTTATACATGTGTGTACTATTTTATAATTTAATGTATCATATAAAGTCATATAATAAGTTTGTTGGTCATCTTCATTTCATTCACCTATGAATACTTAGTCACTCCAACCATCCCCGACGTCGCACCTGCTCGCACCTGTTCAGTATTTTACGTCCACTATAGGAAACATAGGACGTTACCTCTCTTGGTAATGCTCTTTGATTATGTTCGTTAGAAATACCGAACAATATCCACTCTCCCAAACTAAGAATCGATACGTTGTACAAAACACAACGCAGACTAAATCTCAAAGTTTATATATACTCACACAAATTTAACTATCACATCCATATAACTGGATATAATAATGTCAATATTAATATTCCTTTCCACTGTCTTTACGCTACTAACATTTCTTCTGTAGCTGTTATTATTATAATAGCACAATGACATATAATATAAACCACTTAAATAGACCACTTAAAATGGCCCTGTAAAATAATAGTAATCTTTCTTGCAAAGTTCATGCAAACTAATTTCAGTCAAATGTGGGCAGAGGTTTGTCGTGACCCTCACGCCCTTGAAGCCAATATGTCGTCTGAATGCCTTTACCCTGAAAACAGAATAAAAGGTTCTTTCAATTAGTGGATTTTTATGATTAACAGTGTCGACGCGGTACTTACAAGAAATTTAATGTAAGCTACTTATGCGGGAGGCCTAATATGGGGTCTCATTAAAAGAACATGTCGTTTGAACGCTGTAATAAAATCTATATGGTTTAATGTTAATATTGCAAAGAAACCCAATACCTAGTCCCAATAGCACGCATGGGCGGGTCTTTTCAATTCCGTATGCAGCCGTGACAAGTGACTATTACCATTTGACATAATAAGGTGGCACTATGGATACAGCAAAAAAACCATTGACCATTGAAGTTGTTTGGGCATTTTTTTAATGAACAACCGCATTCATAAGTCAAAATTACCAAAATATAACCAGCTGCAAATTGTTATTGTGGCCGGTCTGTAACCATTGGCTTTTAGTTGTTCCCCCCCCGCCTCCCCCAACTCTGCTAAAGCGTCCAGCTACCGTAAAATGTGAACACCGTAGATTATAATCGATTACATGCTCATGCACATGTATACTGATTTTCCCTCACATGTACACTGTAAGCTACTATAGGCACAGTCACCATAGGCAGATCCAGGTTTTCGGAAAAGGGTGGCGCACTTAAGGAAAAGAGGGGGCGTACTTATGGGATTTCATGAAAAACCTATGAAAATGAAGTATTTTGGTGGGGAGGTAGGCAGGGGTGCCCTATGGTCATGATCCGCGTTTTCACAAAGAGGAAAGAGTAAGAATATCACATCCTCTGCAAACAGAACAAATTTCAAGGTAACTTGAGGTTTGGTGATCTGATTCTTGGCCATTGTCGTGTTGTCCCTTGACGGCACAGGCTGCCCGGTCTCAGTCTGTTGTAAAATTAACATACCTTGATTTCAATGTCGCCACGTCTGACGATGCAGTAATGTTGTGGCGCTGTTTTCAAGAACGCATAGCACTGTTCACTCATGTGAATTTCAAGGCTGGAATAGATTTAACATATAATTATCTTTTAATCAAATCTAATGTGCATCGATATAGTATATTCTATGTTTGGAGTATCGCAATATGAAAGACATTAACCAATATTTTCATGTGGCATACTATAGTAGTTCTCTTATATACTTAGGAAGGAGCACTACATTGAATGCTGTGATTGCTTGTAGGCTTATACAAAAATGTGGTGGGACTTTTGAACGAGGGAAAGTTATCTACGTAATTTTGTGGTATTCAAATTATTAAATGCCACTACACCATTATATAAAGAATACATTATGAAACCATACTTATATCATCTATTTGTGGAATAATGATTAATATAATATCATCATTCATGATCATTTCAAAATGTTCACTCACACCATTTTTACCCAAACCACATTTTGCAGGCCTGAGGAGATTCATGGTGATTACTGCTGAACAGCAGCTGTAGCATTTTTGGAGGCCGTAGATCATAATTAGTCTCAACTACGCTGGTCATATTTACGGGCTACCCCGCCCCCCACCCTTTGTTTCACCTTCTCCATTGCTCTCCATCCGTGATGCTGTGTTCACTGTATCTCCAAACAGACAATAACGGGGCATCGTCAGGCCGATCACACCTAAAGACAAAAGCGAAAATTCGTTTTTACATTTTACCAACACCTTTCTTAATATTAGAAGGTGTTAACAAAACTAACTGTAGATTTCAAATGCTAATTAACAATCTTATTTATTTGGTAATTTGTTTAATTTTGAACAACACAGATGGTCTCATTGTTGTTTTTACTTATTTTTTCTGTGTGTTTGGAGACAAAATTATGAATTCAAAATTTCTTTTATTTTCTTATTTCAAAATGGAAGAGAAATTTCAGGTAATTTCTTGAGAACTATTCCAACGTTTTGACACGTGAGTGTCCTCTTCAGGGAATGTATAAAAGTTTATGAAAAGTAATAATCAAGAAATAGCCTTAAATATTCCTGAAGAGGACATTATGTGTCATAACGTCGGAAAAGCTCTTAATAAAATATTTGAAATTAATCTTCTATTTTGAAATAAGAAAAAATAAGACATTTTAAATTCATAATTTTGTATCCGAACAAACAGAAAAAGAAGTAAAATCCAACAATGAATCCATCGTATTGTGTACATTATTCAAAAAGCGAAATTGTTATGATTAATCAGTGATACATTAACATACCAGCCACACAGTTTCCGATGTGGATCCCGATCCTCACTTTGAGCTGCATCCCCGGCCGGTGTCGAACCTTGAAGCCCAGGATGGAGCTGAGGATGTCCAGGGCCATGTTGGCAATCTCACACGCATGGTGAAGACCAGCTTTGGGTTTAGGAACACCAGATGCCACCATGTAAGCATCGCCTATGGTTTCCACCTAAATAAACAAATATAACATGATCACCAATGTAAGTAAAAGATACATTACATGTGGTTGGAATATACGTAAAATGCATTTCAAAATATCCATTAAAAACATGGAGATAAACATGCTATATTTTCGTGATTTTTTCTATTTGAGCATGTGGTGGTGGTCATTTCACACATTGTTGTGCTGGATATGCTGTACAATTTAAATATCTAAATATCACTTTTGGTATTACCTTGTAAACATCATAGCGCTCTATGACATCATCAAACAGAGTCCATAGGTCATTGAGAAGGTCAACGACCTCCATGGGTGAACTCTCAGAAGACAGATTCGTGAACTGGACGATGTCTGAGAAGTAGATTGCCACATCTTTGTGGAGTTTTGGTGTCACCGGTTCCCCAGTTTTAAGACAATCAGCTACACTCCTGAAGAGATATTCCTTAATAGTAATCAATGAACAAAGATTACTGGTGGAAAACCTTACATAGAATTTCTTGCTATGGGTCTACTCACGAAGGCAGCATTCTGTAGAGGAGAGCATCAGTCTTCTTCTTTTCCACCTCCAGCTGTTTTGTGCGATCTGCCACCAGTTCTTCCAGATTATTGGCATATTTCTCCATCATTTTTAATACATTGTCCATGATGTTGAAGCGCCTTAAAAAATTCCATATAATTTAAATATATAAGAAATGTTAGCTTTTTGGACTGTGGAATCTACAAATAAAACCTGCGACGCACTTTCAAACCTCGTTTACTATCCAGTGGTTTGAACGCGTGGCCGGGCTCGGCGAGGCAATTAAATTTATTTTTTGCCTGGCTAATCGGGGTAGATGCTGAAGTCTAACCGCCCAGGGTTTCCTACATTAACTACTTTGCTCACAGTAACATAAAGGCCTAACTGTCAACATAGATTTGTATTAGATTGTTATTCATGATAACTGCCATTTGTTACATCTACCTACAACATTGTTTTGTGTCAGGTTTTGCATTATTTATGTAGAAATCTAGATGGACTACCTGCCCTTGTTGATCTCATTGAATTTCATCTTGATAGCTAGAAAGTCTGGCCTCTGGTCAGGTTCCTCTGCCCAGCATTGGGTCATGATGTTCTGGAGGCGATGGTCAGTTTCATTGGTCACTGGGATGATTGGCCGGAATGGAGGGGTCTCCCCATTACGCACTCGACCGATTATGTCTTCATAGGAAAACAAAGTAATTTTAGCACATCCATAACATTAAATATCACAGTCATGATCGGACCTTTTCTAATCTAATGCATATTTAATGAGAGTTACATTTCTCATAGGGTGTTACAATTTTTAGAATTAAGTCTATCAACTAGTACAACAAAGTAACAATGTTTATGATTACACCAAAGTAACAATGTTTATGATAAGGTTAATGATTTTAAAGTGCCCATGCATATTTTGTCACCTTTCTTAGGTTTGACTCGTAACAAATACATACAATTCGTTGGTTGCTTCTGCATTACAACTGGTGTAACATAAATATTGGGCTCTATATAGCTGTATGCATGTAGGTGAGTTGTATTTGATATGCTTTTTAAACACCAATTTCACATATAATAGACAATGTTCACACCAGATGCTTTAAAGACACCAGACGTGCCATTTCGGAGTGGATCGTGGGTGATATGATCTGTCTGGTTAGGTATGGAATGGTGAACCTTTGGCTTGTTGTGGACTACAAATGTTATCCCGTCTCGTGACGTGGCGAACGAGAAAATTGACTGTTTGGTTGAGATTTAATGACACTACCACTTACATTTTAACATTTACTTAACGTTGCGGTCACCATCACGGGACCTTCAACAGAAGTGACTTCTTCTGGTCTTTTTTTGATGACGTCACACGGCGCTTCGTCTGACAGGTGGAATTCCCGTCAGACAGCAGATGGAGGAGGGTCGGGGGGATGCTCTTGCCTTGGTTAAGGTTTAGCTGCGGTTGGTGCTTGTAGACTTCTATTGCTTGTGATCTTCC
>CM032668.1:9075055-9206331 GCA_019095985.1 Streblospio benedicti
ATACCAACATTTCATACAATATGGCAAGAACTGGTAGTTTGGACGACGTGCCAACAAGACACACAAACCTAAGATTTAATGTGCCCTGACTTAGACTTTATGTGCACCGGACACCAGGACAGTAGCTACTGTCAAGCCTTTGTGTCATGAATGAATATTTCTGTAAGTTATCTGAGGATATACTAAATCTTGGGAGGAGGGCGTACAGAGACAATGTAACAATACCGTACTGAATACGTCCAGGAACTAAGGTGCCTTTTACAGTTTACACAGACTAAACTGAAAACAGATAGTGATGTTTATGACTAAATCACTCAGCAGTGCATCCTTTAATCCTTATTAATAATATAACATAGTATCATTGTTCAATTTACAAACTAACATTGTTTGACCATGCCACAGGAGCCATAAAGCCTCGTATTTGCCATAATACCCGTCCAGGCATAGCGTTCAATGGGTCATTACATAATGAAATATTGTCTAAAGAGTATTAGTTATCTTAAAAAAACTGTGATCGGTGAATCAAAATCTATCATTTCAAATCAAAATCAACACTGTAGGCTGATTTTGATTTTTTTCATATAGGACCTAGAAGGGTCCCATGGGGCGGATCTTCAAGGTGGTAGGGGGGGGGTCACAACATCGACGGATCGAACTGAATTTATTTTTGGTTGGTGTGGGGCCCCTGAGGGAAGATTTCGTTTAATTAGCACTGAGATCAGAAAAAAAAGTCCAAAAAATGGACACCCTAATCGCATGGTAGATACTAGATTACAGGATTTTTCTGATACTTATCCATTTTATATGTCTATTCTCAACAAAATAATTATCTGAAGCAATACAAATGTAGCCAGAAATAATAATACCAGAACATGTAGTTTTACATACATGTAATATTATTACAAAGAGTCGGAACAGGACCTCACCACATACTTGACATATCAGCATGCACATAGCATATTTTAAAGTGAATTTATTAAAAACACTGTCAAATTAATACACTCGAATTTAGATAAGCATTAATATATGATGCAGTTTGATCCACGAAATATAATGTACAGTGTATACGTAAACGTACGTAATTGTCAAACTTAATTTGCAAAATGTAAAATAATTGTCTGTTCTTATAATTATGTTCCTTAGAAATACCGAACAATATCCACTCTCCCAAACTAAGAATCGATACGTTGTACAAAAACACAACACAGACTAAATCTCAAAGTTTTAATATACTCACACAAATTTAACTATCACATCCATATAACTGAATATAATAATGTCAATATTAATATTCCTTTCCACTGTATTTAAGCTACTAGCATTTTTATGTAACTGTTATTATTATAATAGCATAATGACATATAATATAAACCACTTAAATAGACCACTTAAAGTGGCCCTGTAAAATAAAATATTTCTTTGCAAAGTTCATGCAAACCAATTTCAGTCAAATGTAGGGTAGAGGTTTGTCGTGACCCTCACGCCCTTGAAGCCAATATGTCGTCTGAATGCCTTTACCCTGAAAAACAGAAAAAAGGTTATTTCAATTAGTGGATTTTTATGATTAATGAGTGAGGGATTTAACATGGTCTACAACAATGGTCCCAGGCAGACATAATATGGGGCTTGTCTGTTTCCGTAGATTGTATAGAATGTTCCAATATTTGTATCATGCACATATGCAATACATAATATAGCCACATGATACATTTGAAACGGCCTGTAGTCAACAGTGTCGACGCGGTACTTACAAGAAATTTAATGTAAGCTACTTATGCGGGAGGCCTACGTAATATGGGGTCTCATTAAAAGAACATGTCGTTTGAACGCTGTAATAAAATCTATATGGTTTAATGTTAATATTGCAAAGAAACCCAATACCTAGCCCCAATAGCACGCATGGGCGGGTCTTTTCAATTCCGTATGCAGCCGTGACAAGTGACTATTACCATTTGACATAATAAGGTGGCACTATGGATACAGCACCAAACCATTGACCATTGTAGTTGTTTCCATTTTTTTTAATGAACAACCGCATTCATAAGTCAAAACAGTAAAATATAACCAGCCGTAAATTGTTATTGTGACATACTCATGCACATGTATACTGATTTTCCCCCACATGTACACTGTATGCTACTATAGGCACAATCATCATAGGCAGATCCAGGTTTTCGGAAAGGGGGGCGCACTTAAGGAAAAGGGGGGCGTATTTTCATGGAAAACCCTATGAAAATGAAGTATTTTGGTGGGAAAAAAGGGGGCGCAGGGGTGCCTATGGTCATGATCCGCGTTTTCACAAAGAGGAAAGAGTAAGAATATCACATCCTCTGCAAACAGAACAAATTTCAAGGTAACTTGAGGTTTGGTGATCTGATTCTTGGCCATTGTCGTGTTGTCCCTTGACGGCACAGGCTGCCCGGTCTCAGTCTGTTGTAAAATTAACATACCTTGATTTCAATGTCGCCACGTCTGACGATGCAGTAATGTTGTGGCGCTGTTTTCAAGAACGCATAGCACTGTTCACTCATGTGAATTTTCAAGGCTGGAATAGATTTAACATATAATTATCTTTTAATCAAATCTAATGTGCATCGATATAGTATATTCTATGTTTGGAGTATCGCAATATGAAAGACATTAACCAATATTTTCATGTGGCATACTATAGTAGTTCTCTTATATACTTAGGAAGGAGCACTACATTGAATGCTGTGATTGCTTGTAGGCTTATACAAAAATGTGGTGGGACTTTTGAACGAGGGAAAGTTATCTACGTAATTTTGTGGTATTCAAATTATTAAATGCCACTACACCATTATATAAAGAATACATTATGAAACCATACTTAAATCATCTATATACTGTGAGAATAATGAGGTAATATAATATCATCATTCATGATCATTTCACAATGTTCAATTAGTCATTTTTGGCCGCATTTTTACCCAAACCACATTTTTGCAGGCCTGAGGGAGATTCGTGGTGATTACTGTTGCACAGCAGCTGTAGCATTTTTGGAGGCCGTAGATCATAACTGGTCTCAACTTACGCTGGTCATATTTTACGGGCCACCCCCACCACCCTTTGTTTCACCTTCTCCATTGCTCTCCATCCGTGATGCTGTGTTCACTGTATCTCCAAACAGACAATAACGGGGCATCGTCAGGCCGATCACACCTAAAGACAAAAGCGAAAAATTCTTAATATTAGAAGGTGTTATACAAAACAACTGTAAGATTTCAAATGCTAATTAACAATCTTATTTATTTGCAATTTGTTTAATTTTAGACAACACAGATGGTCTAATTGTTGTTTTTTACTTCTTTTTCTGTGTGTTTGGAGACAAAATTATGAATTCAAAATTTCTTTTATTTTCTTATTTCAAAATGGAAGAGAAATTTCAGGTAATTTCTTGAGAACTATTCCAACGTTTTGACACGTGAGTGTCCTCTTCAGGGAATGTATAAAAGTTTATGAAAAGTAATAATCAAGAAATAGCCTTAAATATTCCCTGAAGAGGACACATTATGTGTCATAACGTCGGAAAAGCTCTTAATAAAATATTTGAAATTAATCTTCTATTTTGAAATAAGAAAAAATAAGACATTTTAAATTCATAATTTTGTATCCGAACAAACAGAAAAAGAAGTAAAATCCAACAATGAATCCATCGTATTGTGTACATTATTCAAAAAGCGAAATTGTTATGATTAATCAGTGATACATTAACATACCAGCCACACAGTTTCCGATGTGGATCCCGATCCTCACTTTGAGCTGCATCCCCGGCCGGTGTCGAACCTTGAAGCCCAGGATGGAGCTGAGGATGTCCAGGGCCATGTTGGCAATCTCACACGCATGGTGAAGACCAGCTTTGGGTTTAGGAACACCAGATGCCACCATGTAAGCATCGCCTATGGTTTCCACCTAAATAAGCAAATATAACATGATCACCAATGTAAGTAAAAGCTACATTACATGTGGTTGGAATATGCGTAAAATGCATTTCAAAATATGCATTAATAACATGGAGATAAACATGCTATATTTTCGTGATTTTTTTCTATTTGAGCGTGTAGTGGTGGTCATTTCACACATTGTTGTGCTGGATATGCTGTACAATTTAAATATCTAAATATCACTTTTGGTATTACCTTGTAAACATCATAGCGCTCTATGACATCATCAAACAGAGTCCATAGGTCATTGAGAAGGTCAACAACCTCCATAGGTGAACTCTCAGAAGACAGATTCGTGAACTGGACGATGTCTGAGAAGTAGATTGCCACATCTTTGTGGAGTTTTGGTGTCACCGGTTCCCCAGTTTTAAGACAATCAGCTACACTCCTGAAGAGATATTCCTTAATAGTAATCAATGAACAAAGATTACTGGTGGAAAACCTTACATAGAATTTCTTGCTATGGGTCTACTCACGAAGGCAGCATTCTGTAGAGGAGAGCATCAGTCTTCTTCTTTTCCACCTCCAGCTGTTTTGTGCGATCTGCCACCAGTTCTTCCAGATTATTGGCATATTTCTCCATCATTTTTAATACATTGTCCATGATGTTGAAGCGCCTTAAAAAATTCCATATAATTTAAATATATAAGAAATGTTAGCTTTTTGGACTGTGGAATCTACAAATAAAACCTGCGACGCACTTTCAAACCTCGTTTACTATCCAGTGGTTTGAACGCGTGGCCGGGCTCGGCGAGGCAATTAAATTTATTTTTTGCCTGGCTAATCGGGGTAGATGCTGAAGTCCAACCGCCCAGGGTTTCCTACATTAACTACTTTGCTCACAGTAACATAAAGGCCTAACTGTCAACATAGATTTGTATTAGATTGTTATTCATGATAACTGCCATTTGTTACATCTACCTACAACATTGTTTTGTGTCAGGTTTTGCATTATTTATGTAGAAATCTAGATGGACTACCTGCCCTTGTTGATCTCATTGAATTTCATCTTGATAGCTAGAAAGTCTGGCCTCTGGTCAGGTTCCTCTGCCCAGCATTGGGTCATGATGTTCTGGAGGCGATGGTCAGTTTCATTGGTCACTGGGATGATTGGCCGGAATGGAGGGGTCTCCCCATTACGCACTCGACCGATTATGTCTTCATAGGAAAACAAAGTAATTTTAGCACATCCATAACATTAAATATCACAGTCATGATCGGACCTTTTCTAATCTAATGCATATTTAATGAGAGTTACATTTCTCATAGGGTGTTACAATTTTTAGAATTAAGTCTATCAACTAGTACAACAAAGTAACAATGTTTATGATTACACCAAAGTAACAATGTTTATGATAAGGTTAATGATTTAAAGTGCCCATGCATATTTTGTCACCTTTCTTAGGTTTGACTCGTAACAAATACATACAATTGTTGGTTGCTGCTGCGTTACAACTGGTGTAACATAAATATTGGGCTCTATATAGCTGTATTCATGTAGGTGAGTTGTATTTGATATGCTTTTTAAACCCCAATTACACATATAATAGACAACCAGATGCTCCAAAGACCCCAGACGTGCCATTTCGGAGTGGATCGTGGGTGATATGATCTGTCTGGTTAGGTATGGAATGGTGAACCTTTGGCTTGTTGTGGACTACAAATGTTATCCCGTCTCGTGACGTGGCGAACGAGAAAATTGACTATACAGGGAAAAATTATTATTCTAAAGACACTTGTGGTTCCAAAAATTATTTATTCTGTATCACTTTTACCAACGCCTGATAATCTTATTCCAAGGCTTAATAGAATGTTTTATCGTTTTATATGGGGAGTTAAAGATAAAATAAAAAGAAGAATTATGATCAACAGCTTTGCTAATGGAGGTTTTAATATGATAGATTTAGAAAGCCATTTCTTAGCTTTAAAGGCTGCTTGGTTTCCAAGACTCAATAGTAATAGTGATACATGGTCATTTATCCCAAAGAATTATATAATTAGATATTTAACAAAATTGTATTCTAAAATGTCATTCCATAGTAGCTCTGACATGCCAATAATTAAAAAACTTCCAAAGTTTTATCAAGAAGTAGTAATAGGTTTATGCAGATCAAATAACATGGAAGAACCCAAGACAAAAAATGAGTTATATGATAACATAATATGGGGTAATTCTTTGTTTAAAGTCAACAATCAATGTATGTTTGATAAATATTTTATAGAATCTGGGTATATATACATTAAAGATGTACTAAATATTGATGGCACCATTAAAGATGATATTTTTATAAATTTATCAAACAAACAAAGTTATTATAGAACTATTTATATGTTAAAGAGTTGTCTCAAACCATACAAAGAAATAAGATTTTTGAACAACTCTGGTGTAAGTCATGTAGATAAGGGAAAAGATAGATTTCAAAATGAAAAAGGAAAATGTAAAGATTTTTATAAGGTTCTTATTTCAAAAAAGATAATTGATAATAAGAGTTGTAATAAATGGTCAGCATTATTTGATGAAGATATTACTAATGACCAATTTTACCTGAACAAAATGAAATGTATTTTTGATCCAAAGATAAAAGATTTTAACTGTAAGTTATATAATAACCTATTACCAACTATGTCCAATCTTTTTAGGTGGGGAAAAGCTGAATCCCCATACTGTATATATTGTAAGGACGTAGATCACAATTCAATTCACTTACTCATCAGATGTCCTCATATAGAAAATATTTGGAATATACTTAGCCGTCTAGAAAAAAGAAATTTAACTTCCCAAGATATACTACTTGGCATAGCAAATGAAGTAGTTTTGAATAATATATTAAGTGAAATTAATTTTATCATTTATAAGAAATATCTAATTGACAAAGATAAACCAAATGATATGATTCCCATTACACAATTTGTTAAATTTGAATTGGTATATTCCAAAAAAGTATATTCTTCATCAAATAAATTATTGTTTCTCCAATATAGCAATCATATTAAAAACATCATATCGATTTTATAAATTGGTAATGTTTAAGATGTTTTATGTTATTTCTCCATTCTTTTTTCTATATTTTGAAACCTATCTTTCATCAGAATAACCTATTAATCAATAGATTTGTCAAATTCATGAATGTTGAAAAAAATGTATATCAATGCATATTTGTTGTATTTGAAAACTAAAAATCAAATTTTAAAATATTTCTATTGATTTCATTGATTACATTTCTTTGGATGTATATAGAAATAAAATGTAAAAAGAAATATTTGTGGTGTTGGAAAGCAATGATGATTAGTATTGGACATCGCCACTGTACTGTACTGGCACTTTGTCTAATTTAGACTATGTTGAGTTTTCCCACACTACAAATATTTAAAAAATAACGAACATGTAGTTCCCTACATGAAAAGATCACCTATTGTATGGAGGGCGGTGCATTGTGACTAGAAAATGAAACTCTTAACTTTGGCTTGTAAATTCAATGGTCAAGTAGATTTTGATAAACAAATATTATGACAAAACAAGAAATTTTACTTCATATTTGAAATCATAAAGATGCTTCTCCAATCATGTTTCAATACTTTGAAAAATAATAAAATTAGAAGTAAATTAAACATAGTGTTATGTATCAAATAATTTTATATTGATACTCAACCTTGTCAATGAAAAATAAGTGAAACGCATGGACAGTTTTTAACCATAAATGGAATGTTTAATTCAAATTTCAGGGATAAGACCTACTGAGATTTTGTTTTCTTACCGAATTTGTAAAAGGTTAAGTTGTACTGAAGCATAGAAATATTATCTTGTTTTAAAAAATTTGATTGCAATGGCAAACCACAGTGAAGTACAACAGAAGTCGACATTGAGTGAGAAATCATTCAGCAGAAGTGATGCTCTGAAATCACAAAAAGGAATACAGAGTGGGAAGAAACCCTATGAGTGTAGTCAATGTGGTAAGTGTTTTAGTCACAGTGGCAACTTGACAAAACACATGAGAATTCACACTGGGGAGAAAGAATATCAGTGTACAGTGTGTGAGAAATCATTCAGCCATAGTGAAAATCTGAAAAGACACGTTAGAACTCACACTAGGGAGAAACCCTATGAGTGTAGTCAATGTGGCAAGTGTTTTAGTGACCGTAGCACTTTGACCACCCACATGAGAAGTCACACTGGGGAGAGACCTTATGAGTGTAGTCAATGTGGCAAGTGTTTTAATACCGGTGGCAACTTAACCCGACACATGAGAATCCACACTGGGGAGAAAGAATATCAGTGTACAGTGTGTGAGAAATCATTCAGTGTAAAAGGAAATCTGAAAATACACATGAGAACTCACACTTGGGAGAAACCTTATGAGTGTAGTCAATGTGGCAAGTGTTTTAGTACCGGTAGCAACTTGACCCGCCACACGAGAAGCCACACTGGGGAGAAAGAATATCAGTGTACAGTTTGTGAGAAATCATTCAGACAGGGCGAGAGTCTGAAAATTCACGTTAGAATTCACACTGGTGAGAAACCGTATGAATGTAGTCAATGTGGCAAGTGTTTTAGTGCCACAGGCAACTTGACCAGACATATGAGAATCCACACTGGGGAGAAGAAATATCAGTGCACAGTGTGTGAGAAATCATTCAGCCATAGTGGAAGTCTGAAAATTCACGTTAGAATTCACACTGGTGAGAAACCCTATGAGTGTAGTCAATGTGGCAAGCGTTTTAGTGACAGTAGCACTTTGACCAGCCACATGAGAATTCACACTGGAGAGAAAAAATATGAGTGTACAGTGTGTGAGAAAAATTTCTGCCGCAGTGGAGATCTGAAAATCCACATGAGAATTCACACTGGTAAAAAACCTTATGGGTGCGGAGTTTGTGATAAAAGTTTCTCTCGAAGGGCTGATGTTGTTATTCATATGCGCACTCACACAGAAGAGAAACCATACAAGTGTGATCAGTGTGCGAAATGTTTTTCTCAAAGGTCTACTCTGAGGATGCACAAGCGCACACACACTGGCGAGAAGCCATTTTACTGCCATATTTGTCACAAATCATTTACATAAGGAAGCAGCTTGAAAAAGCACCATATGACTGTGCATGCCAAGAAGTGAGTGTTATTACTCGACACAATCTTTTGTTATTAGTTTTAGAGTATTGTAGTAGTGATAGGTGAATGTAATATGAAGTTTGTGTTACTCAACATCATTGTTCGTGAGCTGTTTTAATGTACATGTATTTTAGCAACTGTTCAGAAATTATGAGAGGAGGAGTAGTGAACATTGCAAGTTGGATGTCGTTGATTGTGTATGAAGTGGACTGGTCAGTTGAGGGAGTGAGCGCCTGTATGAAGTGGACTGGTCAGTCGAGGGAGTGACCACCTGTACAGCATTGTGTATATTTTGAACTGTATTTGTCTTAGGTTTATGTTACTTAGATAATTTTTTCGTACATTTGTCTATTGTTTATTTGTTTTTTACATTTTGCATATTTGGTGTTTGCATGAAAAAATTGTAGAACTTTCTTGTAGAACATTTTTAAACAAAGAAGAAAAAATACAAAAAAGAAAAAAAAATCCCGTCTCGTGAAAAGTGATTTGTATTATTTTGGCTTATGGGTTCCTGTTTAATAGATTATTGTTCTGGTCAACGGCATCAAGCTACACCATCTGCGTACTTTTAGTGTTTTTTCCTGTTTTCTTTTTCTTTTTTTTTATCTTGGGGGCTATCTTGAGTATTCGTAACATCCCATGGTATTTCTACTTAACTGTGCGCTTGGAGGATGTATGGTTGACACATGGAACCGTAATACAACCACTAACATGACAATGGGAAGCTATTGACGCATGGATAAGAAGCATTTGTCCCACCTGCTAGGTTGTGAACAATGCTACATGATGTTGCATGAATTATGCTGGGTCCTGGGGCAAATGGCACACATTTACATGTACCAGGTTCTGGCTCAAAAGTTTCAATCACTTCTTTGGAGAAGTGATTTTGATTTTCTTTGGCCTGTGAGCTCCCGATTTAGATTATTTAGGTGCCGATCTGTACACGTAGTCTTGTTTTCTGAGTCATCTGGAGGGCTACCTCGATCATCCTAAGGTCTTAGCCCTTATAGTTGGCTTTGTTGGCGATGTTCATATAGAGATGTTCCCGTGTTATATGTTTTGCTGTTTCTCAACTGTCTTGTGAACCTACCGTATCACACAGTCCATCTGAAAAGTCACATGTCGTTATTACAAACGACCCCATAAGTTTTGTTGTATTGTAATTTTTTTTTAAATAAAAAAACACGTTTCACTCGTATACGCTTTCACGGTGATCAGACAGGATAATTGGCAGCCATTGCAGTTAACCTTGCTGCAGCTCAACACGATCACCATGAGGAGAAAAAAGAGAAAGAAAATGAGGAGGCTGAAGCCGATCATTAGAATTTTCTACACCATGCTTCGTCTGCGTTCGGCCATTTGCAGTCACCTTCCACATTTTCCCTGACACTATGGCACAGTCATCGCACAGAAGCAATCGCTTCACTTCGTCTGTGACGGTTTGCAAAGCAAGACGACTTTGACCTGCTTCATCTTCAGACTATTACATAATAAATACTGATAATATTCTGCCGACCCGACCCGAAGTGAAAAATCTGGCATTGTCTGGAGCATTTGGAGCTACCATCGTCTATGATAAATCGGGGGGGGGTTAAAGAAACAGGGGTACCAATATTAATTACCTTTTGGAACCATGCTATAATTTGTTTCTCCACCCTGAAAGGGATGTATTGAGTACATCACTTCTAGCAGAACAATGGCAAAGCTGTATGCATCTCCCTTTTGTGTACCTTGGGGTGGGGCATTGGGGTCTCTCAAAATCTCAGGAGCCGTCCAAAAGAGGGCTGAAAAATGCAGTTAACGCAATACCTTAATGTACCAAAATGATAAAAAAAGATATTGTTTGATAACAAAATCATGCGTCCCTACTTTATGCTTCTCCTGGATAAATATTTTAGTAAAGCGTGAAATAATCAACATTCAGAGCCATTCAATAGGACCAATTCAATATGTATTGGATTTTTCGGTGTGTTTTTACCCCTGAATTTAGCATCTTGGAGTTCTGGCACGTCCCTGAAGTAGTTGAGCCCCCAGTCAGTGATCTTGAGCACCCAGCGACCGTCCACCACACAGTTGGAGCTCTTCAGGCGGCCGTGAGACTTGATGGCCGATTTGTGCAAATACTCCATGCCCTATACAGTGTTATGGATAACATTTGACATCTAGCTTATTGTATTATTTAAGTATCATGATTATGTGCGGAGCCATTGAACTGCTATTAGAGACCATGTTTAAAAAAGGACTCATTTTCCCCACACCGAATAGTCTTTATTTTTTTTACTAAGTTTTGCTAAAAGTAGCAACTTCACAACTTACATGAATAATATCGGAAATGAAACTGCGCTTGAAGTTGTGATCAATCTTCATGTCATCATCATGAATAATGTCTTCCAGACTGCCTTTGCTGCAGAAAGTGGTGACAAAACACACATTGGGAGGGTCGACACTCATACCCAGGAATGGACACAAGTTCTCATGATTCACTTCTCGCATCTGCAGAAAATACCCCAATTTAATCGTTCTTCCTCTAAATTCTTAACATGATTTTGCCTAATATAACGCTTTGACACAGATAGATTTAAATGAGCGTTAGATCATTCTAGGCTATTGTTCATAAATTTTAGTTTGAATCATTATTTGTGATTTGCATGGTATACATTCAAAGTTAATGTTATTCTGTTTCCAGTATATGGATATTCGTTCCTGGTGTTTAGGTTACATGCATGAAACATTGCACTGGACAAATATGTAAACTTTATGTTTCCAGACAATTTACTAACTTGCTTTTTTAGACAGCTTAAAACGTTTACCACTGTTTACAATTTTGTAAACACCATATTCACAATGGATCGTTGGTTGTCATAAAATAAAACCAATCGGTAGCCTACCTACGTAAAAGTACATGCAAATATTGCATGCTTACACAATGGACTTGTACCATATGCATGTCATTAACATATTTAACCTCCCAGTGACCGCCACATGACTCTCACCGCTTTGAGGTCGAGATGGTCCTGTCGCGTGAGCATGACGCCGGTTTTACTGAGCATCTTGACACATGCCAGAGCGCCCTTGTAGTAGGCCACCTTGATAGAACTGTTACTCGCCCCCAACAAGGATGTCCTGCTCAGGGAGGGCTGAGAGTCTCGGGACAAGGTATGCGTGCTCATTCTGTGGGCGGACTGTGGATAAAAAGTGCATGTGGATATACCGCATCCTATAGGTTTATGAGGAAGTGGACTGTGGGGGGAAAGGCTAAAACGAGGGATGTGAGACCCACCCACCACAAAAACAGAAAAAGAAAAAAAAAGACGGATTTGGGATGGAGTGGGATTCAGTGGGATGAAGGGGGGAAAACCGAAAAAAAAATTGTTGGATTTGGGAAAAAGGCAAACGAAATAGGGGTGTAGGAAATAAGGCCCCCACCCACCCCTCCAAAAAAAAAATAGGATGAGGGATTTCTTTGCCCCTTATAACTGCCCCCATGTAGTTCGAGTTTGTTATTTCAATTCACAATCTATCGAAATAACCTTTCATTCAACGCCTCTGTTTATGCTGAGCTGGTAAAAGTTTCTACTTGACAATGTTACATTGGCTTAAAACAATTCAATTAGCTGCACACAGACATATTCAGGTTTTTAGAAGGGGCGGGGGGGGGCATTTAATAGAACTTGCGAAAAACATTTGAAAGTAAGGGAATTTGGTGGGGAACCGTGTATGTGTGTGTATGTCCCTGGATCTGCTTGTGGCTGGGTTTGGCGTAGTTGGTTTTGGTTTACCGAACTGGTCTCAAATGGGTAAGTCGAGGCCCCCCCAAGTACATTAATACATGTATAATCATTCTCGTGTGGTGAGATCATTCAGTTAGATAACATGTTACATGTACATTTACATGTATGTTGTTATGCATACACATATAACATGTGCTTCGGTCCAGTCCTTTGATAAAAACTCATTAATGACTATCCAGCGGGATGCTTGCGATTGCAATCGATCACGAACATCTGCATGAATTAGGTCATTATGGAGCATGCACTAGTAGGTAATTTGCTCCTTGGTTGAACCAATAACCACCCACACGTATGTGCATGTTGATGCACACGAAAACTGTCAGTATTAGGGGTTGGTGCCTACATAGGTTGTCAGCTGGAGTGAAACTCATTACCAGAAATTGTTCAAACGCTATAATATATAGTTTTGTAGGTATTGATAACAGCTTTATTTTAGGGTATGATAGAAGTCTCAATCTGGTAGCTTTAAGGAGATATTTGCACGTTACCGTGGTAAAAGCAACTGCATCAATGGATTTGGTCTTTTGAAAGTGGATTTAAATATATTTTTAATTATCAGATTGAAAGAAGGTGAATATCAAGTGATTACATGTAATTTTACAACAAAATGGTTTCTTCCCATTCTTCTCTCCTTCAAATGTCATCACTCAACATTCTTGGCAACCATTGTGTTCTTTGTAATTGCCCATTTCCATTGGAAATTACAACAATGTTTACAAGAGGCCACTTAAAGAGGAAGTAACTCTCGGTGTCTCATTTGAAATATGTTACAATGTTTAGTAGAATCAGCATAGATTATTTGGAACGTATAAACCCAGACTAACAGTGTACGGGTATACTTTGCCCAATAGATGTCGTTGCCTTTGAATTTTTGTATGATATTTGTTGTATATAAATGTAAATTATTTGACATGACTAACGTCAGTAGATAGAACTGATCAAAGGCAATTACTAAATGCCTGCCATCCATGTGTTATATTCAACACACACTGCACGCAAGGCACGGACTTTGCTCACGCACGTGGGTAGCACGCCTCAAGGGCATGTTCATGTTAGCGACCCTGTGTACTCTCTGTTTTTCAGGTAAAACAAAGAACTTTCGTTGTTAGGAATTCTTATTGGGTGGACATATGTGAATGTATTGCAATTACAAAACTCCTCTCTGTGGATAAATGATGATGGGTCGTGCTCAGCATATTAATATTCTACACTTTCACGGGCGTGACAGTGCACACTATAAACAAAAAAAAAAAAAAAAAAAAAGGAAAAGAAGAATAACATTTATACACAACGCAAACTAAATGGGAACATAACTGATATGCTATAGGCCCTACCAAATGTACATTCTGTAGAGTGCTAAATACATAATAATGAGCTTTGTAATCTTAATATAAACTTGTAAACTGAACGTTAATGAAATATAACTACACAACACCTACATTGGATACTTTTCCATCAGCAACAAACTCAATATCTTCAAAGCGGAGTTTCCACATCATACGAGCAAGATCTTCTTCAAATCGCTTTTTCCTGCAAAAGAACATCAATGAGATGGCAGTAAATATCCTACATTAAATGAAGACATATTTTGTATTATTGATATACATGTTTCATAATAAGCATTCCTTTTCCACATCGAAGCAATCGGTGTCTTTTGCCACGCCATTAGGGCCGGTCCCGGTCGGTGCCACCTTTGCATACTATGCTCAATCCCCAGTGTGACAGTCACGAATGTTAAAGAGACATGCACAGGTGACTTCCAAGATATATAATAAATTTATGTCATGTAAATGGTACTTGCTTAGTCAGTTGAATATATATATCTTCAGCTATTTGTATCATTCCATTTCTTCGTAATTAAACCTTTTTTAACACTGGGAAGATATTTTGTACCCAAAACACTGGAGATGTCAATATTATTATTCTATCAGCCTTAATAAACATTACATACACGCAAATTTCGGCTTGCGGCGCACGAGTGATAAAGGCTACAGTCCTTTTATTAGTACGCAACCTTCCAATGTCAATTGGCTCGTTTTTCTCTGTTATAATTTAGTTATATTTTTCTATTCAAACGCGTGTTTATGATGGTAAAATTGGAAGTTATTAAGTGCAACAATTGAAGTATATATATAAATAAAACTATTAAGTGAAATTGTCTGAGGAAGTGGTTGCTGTTCATGTCCCTTTAATTGTGAAAGCATGCTTTATATATGGCGAAAACATCATGCATACGACCCGTGTCAGGGATGGATAGCTGAGGATCAGGTTCAATTATCAAGACTCTTTAATATAATCCATGTTTATAGAGGTTAAACTAAACTACTCACTAATGCAACAAACACTGACGTTGCGGCTTCCATCGCGGAGCCTTTGACCTATAAGTGACAAATATGGTGTGGTGACGTCACATTGGCGCGAATTTGATTCCCCCCTGGTGGAGTTCCTGGCAGAAAGCAGATGGAGGGGGTTCGGGGGGGGGTTGGCATGTTCTTGCCCTGGTTGAGGTTGAGCTTCGGACGCTGATGATGGATCTTGATGGCTTCTATGATACTTCAGCGGAAGGTCTGATCTTCCCGGCCAATGACTTTGGCAGTGTTGCCGTAGAATCTATGCCCTGAGTTAGATGTATGGATCTGAATGGCAGACTTGAATGCTATGAGGGTGCCTGACAAGGAGGTTCCGTAGAATGTTAAAGGGCTTATGGAAAGAAGGCACACCATGTCTCTTTTGTACCCTCTGAATAGCTTCAGAGGTGCCTTTCATGTATGGAATCCTAAGCAAGAACTTCTTCCTACTGTCACCTGTGTCTGGGGGTTCTTCCTTATTGGTTGGTATCATGAAGGACCAGAGTTTGTAGCAATTCAAGTTGAGAACTTTCTTCACATGGTTCACTTCTTGTTGAGGATCTTCATCCTCCTTGACAATTCACGCCAATGTGACTTCACCACACCAGATTTTTCACTTAGGTCAAAGGCTCCGTGATGGAAGCCGCAACGTCAGTGTTTGTTGAATTAGTGAGTAGTGGCATAGTTCAGGGTCTAGTCCTAAAAATAATAGCGGTCGCTCATGTTTTTGTTTGTAAACAATCTTACTAAGACTTCAGCATAGTTCCTTAAACTTAGAACTATTGCCTATATATGGTGTATGGTGGTTGCTTGAGCTGTAATTGGGGACATACTTGAGAGAGGGTGCACTTGTGTACTTGCTTGTAAATTTACAAGCTGATTCATCAGAGTTTTAGTTTCGAGAGTTGGGTGTGGGTCACTGATAGTGTTTGTGGGGAAACCACCATCGTTGGGCTTTCTGCAGGTGACGAAATATAGGTACTTTTTGTTTACAATCAATTTAAAAGAGATATCCACACACACAATGTTGTCAATCTTTTTATATATGTTGGACGCAGTCCTTAGCTGCCTTGTGAATATATGCTAGCGTGTATTGAAACGCTATAGATAGGAAAGATTTGAGGCGAAATGAGGCCAGTTTTGTTGTTTGGGGTGTAAGTTTTGTGATCATTAAAGCACCTCCAGTCAGATTTCCATGGCAACAGAGTGTGATGTGGACTAAAATGTATGGTTTGCGTGGAATTTAATTGAATCTGCGTCTCTTTCCGAATGAAAACACATATAGCTTCTGTATGTTTATCAAAAACTGAATGTGACGGGAGAAATTTAAAAGGGGCGCATTTTGGTAGCTGCACACAGCAATGGAAAATCAGAAAATGCCCAATCAATTTAGGACTAGACCTTATAGTTTAACCTCTATGGATTGTCCTACTACCACTAATAGTCTCCATAAAGATATTATACATGTTGTTGTATTTACGTACCTGATAATCAACACTGCTGTAAGAATGAGTCCTGATAGTATGAACACCACAAAGAAGGAAACGGCTATGACCGTGTCACGTCCTGCAATAAAGGACGGTAGTAAATATTTTAATATTTAAATGAGTATTAAATATTTAATTTTATGATTTCTTCAGATCACAACACCATCAAACCTTTATTTTGTAATAAATATTGTAAACCAAATGGATTGTCAATTTAATAGTAAAAACACTGTCCTTACGGAGCTACAGATAAAGATCCATGACTCAGAAAATGGAGGCATTTACTTGTATACTTTTAGAGCATTGAAAGAAATGGTTGATTTTGACATCCTTTTGCATGTAACTCTCTGCTGTTATCATTTTTTCTTATCCCCTTTTCATAGTCATTAGCTGAGTGCTATTCTGTTGCTTGGTTTCATATCTGCTGTTTTACATTCTTACATTCGTTCTCAATGTCTTATTCTTTTACAGAAAAGCATTGCCTTTCTTAACATGTACAATATGAACGAATGTACTTTGAGCTCTACTGAGTTCCATTTCATGATTAGAAGGATACAAGAACCTGTCAATATTGAGTCCAAACACAACTGCATCATTGGTTTTGATATGATAAAATTAGAGAGTCAGAGTGAATGAGAAGATGATAAACAGATGATACGCGCTTTCCATAATCTAACACAATTGGTGTCATCTCAATTTTCACTTAGTGTGCCTCTGTGTGCTTCTGTGGTCGAGCGGTTAGGGTGTTGGACTCGTCACCAGAAGGTCGTGGGATAGATTCACGGGTCTGGCGGTGGGTGCTTAGCAAACTCATCCCTAAAAGGAGTTGCACACTGCTCCGTGACATACACGTTAATTAGTTACAGGTCATTGGGTTGAAAGTGAGTGAGTAAGTGATTGTGTGAGTGATTTGTATTGTGCGCTGAATGTGCTGCCGATGCAAGCATATGGGAAATGATCTGTTGATGATCAGTAAGTCTGCCAATGACTTGGTGTAAATTGTAAAATCGTGAGAGCAAGACTTGGATCAGTACTATAAATCACAACATTTACCTTTAGAATTTTAGAGCTTTATATGTAAAAATATCAAATTGCTGTGGCAATATCCATGCCCTTGGATTTTCATGAATTTATTTGTATCGTATTATTGGAATTTATTTCTATAAAAATAAATGTTTATATTCCAAAATATTTAATAAAATAATAAAAGAAGTATCCAAAATATTTGTTAAACGTTTTCAACACCTGTCCTCTTCAGAATATTAGTAAGTTATGATGTTCGCTACCACTGCCATACGTATATTAGGGAAACAGGCATGACCTTCCGTACCAGAGTGAAGGAACATTTGAATTCGGAGCGAGTGCCAACAGCTATTGGAGATCAATGAGGAATATGGGACACACGTTCAGAAAGAAAGACTTCACGGTTTTGGTCGGCTAGGGACATGAGATCATCAGGAGGGTCAGCAAATCCAAACGAGATCGGAGTCATGGAGTAACATATCTCAAGATTAAACCGTCACACCTGCTACATCTTGCCCACTGTCTACTTGTCTCTGGTGTCACATGACTGCCGCCAAACTGTCAGTCATGTGACCAACTGAGGTTTTGGCCCAATGAAGATGTTGTGACAACATCGAAAGTCTCGCTGACTCAACATTGACAAGTTCTCATAGGTATCCATTTAATTATGAACAATATGGTTATGAAAATTGATTCAATTACTAGTTATCTAAAGGCACATCTTACCCGAGTTGTCCTGTGGGCACAGCTCATCGAAGAAACCGCAGAGAGGGGTGTCTAATGGCGGGGAGAATCCCGTTCCTCCCCAGTTACGTCTCTTGTCATTTTTTATACCTATTATGAAGCATTCAATCCACAATTAGACTCCTACATGTATGTTGAATCCAAAAAACAAACGTATACAGGGTGACACTACATTATCGTAGTTACAACACAGGAATCTGCATTCGTCAATCCTATGATATTTTGCACAGGGATAGATAAATATTACTCTCAGAACCAAACGATTTGTTATGATCAACACTAAATATTTGGAATTCAAATATAGAAGAGGCTGAAATATTATGGCATTGATCTGGTTATGCACATAACTAGGACTGAGAAGGGTACAATGGACGTTGAGGCGATAGGTATGTTGAAAAGAAACTCACTTCCACCGCTGCCTTTGGTCATAGAAACGTCCAAAAGTGGCGTGTACTGGTCACCATCAGATGGCAAGTGCCACACAGTGTAGTCAGCTATACGGTCACAATTGTCATCCATTCTAACCACACCACTTTTACCTGAATTAGAAAGCAGCTGTGGACTGTTTATTTTCTATATGCATGTACACGGGCTTTGCCTCTAAAGAAATAACTCAATGACTGGTACGTTGGTCATCCTATTTCATCATCCACTAACACATACCATTGAATGTGGTCTTCTTTGCTATGTCAAAGAGAAGAGTTCCATTTGTATGCGATGCCCGCTGCTGCAGCATCATATGCAGAACTTTGGCATACATGTAGGTGGCATCATGGAGAAACAATGCATACGGTGTACCCTGAAGCAACACGAAGATGTTATCTAGCTACTCATACAATCAACATGCTTTCAAAAGATTCGCAACGGCAAAGCTTGCTTTATACCCTAGTATTCAACAGAAACATGCGGTTTTGAACTCAGAAACTTAGTTTTCTCTAGGATGTAAAGTGCAAGTAAAATGTAAGTTTCTGAGAACCAAATAGTGTGTGTGTGTGTGTGTGTGTGTGTGTGTGTGTGTGTGTGTGTGTGTGTGTGTGTGTGTGTGTGTGTGTGTGTGTGTGTGTGTGTGTGTGTCTAATGATTATTATGAATACGACAGTGCAAGACCGAGACTTTAAAAGCTACATCAGCTGAGCTATATTGAACATTGTAAAAATACACATACAAAGGCCTTTAATACTCACCATTAGACCTTCTGCAAGAGATTTATTATAATTCCATGGAGGTTCTGCTAATTTCTTAGGAATTTCATTCATGAACTCCTTCGCCTCTTCACCGGTCGAAACTGCAAGAAACATCTGCAAGAATAAAAATAACTAGTATCAGGACTCTACAAATACATATATGTATAGCCAAGCGACAGTATACGTCGCTTAATTATTGTGTATGTATCTGATATAGATTAAAAGCTAACCGACAATTTAAAAACAAACAACAAGTAAATGACGACCACTCTGAGTATCAGATGTCAACGAACCTCTGAAGCATAACTATTGGTCATTAAAATGTGACCAAACAGAGGCTGTTAAATCCCAGGATTTAATATCAAGTGATCAATCCGAGGAATTCAACCAATCACGTTGCAGTATTTAAACCTAATCTACATAACTCTATAGGTCACAACGCGATAAATTATGTTAAACCACTCTCAGGCGTAACATGTCAGCGGTCAATTTGCTTGACATCTGATACGTGGGAAATTATGAGATGAAAACATTGACGTTTCGTGTTATATCTATATAGTTCCAGTCAGGCACCGAGAAGCTATCAACGTAGAGTTCGTTTAAGTGGTTGACATATAGTTTCAATCTACAACGTTAAAGTTGCCATTTTACTATATGTTACCTGAAGCAATGGGGAATACGATCTTACGACATCGCTGCTATGATCTTGGGGCCTGCCGCTAGCCCAAGGAGTGAGAAGGTTTGGATTGGGCAACTGTGACGGGTGTATGAACACATAGTCACCGTTGGTCATCTCCTGACGATGGGCCTCAGCCAGAAAAGAACGGATGAAGTCATCATTCCCGCATAAGATCACCACTGTGGACAAGAAAGTCAAAGGAGAGTTGATTCAGACCGGTAATCACGTACTAAACAAAGTTTTTCAATACCCAACTTTGCTATCACACTAGGCCCCAAACACATCCCACCCAACTCGTTCCCTTCAGGCCACAATTTTGGTGATTCTGTGCTGGGCGTTGGCCTTGGTGGAAAGGTGCATGCTACCTGCGTGTCCCTGGGTCTGCAAAATCACCTAGCTATATTCCATCAATATAATACAGAACAAAAATGGGGATTTTGAAAACAAACAAAACAAACAAACAAATAGATGCATGTAATAAGTATCTAGAGTGAACCATGCATAGTCTTACCCCTTGAGTTACTAGTGATACGTTCCAGATAACGACGGATGTCACTTGTACTTGGCACCCAAGCTTCTGTCTTGGTCCAAGATGCTATAGTGATATTAGCAGATGGTAAACTATCTTGAAGCGCCTGCCCTATGTTTTCACAGTGAGGCTTCATGAATCCGTCCTGAAGAACGCCAGTCACCAAAGACACTCGACTCCACTATAATGATAACATGTACATGTCTATATGTATATTGCATTTTAGCTATTGCCTATATTAAATGTTCGTAACTAGGAATATTCATTGGAGTAATGGCCCCATTATATGACATCAAGTAGTCATTGTACTGTGCGAGGCTTGTCAAAATCAAAATACCACAAGGAAATATCATAATACTCACACGATAGTATTTGAATAGGACTATGATGGCCTCTGCAAAGCTGTTGAAGGGGCTCATAACTCGAACCAGTGTATTGTAGACATTCTTATCAGCAAGTTCGCGATTAACAGAGGAGAAGCTCACCCAGGGCATCTTCCAGTAGGATACAATTTGACCAGCGTTGATGGCATCTGCACAAGAATTATGCCATTTATAATATAAATGGGCTTATTTACACTTACGTCACTGTAATTTTGCTCCAGCGACTTAACATTTATTCCAGTTAAGTAGTGTGCGTCATTGTCTAAGAATGTAATGTTATTTAGAATTCCCTAGAGATGAGTTTTAAACAACTGACCGGCAGAACACGGGAGACCAATTATGGCATCAACATTCTCATCTTGCTGCAGATTCACCAATGTACCCAGGGCTTCTTTTCCATTGCAGTTCCCATTACGCCATACAAATCTGAGAAAGCAAACCAAAACATTGCATTTTGATTACAATCTCTCAAATTATGAAAACAATAGAATGTGAAAATTGGTTCCAATGCAATATTGATATTGGAATCTCATACGAATCACTCCCTATTAGATAAACATAAGTGATTGAATCGTACATGCAAAATCTATGGAAGGGCACAAGTACGTAGCCAAACGCTTTCCCTTGAAGCTCTCAAAGTGGGTATAAATACACAGAAACAAAATACAGAGAAGGTTATACATCCCAACGTCCTTACTCCACTTTCGTATCGGGCAGTAGACCGTCCCTATTGGCCTGCTCAATGGCCATGGTTGTGGCGGAGGCGACGCGGCTGAAGCCCATCTCGCCGTCTGCGGGCGTGATCAGACCCACACGCACATGAGTCACTATTGTAAAACAAACAAGTAACTAACATACACAAGATTTGGCAACATAGGAAACAAGAGTTTACAAAATGCAGTGTGCAAATACATCAAGAATCCCTATTCCTAACAAGGCTAACCTTTTTCTTCTTCAGGACAGAACTCATTGAAGAAGCCACACAGGGGTGTGTCCAGTGGCGGGGCTGTCCCCGTGGGTCCCCACAGTCGGCCTCTATCATTCTGGATAACTAGTAGAGACACAGGATAACGTAAAACCACCTCAATAATTTTAATTTCCCTTGAAAATCAATGATACATATAAAAAGTCATTTGTTAAATGTACTTTTTATATTAATCTAATTTACGAAATCCAAGTTTATTTCATTAATAAGCAGCTTAAAAGGAAATGAAATATTTGTTGAGAAAAGTACAGTGTACACATACACCACAGAATAAATATGCAAAAAACTTGTTTAATAGTGCTGATATCATCTATTGTAGAACTAAAATAGATTAAAATAGATAAAATTATTATTGGGGTTCTATAGTCATTCAAAATCTAGACACGTGTTTTAGTCTTGCATGGGATGCGGAGGGGTTAGGGGAGGGGTGGGGGTGGGGGGTCAAGGTTGAGTTGCCCAAGAAAAAGTGCAGGACATCCAATTAAAGAGTGAGTAAAATCCATTATTCTTCTCACCTCCACCATTCCCTTTGGTCATGGCAACGTCAAGATATGGTGTGTACTGGTCACCATTTGATGGCAAATGCCACACAGTGTAGTCAGCTATACGGTCACAGTTGGCATCCATCATGACCTGACCAGTTTTACCTAACAATATATTGTTTTCGATTTAACTAGGAAGCGTATACTTTGAAAATACCTCAGTTGTTTTCAAGCATTGAAACATTCGCGAGAAGGTATTTTCACCTACTCAAAATAAAGAAAATAAAAGTGCAAAATTATAAACCTAAAAAACATGCTTTGTTTACATACTAACACCTTATAATGAGAAGGCATAGTATAAGTATTAGATTCATAACACACTACTTACCATTGAACGTGGTGCGCTTGGCAATATCAAAGAACAGCGTTCCATTCTTGGGAGAAGCACCCCGTCGAAGCATCTCATCGAGAATCTTGGCGTACATGTATGCTGCATCGTACAGAAACATAGCGTAGGGACTCCCCTGCAATGTAAAGCAGTTAATGTATGAGGGTCTAGATGGGGGGGGGGGGGGGTGTCCTGATCCCACTAACCACTTAAATTTTAGCTCATTTCCCACTTCCCACTTAAATTTTAGCTCATTTCCCACTTCCCACATAATATTTTCATTTCCCACTAAAATGCATACTTTTACTGAACATTTTGTTCACTTTTACAAAAAATTACATGATCAATTTTAAATTGTTATAAATTTACGTGCATGAGCCCCACTCGCGCATTTTTTATAGTTTCCAACTAAAATCAGAATTTGTTCCCACTTAATTTGGGCAATTTTCCCACTTTCCACTTAATTGCCAAAATTCCCACTAACCACTAAATTTTTGCCAATTTCCCACATCCTACTTAATTCTAAGGCCATTTCCCACTAACCACTTAAAGGGCATCGAAACCCTCATATATGACAGCCACCTTCAAAGAGGCAGTCATTAACAACGTAGTTTAGAAGTAAAATATGAGTCCAGGCCTAGATCATAACACTCACCAATATTCCTTTTTCAAGGGATTTGCTGTAATTCCATGGAGGCTGAGCTAATTGCTTGGGGATTTCGTTCATGAATTGCTCTGCTTCGTCACTTCTTGAGAATCCCAAAGACATCTGTTTTGGACAGAAACAATGATTGTTTTATTTTGGTTATCATTTGGTAGGTATACATGTAGTTAAATGTGTACTATGCCTGAATGCAGCTTACAAAACAGTGATAAATTGATGCGTCTCTGCAAAATTGGGCTAATTGAGAGACATGCATCTGTGTCCGTACGTGTACCCGTACGTGTATTTGCATAGCTCGTTGATTATAAAAGATGCAGTAATTATTAAATTACTAGATTAAAAGATCCCAGGGAAGTGTATCAGTATAGTAATTCAGGACAGTTGATGCAGCCGTTTGAAATTTATAGCCACAGGTGTCCCCGTACAAATCTCGAAGGCGTCTTAACGCCTAGCCTACATACATACATGAACGTCGGTTCGCTGAGCTGCTTTGAAAAACAAAGATGGAGGAATGTGTTGTCATTTTTCAGAATAAATGGTCTGTATTATGTAACGTAGCATGTAGGCCTATAGGCCGTGTTTTAATAGTGATAAACAATTAGAAATCTGTTGCCAATAAGACTCTATATATTTGGATATGCAGTTCTTTGACACAAATTATTTGTGATCCGGGATTGACTTCTGGTACACGATTTCATTAGAACTAACTATATAACTTGGTTATATTTTTTTTCCATTCAATCATCCAAACTATGCCAATTTTACATTCCAAATATTACATAGAACTAGATAAACCGATGCAGTACGATAATTATAACGGCCGCCACCATCTCAATCAAACGTTTTGTTATAATGTCATTACCTGAAGGAGTGGCCAGTATGATCGGATAACATCCTTGCTATGGTTTCCGGCCGAGCCAACCACCCAGGGCGTGAGCACATTGGCTGAGGGCAGAAGGGACGGGGCGAGGAAGACATAGTCTCCCCCAGTCATCTTCTCACGATGTGCCTCCCCCATGAATGCGTACAAGAACTCATCGTAACCGCAAAAGACCACCACTTGCAATAGAAAGATGGAAAGAAATAAGATCCATTGGAGCACAACTGCAACTAGATAAAAGTGTTCATAGAACAACACAACATCGCTAGAACAACATTGACATGACATATGGGCAATTAAGATATATACTGAAACGATGTATGCTTTACATTTAAGACTTTAATGAAATTGAGGAGGTAACCTAGAATTTTAGCAGTGATCAATATCCAGCAAAGCATATTGCTCTGTGTGTTGCATTAACACGGCGGATGATAATAATCAATAACAGTTTCAAACTCAAAATCTATAGTACGTACTGCAGTGCAGTCACTGCAGTGATATACATGTACAATAAAAGCAAATAAATCTTTTTTTAAACTTCAAAGCCCACTTTAGTTATAAATTGTTTTAAATCAAATCCCTTCGTTGTCGCCTCAGACCTCACATTTGTCTAAAGTTTGAATGAAATCCATTCATTCGTAAAAGCTCTAGCTTGTCCGAAGACATACATAGATAGTTACAAACAAACGAACACAAGGCTTTCGCTTCAACTGCGACGCAATAAGAATATACTGTGGGCACGGTTCAGATGGTACAGTAGAAACTTGTTAGAAATCTCAATATTCATGGTCTCAAATTTTCTCTGAACTCGAAAGTAATTTTATTTCCATTCAGCATCATGAATTTTTGGTCAGTTGGTTATCTTGAATAATGTCAATCTTAATGTCATACCTACATATTCGAGATAGCGAGTTCTTACTATAAATGTATTCGTCTGTAATTTATTGATATGCATGGATGTTTTGATTTCATTAATTAAAAACGTTTTTTACACTATTTCAGTTTCCAAAAATCAAAATGCTAGCTTAGTACTAGTTGAGCCAAAACGTCTTGGCCTTTCTATTCAAAAATATATCGGATAGACGATCTACATGTCATAACTGCGCATGCCCAAAGGGCCTCTAATGGAAACTTACCCCGAGCTTCTGTCTTGAGAATCTCCAGATACCTATGTATTTCACTGGTTGTGGGGACACGGTCTTTGGCTTTGATCCAAGTGGAAATAGTGATTGCAGCAGGAGGAAGCGCTTCTTCGAGGGCTCGGCCCAAGTACTCACACTGAGGCTCAGAGAACATATCCTGTAGAATGCCAGTCACGATGGCGATTCGGTCCCACTGTAAGTGAGCGTTGGATATGCTACATTCCAGTGTATATTCTCCATACCACATTAAACGGGATGATAAGTAAATGCACAATTAATATGATATAAGAGAACAGAACCTACACTAGAATTTAGAAATACTTGAGGAGATTGGAAGCCTGCAAGATAAAGAAAATTGAAATACTGCCAGACGGATAAAGGGTCTTGCAAAAAGACTAATGCCTAAAGGCTGCAATTTAGTAATACATCTTCGAAATACTTGGTCATATTCAGAGCCAAACGTATTCACCCATTATAGTTTACACAGGATGTCTCGCAATTCAATTGTATGTATGTATCGCCAAAAAATGCATATCCGTGGGGCCTGTGCACACTAGAAAACAAAAACAAAACTGAGGCTATAGCAAAGCTTCCTGAGAATAGAATAAAATGGTTGAAAAGAGAAAGTGCTGTATTGGTAATCTTAAGTATATGAGCCTAGAAATCAAATAGCACAACTCACCCTGTGGTGCTTGAGGAACAGTTTGATGGCTTCAGCATAGCTGTTGAAGGGGCTCATCACCCGGACAAGCATGTTGTACGTCTCCCGGTCCATGAGCTCGGGCGAGAGGCCAGCGAAATTGAGCCAAGGCATATCCCAGAAGGAGACCAACTTGCCCGCATTGATGGCCGCTGCAGGGGACCACCGGACCACCAATACAGTGTGACATTTGTTAGCTAAGTCGCCATTGATTGCATTGAGTCCTTATTTTCACACTGCTGTGTAATTAATGTCCCAATAAAGGAACAGCATAGTGTGCTTACGTCCAATGAGAAATGAAATATAATTTTGCAGTATACGTATGATCGTGATCATTATTCTGAGATGTTTTAAAAGGGTGTTTGGTTTATTTGTTGGTAAAAATCTATAGTCTATGTTTACTCTGGTGGATGATATTATTGCATCATCGTGAATATTGAGTGATTTATTTTGGAATAGTAGTAGATTTACATTTACCGATAGAACACACAAGTCCCACAAAGGCGTCGACTTCATCACGTATTTGGAGATTCACTGCCATGCCCAATGCTCTCTTGCCATCGCAATTTCCATTTTGCCAAAGAAATCTAAATCAAAGAACATTTTGCACAGAATGCAGACGCATCTATAGTAAGGAGAAAACTGGCATAGGAATCAAATATACAGTTACAATAGGACTAGCTAGACATTAATGCTGTATGGTACCTATGGAAAGTCTTAACGGATCTACCGTCGGTTGATATTGTAATTAACTATTACAGTAGCACTCAAAAAGGTATAAGGTTTGAATACAACAACCTCATTTGAGCACATCATCTACACTTGATTGCTAGTAAAATATTTAAATGCAAGTTAATAAATTTCCAATTATTCAAACTTTTGGTGACACTATTGATAAATACATAGTGTCCTAAGATTTATATCATATACCTATTATTGTATTTCTACCATCCTAGCCATGGTCGAATTAAGCTTGGGACTTCAGCTTACATTCAATGTTCAAAGACATCGTATGCATTGGGTTTACAAGGGGATGTGTCTAGCATTATTAAAGTAAAGTGCGAAATAAGCAAACGTTTTAAAATCACATTACCCGTTCTAAAAACTCATCTGCAAGATACGTATATTTCATGTGCAAATATCCATATGATTCGCAAGCACCCGGATTAACCCTTAACATGATCCGCAGCATCCACAGTCATATGAGGTCCTGTGATTCGCGACTGGGGCATTGGCTCTCCTCCAAGACATTTGGGTAATTTCAGACGCAATACCCTTACAATGTATCTATCATCTGTGAATTACGGACAACCCGTCACCTACGGACAATAAGTGAAGACTGACTGGCAAGCGCAAGCCAGTATTATCTGCTAAATTATTTAAAAAGAGAACAATTTTAAGCTAACATATATTGCTGTGTTCTTCAGCATGTATAGTACATGTACTTACTCCACGTCCTTCTTGGCCTGCTCAATGGCCATGGTTGCTGCGGAGGCTACGCGGCTGAAGCCCATCTCGCCGTCAGGGGGCGTGATCAGACCAACCTTCACCGCTGTCTTTTGACTTGCCAGAGCGGACCCCAAAACCACCAACAGAACTAAAATGATTAATACAATTGTATTTTTCATGTTTTGTCTTGTTGGTCAGAATCTGGTAGGTATCATTCATTCCATAGGCCCCAGCATCGAGAGGAGTGGAGAAGGATGGGGAGTATATATTAAATTTACTATGCAAAAAATATTCTTATTCATATAAAATAGAATAGGATATCCAACTACTTACGCTCTATACGATGTATTTGTACCATGGTTTTTGCATGATGGTGGACCAGCAGAGAAGAATATATAGTCTAACACATGTTATAACCCAGCAAGTAGGTATAAACAACATTTAAAACCCACAGCATAAATATGAAATTGTGATTTTACTTCATTTCTACAATGAACGTTGAATTAAAAACTGATTTTAAACTCAGGCGTGCATTATGATAGCATCTTACCAGCAGCAAGCAGATGCGCCATGACTGTCTGGCCCGTATCACTCGCAGTGCGCCATTGATGAATCCACGATGTAGATAAAAGTCTATAGGACGTCACTCGTGTTTGAATTGTGCCTACCTGTCCGATGGTTATATATGGCAAGGTGAGCATGCTTTGACGCCCACGCGTGGTTAGACTTTTTTGTAGAGTACATGCATCATACATGTCATATGAGCGTTATGTTCTTTTTTCATGTTACCATTTTGTGTGGTTTAGATAATAAATGTAGGCTTGATTCTTTTCTGGCATAGAAGCAACGTTTCGAGGACACTCCCTTTGCTCCAAGCTTGTATGGCACAGGGCGTGCACCGCTTGTAACTGTGCCCCTCGCTTCCACCTTCAGTCAAAAGATGGGTAGAATTTCCAAACACGTGTAGAAATTTAGTGTCAAGGGACTTCAGAATTGATCCAGAGAATTTCCCAAAGCCATTGGGTACCACGACGACCTACGACCGTCGCGTCCTATACAATTGTATGTACATGTACTTGTACCGGTGTGGGTGGGGCTTTACAGATTTAAAAATGATCTAGTATACGTGTATTTTGATATCATATTTTTGATATAAAGTTTGTTTGGTGATCAAAGGCATATATACCGGTACATGAACATTAGCTTGAATTATAAACTTATTGGGAGTCAAATGGACGATGACATGCACTACAATGTTATAGTTTAGAATTCGTCTATTTTTTTATATTTTTGTTTGTTATACATGTACACTGACACAAATCATATACGTTAACCCCAAGGTATAAAGGAGACCAGATGAACAAAATCCAACGAACAAAAGTAATATATGTATTGAATAAACACAAAGTCATTGTATTATTAGTATTTACTTACAATACACAATGCAATAGTACATGTATAATTGTAAAACATAAATGCAATATATGAATCACAGGGACAATTTATCGACTAAAATATAAGCTAAACACTAAGGAACTCACTCAAGAAGTACGGAGTACGACTCAGTACTCCGTACTTCGTGAGTGAGTTCCTTAGTGTTTAGCTTATATTTTAGTCTATAAATTGCCCCTGTGATATGAATAGGTATATATAAATGATAGAAGCAACACCTTTAATTCACATTTTAAGCAAACATTTTCGACCTTGTGGTCATTCTCTGAACATAATTTGGACAAGCGTGAATTACAAAACAGTAATGTTGTAAATACTACATATTATTACAGAACACGAATCACAAAAAAATAACAACACAAAGATTAGTAGATCAGCAGGTGCTGACAACATCTAAATCTTGATGGGCAGGGCCCTGCTCTTCTATTCCTCCTTGGTGTTGATCATGGATTGTATCTTCTTAAGTTAGAGTGCATCTGGAGTCAGTAGATGAGCCACCCCTCCCCTGTACGTGTTTTTGAGGATCCACTTTGTGGACGTGGTTTATGGTTTAGTCAAAGCTCATAAGTCACCGCCACATCACGTGAGCAAACGGGAGTCTAACAGCCGCCAAGCTCCGAGGGACGGGACACTACGAGAGTCAGTTGCTGAATAAACGTTGAAGAGTCAAGACGCCTTGTTCTCAATACCTCAACATATGTTCTGCTGTGAGTGTGATGTTACACCGAGTCAAATGGGTCTTCAAAGGACCTGCATTCCTTGAATGTTCTCGGTTGAGGGTGTGGAGATTTCGACTCGTCTGTCCGACATAGCACGCTTCACAGTGACGCTCAGCTTCTCATCATTTTTTCTATAGAGGCACAGTGTGTTTTTAAACTTTCTGAGTGTCAATATGATGGTACAAGACAAGGTGAATTGATATGCAGCATGGCATTAGCATATTACTTAATGTATTTTTCTCTATACTTTAAAGTACTGAATAATAAAGCTATATAGTTCAACAATATGAAAATATTATACATAGAACTAAAATAAAAAAAACATAACAACAGCTGAGATATTCAAAATATACAACAATGAACAAATGTGTTGTATGCATTGTGTCGAAATCAATAAATGATCATAGATTATGAATATAAACTTGATTCTAATATCTAAAAGATGCATTTCAAGTTAATTCCATTTTGAAGCACAAATATGCATTGCAATGTTTGTAACATAGAATCATGTCATACAAAAATATATTCATAAAACCCTATAATAAACACCAAAGGCAACTGGGATGCATCAGTGACGAATAACTGTGGCTTTCATTTCTCTCATTCAATGTTTCAATTTGATAAATTTCTTTACGAGATTCAATGATGCGATAGCCTTTGATCAACACCATAATATTCAAATGGTTTTAATAAGTCTTCAATATAAGTTGTTAATAGACTTAGTCAAATGTAGGTAGAGGTTTGTCGTGACCCTCACGTCCATGTAGCCAATAGGTGGTCTGGATGCCTTTACCCTGCAAACAGCAAACACCATACACACTTAAATTACTTGACAATTTGGTTCAATTCTTTCACCGTGTTTTAAATTACAGAAACGCATTTGGCAGATATAGATCAACTGTGGCGGTTTATGCTTGCATGATGAGATATTTTTTATTGCGAAACATGTAATTGTGCTACAGTTATGATTTATATTTTACCCAAGTTCATTTTTCATACACTTATCATAAACGAATTACATCAGGACAAAAATTTATTAATCATCCTTGAAGGATTCAGTGTGCGCGTGGATGTACGTACCTTGATTTCAATGTCTCCACGCTCGATCATATAATAAGGCCTAGGAGACCGTATCAAGAAATGATAACACTGCTCACTCATGTGGATCTTTAATGCTGAAATAATGAAACTCAATTAATCTACGAATAGAATAACCATAACATTATGAAGGAAGTGATGTATTCGTTCATGTAACAAAATGTCCCCTACCTCAGATAGATATAATGGGAAGTCACTGCACAAGAGAAAATAACATGTTTACAAACCTTGTAAACAGGGAATGATAGTTTCCTAACTTGTAAACAAGTTTGTAAACAGTTTGGAAATTAAAAGTTAACAACATGTATACAAACATGTTTGCAACGTGTTTACAACATTTTGTAAACATGTTGTAAACATAATGTTATCAAGGCAAATTGGACTGATATGCACAGTGAGAAATTCTGAGAATGACAATTTGAAATGTTCAGAAGTTTAAATCGTAAGTAACTTTTTGTATTAAGTCCTATTAATCGTGATAACAACAATACCACCCAACCAGTATTGAGCTATGTGTGCGTCTATATGTGAAGTCAAAGTTTCCACCTTCTCCACTGCTCTCCATCCGTGATGCTGTGTTCACTGTATCTCCAAACAGACAATAACGGGGCATCGTCTGTCCAATCACACCTACACAAAATACACAAAATAATTATTTTATGGTATTTGCTATAACAGACATCCAGTCTAATAAAAAGTGGAAAATATGATTAAGTATGTCTTTTAAATAAAGCATTTTAAAACGCTTTACAAGATACAGATTTATTTCGTTTTAATTAATCCCTAATGGAATTAGCATACCAGCCACACAGTTTCCGATGTGGATCCCGATCCTCACTTTGAGCTGCATCCCCGGCCGGTGTCGAACCTTGAAGCCCAGGATAGAGCTGAGGATGTCCAGGGCCATGTTGGCAATCTCACACATATGATGAAGACCAGCTTTTGGTTTAGGAACACCAGATGCCACCATGTAAGCATCGCCTATGGTTTCCACCTAATAAAGCAAATATAACATGATTAGCGATGTATGTAAAAGATGCATTAAATGCAGTTCGAATATAAGTAAAATCTATTACAAAATATGCTAAAATAACATTGCGATGAACATAACACATTTTTCATTTATTTTTGGATTTGAGCATGTGATGGGCATTTCACACTTTGTTCTACTGGATATGCTGTACAATTTAAATATCTAAATATCACTTTTTGTATTACCTTGTAAACATCGTAGCACTCTATGACATCATCAAACAGAGTCCATAGGTCATTGAGAAGGTCAACGACCTCCATAGGTGAACTCTCAGAAGACAGATTCGTGAACTGGACGATGTCTGAGAAGTAGATTGCCACATCTTTGTAGAGCTTGGGAGTCACAGGTTTACCACTTTTAAGGCTATCGGCTACACTCCTGTTTTAGAAAGGTTCATGTATGATTATCTGCATAGCTTGATTTACAATCTCCATGTAGTTGCCTCTTAATATCCTTTATCAATTAGTACGTTTTTTTTCACTTACGATGGTAACATTCTATACAAAAGAGTATCTGTCTTGGCCACCAGTTCTTCCAGGTTATTTGCATATTTCTCCATCATTTGTAATATATTGTCCATTATATTGAATCTCCTGAAAACGTCAATGAGAGGCACATTGACATGATATGATTTGTCAAATGCAAGACAATTTTTGACAAAATATTTATAACTAAACACAAGTACGCCTTTAAAAAATATATCGCTGATAATCATCAGGTATAAAACATGTAACAACATAACAGCCCAAAATCAAATATTGTAGCAGAAACTAATTAGAATTATGAAAGCTGATCTAGGATTTGACAATACGAAATTACAAATACAATTAAACATTGCTGGCTTTTATATATGAAAGACCGAGTTTTGATGGGGTTGCGAAATGAATGCTTACTTGCCCTTGTTGATCTCATTAAACTTTGTCTTTACGGCTGTAAAGTCTGGCCTCTGCGCCGGGTCCTCTGCCCAGCATTGGGTCATAAGACTCAGAAGGCGATGGTCAGTCTCATTAGTCACTGGGATCGGGGGACGGAACGGAGGGGTCTCTCCATTGCGCACTCGACCAATTATGTCTATTTGAATATGAAACAACAAGACATTGCCACACATTGCAGTATTGAAATATTTAGATATCAATCTAATTTCTTACACAAAGTTACTATTTTACCAAATAGACATAGAATCTTAGCTATTTTGATCCTCAGCTGCCACAAAAATAGAATCTTAGACATATACTTACTTTCGTGACAATACAATGGTAGTGTTTCAATAGTGTAAAATACTAACAGACATTGATTAAGATCTTTTACCTTTGGGTACCATGCTGTAATTTGTGCCTTCACCCTGGAATGGATGTATGGAGAACGTCACTTCCAGGAGAACAACGGCAAAACTGTACACGTCACCTTTTGGTGTGCCCTGGGGTGGAGCGCTAGAGTCATTTAGGATTTCAGGAGCTGTCCAGAAAAGGGCTGAAAGAAATGAAATTGAAATTGCATATTGTTCGAACCCTATGTAGTATTGTGTAAGTGTCAGTGTAAGTGTATGTACGTACATTTATTTTTCCAACGACAAATCATTCCAATTGTAGTTTAAAATATACAAGAGATCTAAATAAGATTCAAGAAAATAATGTCACTATATGCATTTATGCAAATCTATATAAAATGTCATGGTAACAAAATTAAAGAATAGTTACCCCTGAATTTCGCATCTTGGAGTTCGGGAACATCCCTGAAGTAGTTGAGGCCCCAGTCAGTGATTTTTAGAACCCAGCGACCGTCCACCACGCAGTTTGAGCTCTTCAGACGGCCGTGAGAATTAATGGCTGATTTGTGCAAATACTCCATGCCCTAGTAGGATATTGTTTTTATATATAACTAATGAGATGTAATCAGTAGGCTAACGTTATGCAGGGGCGGATCCAGAGCTGAAGGTTTGCTAGGTTCCTAAGGGCTGAGAAGGCAAACACCTACTGTGCACAGTCGAGCCTTGAGGGTCTGGTGACATGATACCACAGGACATTTTTGAAAATTTCAATGGAAATGGTGCATTCTGTTGACACTTTAGCCTTGTTTTCCTCTAATTGCGTCGCTTCAGCAGCTGAAGCGAAAGCCTTGTGTTTCGTTCGTTTGTATGTATGTTTGTCTCCGGACAAGCTAGAGCTTTTACGCTTTGCCCGATTTCGTTCAAACTTTAAACAACTATTTGGTATGACGCAACACCAAAGTGATTCGATTTTGGGCACTTTGCCAATTAAAGTGTGCTTTCCATAGTTCCATTTTGAGTCCATTTTCAACATTTTCTGCAATAGTTTTGTTGATGCTTGTGAGAAAGCATTCAAACTTTGTACAATGCTTACATGCCTACTGAACATTAACTGTATTCAATTTTTGCACTTTGCCAATTAGAGTTTACCTCTCAGAGGGTCATTTTAATTATTTTCTTTCCATTTTCCACTATAGTTTCAATACTGTGCGAAACATGACCATCGAATTGGCATAGTGGTTATATTTGAATAAAAGTGCTCAGAGAGCACATCATTACCGTATTAATGTTGACTCATGGGCATTAAATATTTACTGTAGCCATGTTTAGAAAGCGCTTGCAATCCAATGCCAATAACATAGATGTAGGATGAGTCACCCATCAAGTAAGATTTTTTTCTGCTTTGATTGGAAAGCAAACATCTTTACTGCCCATGGGTCAATGTTGCACTAGCGACGCTGTGCTCTCTGAGCACTTTTGAATTAGTTTAATAGGTCTCTCAAAGGCATATATAGACTTGGATGTCAAAAAATCCAAAAGTTGAATATTTACAATCAGAAAAATATCTATTAAAAACAAAGATCGATGATTGACATCTGTAAAATTTCAATGAAATATTTTTTTCAGAATTTGTACCAGGTTCCAGAACCTGGTGTAACCTGGTCTGGATCTGCCCTTGTTATGTGTCGTCAATTGAACATGCAAAATATATACATGATTCAGCGTATTTTGTAATTTACAGTTTATATGATTGTTACTTCATTATTTTGGAGGAAGGGAACAAATAACATAGAATACAGAAGTAGAGTGGTCGACGTATGCCACACTCCAGCCTGGTTTCATGGCTTGTGAAAAATAAATAACTAGGCCATTGTGAAAATACTGATATTGGTATAATTATTTATCATTCAAATTAAACAGGGCTGCATATTTAAAATAGATGATATGGAAATAATACTATACTTACATGAATAATATCAGTAATGAAACTGTTTTTGAAATTTTGATCAATCTTCATGTCATCATTGTGAATAATGTCCTCCAGACTGCCTTTACTGCAGAAAGTGGTGACAAAACACACATTGGGCGGGTCGACACACATGCCCACGAATGGACACAAGTTCTCATGGTTCACCTCTCGCATCTGAAGTGTAGCTAATGTATAAATATATATAATACTTCAACAACCATCTAAAGTAGAAATAGGCTGAGAACCTACGAAAAAACACAAAAATAACCATTTGTCCACCTTGATCATCTTAAAGATAATGCTCAGTCAAAAATATATGTGTTCTGTAAAATCCAGGATCAATAAACGATGCCTTTTCCATTGAAAGTGCAAGGGAAATACTATTAGTATTTTTCACGTTTAGTACTTATTACACCTATAAAAATACTCTTATACATTGCTAACTAAAACACAAGGTCATGTGATATTGCATGATCGAATGATTTTCGCCTGACGTACCATGGATTTCCAACGGCAGGCATCAAGTTTAACATGGGAGAGATATTTAGTAGGGTTATAGTTGAGTTTTAACCATGCATGGTACTTTTAGTACATTCAGAACCAACTAGACTTATACAGTCTTTGACTTGGCCTGGGCGGGGATCGAACCCCGGACCTCTGGGTCAACTGCGCCGCTTAGCGACTAGCCAACAAAGCCAACGCTATACCAACTACGCCACATCCACAAGGCTAAAAACCTTTGCTTCAATGACACACACTACTAGCTCTGATGTCATGTCTTACGTCCAACGTATGTCCATGATGGTTAAGTATCTCCTTTATAGTACTGAGTAGATCTAGTGAAGTATTGTTGTGGAGATTCGCATGCTTTGATGTGAAATTTAGTAGGGTTATAGTTGAGTTTTAACATGCATGGTACCTTTTAGTACATTCAGAACCAAGTAGACTTATACAGTCTTTGACTTGGCCTGGGCGGGGATCGAACCCCGGACGACTTCTTACGTGCACCGTGCAAGTTACGTCCGACGAAAATCATTCGGTTGACATTTCTGCACTCACGTGTTTTGATGGCTATTGTTTATGGTGTGGATATAAATAGCTCTAGATATTCTAATATGCTGTTTAAATGAAAGAAACTTTCAGAATGCACAGAACACATCATATTGTTTCTGTGCAATCATACTTGTTCGGCCACTGAGCATAACCTGTAACGCCTTTGATTACTATGATATGGGTGATGACATGAATAGCAGTCAACATTTTCCCCTGTTGGGCGGGCTTGGCTTTGTTTTGTACATAGATTGTAGCATGACCTCTTGTGGAGAGCCAAGTATGTTAGGATGTTATTGATTATGAATTAGGCTATGAATTACTAATAGCAGCATACAATATAGACCCTAATCATTTATCAAGTTTTCTATATAATGATTGATGATATTGATGACTATTTTACAATGAGATCTTATAAAGCATAAATAAGTGTTTGTTTAAATCTGAATAATGAGATATGCGATGCATAGTGTAAAACTTTCACCATTTGAGATTTAGATACACTTGCTATGTCACCATGACACGGGTCTCTCAGGGGATGTTTAGCTCACTGCTTCAAGTAGGGGCACACAAATACAAAATGTACTCAATGTGTTGCATAATAACAAAACTTCCAGTAAACACGTTCACCTTGGCAAATCGCCTAAACTCTCACCGCTTTGAGGTCGAGGTGGTCCTGCCGCGTGAGCATGACGCCGGTCTTACTGAGCATTTTGACACAAGCCAGACTTCCCTTGTAGTGGGCCACCCTGATGGAATTGTTACTCGCACCCAATAAGGATGCCCCGCTCAGGGTGGAATGGGAAGTCGAAGGCTTAGAAGACATGGTCCGCGAGCTTAGCCTACCACTCGTCTGAAATTTGTGACCATGCTAGGTTAATTTACAGTTGAAATTGTTTGTCTCCAACACTGATACGTTTATCAAGCCATAATTAGCTCCACGATTCAATGAAAGCTTTAGAGTACCGAGGTTAGACAACAATTATTTAGAAATAGATCAACCTGCTGCTGCTACAGACTTATCGGCAATAAATCACTTTCTGGAATGCAAACTTATTTAATTGATGTAAAAAACATTGACAGTTCTTTCTACCTGCTTTAAGGTTTTGACAATGAAATGTCCTCCTCAGAAACTAAATTATATGCAAAATATTCGACAAAATATACATGGCTTTATGTAAATTCTGATCTTTCGTGATACAAAATTGTAACTGTATATTGCTAATACATTTGTGTATCACCAAAAATCAGGATTTAAATGACGCCATGTATATTTTCATCATCTGTAAATATTTATAACACTAGGCATCCAATTAATTTACCATATTACTCCGTACACATTAACTACATTTCCATAATATTTAATCAATGCTAATTTCTTATTTGTATTTCTCTATGCATGTATATAAATGTATGTCAAATATTTGCAAATAATTTGGTTTCTGAGGAGGACATTTTATTGTCGAAACGTTAAACTTTATGTATTTTAGAAACCATTTTGGACACTTTGGAGCAGGTAGAAAGAACTGTAATTGTTTTGACTTCTATTAAATAAATATGGGAGGGCCTGATGCAGCCAAAATCTTTAAGCTAGCAAGCAGGAATGCAAACTAAAATTGTAAAATTAACAAAATTGACACACATGTATGTGTTTCCACCACCAATATAAAAATTCTACCAAATTTGAGCATTTTATATCAATCAGTATTTTCTTGAAACTATTGTAGAAAATGCTGAAATGGCGATCTGAAAGGCACACTTTACTTGGCAAAGGGACAAAATCAAATGCAGGCCATTTTACTGGTTATTTAAACAATGTACAACGTCTATATTGGATACTCATCTGCACAAGTTGTATAACATTATATACATGGTTAAACTGTTCTTTTGTGCTAATTTTACAAGCTTACTTAGAAAGCCTTTCGAACCTTCCCGGTTCTTCATCAGTCTGCCAACTGCCTATACGTCACGTGATGGTGGTGTGACGTCATCGGCAGCGGCTGGTAGGACGTTGGTGTAGATGAAAGAAGATGGTGGTCTCAAGCTTAAGATCTACCGTAAGCCCACACATACCGATCAATATCCCCAGTTTGACTCCAACCATCCCTTGGAGCATAAACTCAGTGTAGCATGCATTCACCATCATAGAGCCAAGACCGTGATTACAGAAGAGACGGATCGAGAAGCGGAAGTGAAACATGTGAATGAGGCATTGTCAAAATGTGGATATCCATCCTGGGCTATCAAAAGAGGATCTGTAGTGAATGATAAGGATAAAGCAGGAAAGAAAAAGGACCTGACGGACGAGACGAAGAAGACGATGGTGGGAATACCCTATGTGAAGGACTTGTCCGAGGCTGTGAGAAGAATTATGAGTGATTATGGATGTAGTGCCTACTTTAAACCTGTGAACACTCTTAGGCAGTTACTAGTAGCACCCAAGGATCCAGCCAAGAAAGAAGACGTTTGTGGGGTGGTTTACCAGATAAACTGTGGTGGATCAGATTCTGAAGGATGCAGTAGCTCCTATGTGGGTGAAACATCAAAGACACTTAAGACCAGATTTTACCAGCATAGACGTCCTAGCAGTTCCTCCTCACACGTCTCCTTAATCTACATCAACCGGACAGAGAAAGCCATCACATATCAATGGATAACATCAAAATTATGGACCGTGACCAGAACACTTTTGAAAGAAAGATCAGGGAGGCCATACACATCAGGCTCCTCAAGCCCGACCTCATTAAGAACGTTGGGACCTCTGACCTGCCAACCATCTACACCAACATCCTACCAGCTGCTGCCGATGACGTCACACCACCAGCACGTATAGGCAGTTGGCAGACTGATGAAGAACCGGGAAGGTTCGAAAGGCTTTCTAAGTAAGTTTGTAAAATTAGCACAAAAGAACAGTCTAACCATGTATATAATGTACAAACGTATCTTAACAAGTTTGAAAGCCATGTTAATAGCAGTCTTGGAACTAGAAAATGCTAGAGTTTGACTTAAGATGTATTTCATAAAGGTACATTTTAATTGGCAAAATGCGAAAATTGGACACAGATTACAAAAGCCTTTTTACTTTGGCATCTAGGACAAACTCAATATCTTCAAAGCGGAGTTTCCACAGCATTCGAGCAAGATCTTCTTCAAAGCGCTTCTTTCTGCAACGAATATATTTATATTTGAGAATTAGCCATTAATTTCATAAATTTAAAGAACGCAATCATAATAGGTATAGCCACATTAGAAAAGGCATAGTTAGAAATCTAATAATGCATACACACCTATAGATAAAGACGCCAGCCAAAATGATTCCAAATAAAATAACCACAACAAAGACCACAATGATGATAACATTATCACGTCCTGAAATTATATAAATTCAATTCACACATTTCTATATCTGTACATATCAGTTCTACTGGCCAAATGTTTAAACCTAAGGAAGGTTCATCCACTGGTCAAACTACACCCATCAAATTATAATGTTTAAAGTAATAGCTTGAGAAATTGCTATGTGTCAATGCTTTAGCAAAATGTCAGTGAGTGTTAATGTCCGACAAACTAATAAAAGTATGATAATAGTATTTCTTTTGGTAAAACAAGCGACTTTCTTAAATGGACGATTTCCAATGCATTAGCATGTGTTCTCTAAATTTAGAACACTCGCCTGAGTTATCAAGTGGACACAGCTCATTGAAGAAGCCACATATGGGAGAGTCCGGAGGAGGGGAGAGTCCTGTTGGTCCCCAGTTACGGCGCTGGTCATTGTGGATTGCTAAAACAAATATGCCACTTAACTAAAACAAACGTCTGGAGCGTTTGGGCCCTTACCGTAATTGACTTGCCACTACTGTAAATTTAAGGAACAAGATAATATATAAATACGAAAGTTTGAATTAAACATAAGGGTCTCATTCTAGAAATAATTTGAAATAGCCACAATCAGGCCCCTCATCACAAATACACCGCGCATGGGCATTTATGTTACCCTGGTTCTCTTTCAGCCACCATAGGCAATATATATATATAGCGTTTCGAAGAGCAGCAGATATGTATTCATTTCAAATGTATCCGCCCAATGTCAATGTCAATGATACAACAGCTTTCTGTTGCCAATAAAAGCAGAAATCGCACAAAAAATACCCATACCAAAATTCACAAACCACTCACTCTACAGCCCCCACTGACCCGGAGATACAAGTTTGACCCGCCATCTAGCACACCACCTTCTGATTCCTTACCATATATGCTAGCATATATAAAACACCGATCAGCATCTCAGGTGTGCAGATTTTTAAAATCGATTTTCCGTAAAAAGGTGATATTTCCATGTGCTTCAGAAAGTGCCAAAATCGGAATCCAAGTGTCCGATGAAGCCCTCAGACAAGCTCATCTTGTACACATTAAAATCAGGCCCAAATGTATGGGTTTTCATGATGCAAAATCGCATGCCCTTTCAGAATATGTACTTTACAAATGCAATAGTATACTCAGCTACCCACTACGGCAAAAACACACAACCGTTTGATTCTGAACACTCAGTAAGTTTGATTACACTGAACAAAAACACGTGCGCCCGCTACTGTTTTTAGGACTAGACCCATAAGGATCAATAAGAAAGCAAATTTTTGGGGGCCATATTGACACCAGAAAAGCCGAATACAGAAAAAATTAGGTTGTTCGATAATTCGACCTGTTAAGATATGTATCTAATGGAAACAAAACTCTTTATTTGTTATTATTATCTAACATAGTCACACTTATCATATGAGCGTATTTGTAACACAGAGAGATCATGAATTGAAAAGAAAATTATATGAAATGATTGGTGTCCAAATGGACCGCTATTGTACTGGTTAGGGTGTTTTAACTAGTGTACTAAAGAGGGCTAAATGAGCTTATTGCCATCAATATCTAGTGATGAGACAGGATGCCAAGTACTTTATTTGATAGGAATAGTACAATGAGAAAATTGGTACAAATTTGGTAAAATCCCAATACATTCGCAAGCTTACTCACCTCCTCCATCTTTGGTCATTGAGATATCAAGCAGTGGTGTGTACTGGTTACCATCTGAGGGCAAATGCCACACAGTGTAGTCAGCTATACGGTCACAGTTGTCATCCATCATGACCTTGCCTGTTTTACCTAAATGTTTAAGCAAAAAACCAGTATGGTGCAGCAGTGTTAAGTCTGAAACCGAAAGAGGACGTTATGATTTCAGCTTGGAGGTTGCCAGCAAGTGTGCGTGTGTGTGTGTGTAAGGGGGGGGGGGTAGCGTCAGATGACGAAAGTTGCCGGAGGGGGTGTGTCTAGAACTTGGGTGAAGTCACCTCTATGGTGTCCACGACGTTTTCCGCATGCATTAACAAAACTACATGGTGGGCACAACCACAAGGGCTCCGTGCTTTATGAGTGCGTCGTCACTAGGAATGCATTTATTGGGGTGGCCGTGAGATGAATATGCATCGAACGTGCGTTGTACTCGCGTATAACTTACGCTCTACGCACCGTGTAATTAGTAAAGCAAGGCAATTTTCAAAAACAGTTTAGATTTGCATTGGTCCGATTTAAAGTATGTGACTGACTCTTCCAATTCCCACGCATGCAGGACTTATTAGTTTATATTATTCAGTGAAAACAAAAATTAGCCGGTCAACAGGGTTTTAACCTAAGGAAGACCGAAAAGGATAAAGTAAAAAAGGTTAGTCTGGACAGACCAACGTACAGCGAGCTCCGTCAAAGTGAGGCTGGCTGGTCGAGTCTAAGTAAAGCAAGGCATTCGTACGTTCATGTTACAGAGAACGCACGGCGCCAATACTGTATCTGTGCCGACAACGTGCGGCTAAATGCTCTGTTCTCTGGTTATACGACGGTTAGCTGGGTCTCCGCACTGCCTCCTTACGGTCAGACCATGACGTAAGGTGGTCATAGAAGTTTGGCATGTCAAACTTCTTCTGCGGCCACCCTACGGCTTTTAAAAACGTTGCGTTTGACGCACTTAACACTGTCTCACGGATCTTCACGGATCTTTGGTCGTAGACTGGCTGTAAACAGCCCTTGCGGCGTAATGTGCCAGAGGCATTAGTTGTTACATTTCTTGCTGTCTTAATATTTTCAGATACTAACAACTCAATCCTTAGGGACCACCAAGCAAAAGAAGAACCAAAAGGAGAAATAAACTCAATCTGTTTTCAAATGAAAATGCAATATACTGCCTGACCCATGTATGTAACATAGATAAATCATTGGTTGCGATATAATGAGTTAGTAACCTTGGGAGTAGACATCGTGTTGTAAACCAGATATTTAATAACAAAAACATGTAGATGTACATAATCACAATACATGCATTTATGAGTTATAAACCAAAACAAAAGCAAAACTATCTAGTTTATATTCTTTTACCACTGAAAGTCATTTGCTTCGCAATTTCAAAGAGAAGAGTTCCATTCCTTGGAGATGCACCTTGTTGCAGCATTATATGCAGACCTTTGGCATAGGCATAGGTGGCATCATACAGAAACATGGCATATGGTGTACCCTGAATAATGAATAAATGAGGTTGTATATCCATACTCCCGGGATCCATACTACAGTATTTAGTTAGAAATAAATAGCAATAGTTATTTTGCGGTGGATTATACAGAATAGTAATGCTATTTTGTTAACCGTTAACCCTTCTTCAAGAGATGTATTGTAGTTCCAAGGAGGCTGAGCTAATTTCTTGGGAATTTCTTTCATGAAGACATCAGCTTCTTTACTAGTTGAAAATCCCAGAAACATCTGTAATACAAACATTGAAGACATTCTTCTTGCGAAAACGTGCAAGAGCACCACCCATAATTACACAGTTACAATAAATCGCATGTCTTAAATAAATTACATGACATTGAACGAATGATTTGATAAACACAAACCTGTAGCATTGGCGAATATGACCGGATAAGCTCATTGCTGTAGCTTTCCTCTTTGCCATTATGCCAGGGAGTAAGGTGGTGTATATTAGGCAGCAGGGAAGGGTTTATGAACACATAGTCTCCTTCTGTCATTTTCTGTTCATGAGCTTCCTGTATGAAGGCATGGATGAAGTCATCATTGCCACATAATATCGCCACTTAAAAATGAAAAACAAAAAAGGCTGAAGTTCTCAAAACATCTAGAGAAAGCCTTTGATATTTGAGTAAAAACAAATTAGATGAAACATGTGATGTCAGAAAGAAGGTTAGTATGACGTTTCCAATATATACTTACCCCTAGCATTTTTCTTAATCAGATCCACGAAGTGATGCAACTCTTTTCTCGATGGAAGCCATTTGTGCGTCTGTGACCATGTTGTGATAGTAATATTAGCAGGTGGTAAAATCTCATCAATTGCACGTCCAATATAATCACAATGAGGCTGCAGGAATCCCGCTTGTAGTATTCCAGTAACCAGGGCAACCCGGTTCCACTGATGAAAATGTAAAGAGCGTTTTTTTCTGACAATATGGTACAAAACATGAATATTAATTTTAAAAAGTAAGTATTTCTAAGGAAAAAAATGGAAAACTTTAAAAAAAATTCTAATTTCTATATTTTCCTTTTTAATAAATCATCTTTACTCATATCCATATTGATATGTCTATGGACATAGTTATATGACAAGTATTGATTCACTTAACACTAAATGCTTAAGACTTAACACTGTCCAGTTTGTTTTTGTCTTTATCGATTGGTATTCAAGGCAAAACTAATACAATGTACGATTATCCATAACTGTCTTATATCGCATAAATATATTGTATCTACTTCACGCCGATTCCAAAAATCCAATTTAATAAATAAATCCATAAAGTTTTGTGTCAAAGTCATTTGGCTATTTATTGCTAACATAGACTGTACATCACCGATACACAATGTCACAAATGGATGTTGCTACATCTAATATATAGATATTCTCTCTCCATTGCACAAATACTTGCCTTGTAATACCTGAAGAGTGCTTTAATAGCTTCAGCAAACCTATTGAAGGGGCTCATAACTCGAATCAGAGTATTGTAGACATCCTTGTCAATAAGTTCTGGATCTATGGATGAGAAGCTCACCCATGGCAGTTCCCAATAGGATACCAGTTTACCAGCATTGATGGCATCTATGTTTTATTGAAAAAGGTATACTTGGTTAAATGTTTACCTCGTGGTTGCTATTAAAGTAGAAACATGTAATTAGGCCTACTCCTGTTTACCAAACCAAAATAGGTGCACTGACTTAATGAGTACTGCAAAATACATGTAGGACAAAAATCAGGGTATAAGCATCTAACGACAGTCACCTAGTACATTTGCAGTCAGAGTTCCGTACTTACTGATATTTATTTAGGGACCAAATCAGATTACACAAACATACAATCACACATCATTAAACTAGCTACTATATTAATTGCATTTAACTGACCAGTAGAACATGGAAGTCCAATGATGGCGTCTACTTTTTCATGTTGTTGTAGATCCACCAATGTGCCCAGAGACTTTTTACCATCACAGTCCCCATTGCTCCATATGAAACTGATAGAAAAAATAAAATCCAACACTTGTACATTAGTTGGTCTATGACCTTTCTTCCTACCAGCCCACGCTATAGCTAAATGTTAACAAATCTTCCAAGTCTTCTCTTTCTGAAGTTTATAAACCAAAAACTACTTATGCTTCTTAAAAACATGGTGTGGTACAAACCCCTCTATCATAACACAGCATTTTGATATAGCAAATAGTAAATCAAAAGCTACGAAATTAGTTATTAATATAGACAAGAAAACAACCAATTGTTTATTTATCTTACTCCACTTCCGTATCGGGCAGTAGCCCGTCCCTCTTGGCCTGCTCAATGGCCATGGTTGTGGCGGAGGCGACGCGGCTGAAGCCCATCTCGCCGTCAGGGGGCGTGATCAGACCCACACGTACCTCACTCACTGAGTATAAAACAAAACTTATAGCTTTTGGATATTAGTGGTTGATTTTGACGTTTGTGAAGTAAGTGAACCAATTGAAATTTAATTGTATTCTTCTTTCACTCCATCTCTGTTCTTTATTGCTTGCCATAGATAATACAGCGAGAGTAAGAAGAATTGAATTGAATTCACAATTAAACACATGAAAATCACATTCGAATACAATTGTAATTGAAAAACATTCTGCTGGCAGATTTTGCAAATCCTACCTCAACAATTTATGCATATCTTATTCAGCTTGATCTAATATAGTTTAATTTTCATTGGCCATATAAAATTCTGAAAATGTGTACAATATATGTACATGTACCTATGCTGTATGAAAAGTGTACAAAACGAGAATTTATTAGACCATAACTATTATGGCGTATTTTCCCTAACTATCACCATCTTAGATGGTCTCGTATAAATGTGAAAACGACAATATTTGACAGTCCGTGAAATACATATTTTGATACACACTTCCCCACCTTTATTGTCTTGACAAAGCTCATTGAGAAAGCCACACAGCGGTGTTGCAAGAGGCGGAGATTCGCCTGTTGCACCCCAGTTACGACGCTCATCATTCTGGACACCTCGAAAGCAAACGTGCATTCATAAAAATACACAACTGAACTGTAGCATTTTATTTAAATGACAAAGCTTTAAACTAGAATAGACATGTAAATGTACGCTTATTCATTGTTACTTACACAGCTACATGTACATATTTTGGGATGATACTCACTTCCTTCCCCATCTTTGTTCATTGAGATATCAAGCAGTGGTGTGTATTGGTCACCATCAGATGGCAAATGCCACACAGTGTAGTCCGCTATACGGTCACAGTTGTCATCCACCATGACCTTGCCTGTTTTACCTACATATCATACCAACATGAATGAGACTGGCCTGAGTAATGAGCAGTAATGTGTGCGTTATGTCTTCAGGTCAGATGCGAAAATGTTTACCATGGAATGTGGTATATTTGGCAATATCAAAGAAGAGAGTTCCATTTCTAGGTGAGACACCTTGTTGTAGCATTTTGTGGAGAGTCTTTGCATACATGTAGGTTGCATCATAAAGAAACAAGGAATATGGACTACCCTGAAAAGTTAAGTGAAAAATATACAGCAGCACACAAAAGTAACCTACAATGTTAAGAATAAAATGACAATATCTGTTTTATGTGGATTTAAATGACTTTTTTCAGACGAATGTGTCCATGTAAATTCAAATTATTTCCATTTAACTATTTCGAATTTAACATCTTTCTCACAATAATTCCTTCTTCAAGAGATTGGTTGAAGTTCCAAGGAGGCTCTGCTAGTCTGTTTGAGATGTCGTTCAAGAACATGTCAGTCTCTTTACCTCTTGAATATCCCATTGACATCTACAAGTTCAGTGTATATGGATATAATGGTTTTATATACATGACATGTGTTTAACGGGATGCATATGCTGTAAAACTACTCTCTTAAAGATGATAACAGTCTCTAAATGATTGCCATGAATGATGTTATACAACAGTGAACCTACTATAAAACACGTGCACAATATTTACAAATATATAATTCAAATGGCTAATACATACGTTTACTATTGGCTACCAGATTTTGGCTAAATTATGAATATAATGCGTTTTTTCTAAGTTAGTATGAATTCACGGTGGGTGGGGGTGGTAGGGGTGTCCGGGTGGGGGTATGGGTAAGAAGATAGGGATACGGATGTGCCACGGACAGGTTGAAAATGGCACCCACCAATATACCTATATTGAAAAAAACGTCACCCACAATATACCAAGTTCTTAGAAAAGTTATCTGAGAAAATACATAATTGAGTCCATAAACCCTCCCCAATTGTCGACACTGTGAGACCCAAGCATTAGGGAGACTCTTCCTATGTAAACATTAACATTCAAACCATAGTGATGTTTCAATACTGTTTAATCCCACAAGCCTTGGGGATTAAACATTATTAGATAATCCTGTGTCTTAAGCCACTTTGTATCTAGAAAGCATGGGTCACCTGAAGCAGCGGCCAATACGACCTGATGACCTCATTGCTGTGGTCTTCTGGTTTGCCGATCACCCAGGGCGTGAGGACATTAGGAGAGGGCAGGAGAGATGGTGTGAGGAAAACGTATTCTCCATTCGTCATCTTGTGCTCATGCGCACTGACCATGAAGGTGTGTATGAAATCCTCGTTCCCGCACAGGATCACCACTGAGAGGAGAATGTGTTGTGCAATTTGTAATTAACCTAATAGACTTCATAATGCAATGGTCATAGGCATGGCAGAGTATTCATCTGATCTAACTTATTATAACTAGAAAGTCTGAACCTATTACAGTATAAATATGTCACAATGATTATTCTCACGTTTACTTGGATATGATTTGTGCAGATTGTTGTGGTTTTATTGAGTAGGTACAAGTGCACACATATTTACGCGTACGCAGATATCCAGCTGTTGCATGGACCTTGGGTCTCTTTTGTCCGTTTGTAGAGCTATGTATGGGTCATATATCTCATCGTATAGACTTGATGTCGGAGCGGCCAAATGGTTGATGAGCATGCTTTAAGGGCTTGCTGATTTGATATTACAGTGTTTAGGGCCGTCGTTTCGAACCCCAGCAGTGACTAACAAACTTCAAGAAGGAATGAAACTAAGGACAGGCTATAATATTGTGTACAGATGACAGTACAACGTTCTATTGTATGATAACAACTATGAATATCTAACCCCGAGCCTCTGCCATGATAAGCTCCAGATATTTGCTCAGTTCGCCAGTTGTAGGGATTTCTTTGGTCGTCTTGATCCTAACTGAAATTGTGATGCTAGAAGGCGGAAGCTCTTCTTCAAGCGCCCTACCCATATATTCACAACGGGGCTCTGAGAACACATCCTGCAGTTTTCCAGTAACCAACGCTACACGGTCCCACTACAAGTAACCAAACTCCGGTCATTTTTTTAAAGTTTGATATAAAGAGGAAATTGCATCCATGGGCCCCAGCATCGCTGGACGGGGGATGGAGGTATATGTATATGTATATGGATATATATATATATATATATATAGGTATATATATATATATATATATATATATATATATATATATATATATATATATATATATATATATATATATATATTCAGATAAAAAACATATATATATATATATATATATATATATATATACCATATAAACATCATTATATATATCATATATATATATATATATATATATGTATATATATATATACTATATATACCATACAAACATCATTATTACTCATATAGTACAAGCCCGAATAACCAACCAAACCAAAACGACGAAAGGCAGGGCACCCGTTTTAGACTACATGTATACTCTTGTATATGATCTATTTTATCACTTTACAATATTGAAATAAGCTGACACAATCCTACACAATCACAACTCCAATATGTTCACAACTTTTTCAAACCTTCAATTGTCAGTAATCTAATCAGGTTTTCTTTTATTGGATGGATTTAGGGACGATTGCATTATGGTTAGGTTTTATTTGATTTGGTTTGATTTATTCTACTATTCCGACATGGGATAACATACAATAGATGTAACATTTTGCCACCTTCACAAATACTAAACAAAGCTAACCATACTCTTAAAGGTACTTGTTGTAATGCAAACGTAACTCAATCCAGCCAATAGAAATCAACTTCTTGGTCACATTACTGACAAATAAAACAACGGAAATTTGGTAAGAAGATTCAAATTGTGAATGCATAGGGCTGTGACACCCGCTTATTTCAATAGTGCGAAGTGATAAAGTATACACTAGAGCATAAAGCCAGCCTAAAATGTATGTCCTGGCTCCCCTCGTTTTTTATGGTTGGTCACTACATGTATCATGTGTATTATATGAGAAAAAATGGTGTTTGTGTAGTGAGTTAATATCTTATATACACCCCTGCGTTCCACATGTAGCAATGATGGGGCCCATTATTATATCATATTCATTTCTAGCACATACTTGTATTTACCACAGGAACAGGAGGAATGTGTATACCCCAAAGTGTAAAGTGATGCGTAAATGCATTCCTCGAGCGGGTAGGGGTAGATAGGGTAGAGCTGGCAGTGTTGTATGGTGCTTTTTTCCGAGAGGAGCTTTGCTTGTTATCTCTATTCTATTCTTCACAAGACTGTCTTCTAAATACATGCATGCCATTATATATGGCTCATATGGCATAATCTATTACCACCTGCTGGCATGGCTAGGATGTGCCTTACTCTATCACATGACACCATTCGCATCATTTGATTAAGCTTACCTTATAGTACTTGAGGAATACTTTGACAGCTTCAGAGAGCTTACTGTAGGGGCTCATCATCCGAATCAATGTTTCGTACATTTGCCTGTCCACTAGTTCAGGTGCGAGAGAGGCATAACTCAGCCACGGCAGACCCCAATAGGTGACAAGTTTTCCAGCACTGATAGCAGCTGTAATAAAAGTTGAACTACTAAACAACTTCCACATGTGTCATGTGTAATACAACTGGCCTCGTGATCTACTCGTAAGTTTGAATGGGGTGGTCCTCGAGGTACCACGACATACATATGCATGAGGTATAAGTAGACTGTCGCTAATTGTAGGCCACTTACCATTGGAACAAACAAGTCCAATGACAGCATCAACATTTTGCTGTTGGTAAAGCTCCAATACCACCCCCAATGCCCGTCTTCCATCACAATTACCATTTCGCCACACAAATCTAGAAAAACAACAAAAATGGCAACAAGAAAATCCAACTGCATGTAATAAATACAAAATTAATGGAATGCTGAGTTTAGGGTACGCTAATGGCCGCTCGCGTCGTTCATTCAGGTAGACGATCAAAAACGATTGCTTTCCGTGTATACATTTGACATTCAAGTAATACATGGATTTCATAGCATCGAGACCATTGGGGAAGCTCATGAAATGTTTTATGGTCACAGAGTGCATGCGTAGATAGTTTCAATAGTTTAATGAGTTCCTCTTGAACCTACATGTATAATATTATTGCCTTCCAGACACGGATATCACATTTCACAAACAATGCCCGCAGCCGAGGAATTATTGCTCATTCAACTGCTTTAGATGTCACGAGGAATAAAGAGTCATACATGAGGGATGGACATGGGATCAAAGGTCAACCCGAGGGCAAGCTAAATTTGCTGAGCACTTGGGCAGCTACGGGCAGTTCGAATATGACCTAGAGAAAAATAATAAGGGCATCATATTGGTAATCGTTTTTGTCAACATTATACATCCCTTTTTCGTGCAGGAGTGGCCAGTATTGAATTGACATTGGCAGATCCAAGAATTCAGGAGGGGGTATCATCTAGATGATCTCATGGGTTTCATACGAGATAGCAATAGTTGACGTTGAAAAATGCCTATGATTGAGCAGGTATTTTCGCTCGTACACCGAAATCAGTGTCAATATGCACTGTGCATCATTAATTTTATCATCTTGGTGTACATTTTGGGCATATAGAATACAGGTAGATAGATGTATGAATGCAGATAATTGCAAGATTCTTCTATTGTATCAGAGGGCAATTACATAAAAATGGTGCCGCGTTCATAGAAATAGAGATAGATGCTCGAGGATATTATACATTGAGAGACACGGTTAAACGTTGAGACCCACTGACTGCAGTAGAGAGGTTAGATTATGTCTCGTAGCGTACTCACTCCACCTCCGTATCCGGCAAGTATCCGTCCCTCTTGGATTGCTCAATGGCCATGGTTGTGGCGGAGGCGACGCGGCTGAAGCCCATCTCGCCGTCAGGGGGCGTGATCAGACCCACCTTCACAGCGCCTGCATCGCTCACAAACGGGGAACCCACAAGGACAGACAGAGCTGAAATTATGCTGCATACTGTTACGCTGGACAACAAACATTGAATGCTATGCCAGAAGTTAAGAGTCAGCTTTGAACTGTTTAGTATTTTTCCTGCCACTAAGATGATTACTGTTCAAGGCATCTGAAATGCCACATAAGAATAAAGCACTTCCTTTCGTGGGTCTCTTACAAGTCGATAAACGCTGTTTTGTCCATAAAGCAGGGAAATGCAATGCTGCCGAGAACGATATTGTTTCTGGCAATCAGGTAAAAAATGGGTGTTAATTTTATCAAGTCTAAATTTAACCTGGGACTTAAACAAGTGAGAATTCACGCAATTAAAATGGACGACGCTAATTTCGCGCTGTGGAGGGTTTGCACGTTCAATTTGCATTCATGTTTTCATCTTTAGCTTGAGACCAGGGTGTCGTAGCAGTTCCAGAGGATTTTCCAGTGAATATGACCAATGATAAATGTCCTTTTCATAGAAACAAAACAAATAAAACACTCACCGTGAGATCATTGATTAAACAGCAAATCATAAGATTTGTGTACACTGTGTTAAAATATTTAATTCATGTTTTCAAAATAGTAAAGCTAAACTACATTGTAATCATGAGCTTCACTCTGTCTGTGTATGTTTATTTGACATTTATGACAAGCCTTTCTTGAAATATACGTAGAGGTGTTAGAAGGCATAGCATTTATAGAGTATGCCTGAGAATTTTTTGTATAAGCTATGTTTAAATCCAAGGTCCTGTATTGCTACTGTACTTATTTTAAGCCTTATCACTACTGTTATTTATATACTTATTTTGGATGCACACATTTTGTATGTTTAGTAAATCTACATAGTAATACATGTACCAAACTGTACCCTTTTCAACATGTCCTTGACAGTGTGTTTTGTCACAGCCGTAGGAAGCATGCATCCAGTCTGGGCAAGACTGGCATGGCATACCAACATATCAGTATACAGTCAAGCTCAGTGTGGAAGCTGCAGTTAGAGAGAGGGGATGGGGGTTATTGAGGCAGTGTTATGTATGATCAAGACTTCCTGCAGACTGCACACAGTCTCTGTTTGACCTTTCCATATATAATACCCCAACTCCACTAATAAACATTCTCTCAGTATTGTCTCCTAAGCAATGTGCATTGTTAGATGGATTATAACCATAGCTGTTTCAGATACTACACTGATATTACAATGTATTAATGTGAATATCAGGTGCTAACTTGCATTATTTTGGTCTATAAAATTCACATATACTATTTCTTCTGTCATAACACAGTTATGGCTTGTAGGCATTGGGTTGGGAAGAATGTTCTACTTCAATCTGATTAGGGAGCGACCATCATTAATTGTATGGGGCAGGGCGGTCATTTGGCATTGATGAAATACGAAAATTAAACGCCCTCCCTAACTCTCTACGATGAAATTGAATGCCCTCCCCATGGAAACTTTAACAAATTGAACAGTGACATACTTTCATATTATAAAGTTTAATATTGGACAGATCCCCTGAAAACTGTTTAAAGTGTATTGCAATGAATCATTCATTGTCAATGGTCAATGAATACATATTTCACAATCTATTTGACTTGTTGTGTTGACATTACAATGCAATGCATATTGCAGGAATACATCAATTTGCGACAAAAGTGTGTAAAATATAACCTTTTCAGTTTGAGAAATGATGCCCTATCTCTATCTGTGAATCAAAATTGAGAACCCTCCCTTCTGTGACCAAAGAAAATTGAGCACCCTCCCCCACCTAATGACTGGCCCCCTGTACAATTATTGATGGTCGCCCCCTTAGACATATCTATACCGTTTTCACATGAATATAAATATTTGAAACTTAAATTACCTCGAAAAAGGTAGTATTATTATACAGAAGGTCTCTCTACAGAGGTGATCTTGGTTGGAGGTTTTACTGTATTAATCACAAATATTTGGAAACTTATGAGATTCTTATATGTAGCCCAAGAACACGTGCGAGTATCTGCGTCCATTTTGAGAAAAACCAAGAAGTTCCTGTTTAACCTTTGACATGATGTCTATTTAGACGAATTTTGTAATCCGTGTTTGGTAGTTAATGTACATGCATTTGTCTCGTATATAGAGTGAAAAACGGGCGTTAAGCTCAAATTTACCAGGGGCCTGTTTCACTATTGTTGTTGTTGTTGTTGTTGTTGTTGTTGTTGTTGTTGTTGTTGTTGTTGTTGTTGTTGTTGTTGTTGTTGTTGTTGTTGTTGTTGTTGTTGTATGGGTAGTAGTAATGAGCGGGGGGGGGGCAGCAGAAATCTGCAAACTGACACTCATAGTTGGGGAAGGGGGCGGGGGAGAGTAATGACGCAAAATGACCGGAGGTGTGGGGGTGTCAGACATGCCCTCAAATACAATGACGTGATTTGTGAAACATCCCTTGTCACTTCATGCATAAATCAACTAGCCACCGTAGAGCTGAAACAAAGCGTGCAGCCAAACTGTTCACAAGTCCTGTTGTGCCGTGGGCATAAGATCTAGCGTCGGTCATGTACATGTTTTATGTACTCTACGTGAGTCTGGCATGAAAAACAAACAAGCAGGACAGACGTGCACCGCACACGAGAGAGGTTTTAATTATTTTTTTTTGTCGATCAGTGTAGTTGATCACACGGAATGTACACACATAGGTTCCTACGGAGTGACCATGGATCATAAAGTTGATGATTTGTGCCTGTACATGTAGTGAACACAAAGACATCAACAATGGGTTCGATGTTCTCCTGGTAGCCTCATATAATGGTCATGTAATCTGCCACCTTCCTTATAAACCCTATTCTCTTCGTTTCAACCACATTTTGTAGCGAATTTATGTACTTACGGCGCTTGTTTTACACAGCCATTTACGAGTGAGAAAAATCAACGAGGATCGTCAAGTTTTAACGATATCAGCCATCGTAGTTCGTTTTCATAAAACGTAGAAATGTTTAGTGAAACTGAAAAATTACGTTTTGGTACTGTAACGATATCGTTTCAGTATCCCCGTAAACGTAAACAGCTTAGTGAAACAGGCCCCAGGGGTCGGGTGCATAAAGAATTGCGTAAAATAGCGTTTTTAGAGTGATCGCTAAGCTTTGCGTGCTCCCGCAATTAGCGATAGCGAGGTGTGCATAAAAAACTTTCGCTAAAGTAGTATCTTACTTGCGTTTAGCTAGAACTACTAAGTATCTATCTTCTGATAGTTCTGAGACACTAGCTGATATTAGATGTATTTTGCCTTATATGTAGGCAGGGTGAAGTAGATCAAGACACTTTACAAGTCTCCGTAATCCGTAACGATTGAACATTTTCAATATACTGTTGAAAATGTTCAATTGTTACGGATTGTAAAATTCAGGTAGCAATGAAGGTGAATGAAATTTGCACAATTTTGACACAAAATATAAACAGTACTACAGTTGAAAAAATATATATCCAGGAGTAGCTGCGGCAACAGAGACTTGTAAAGTGTCATGATCTACTTCACCCTGCCTACATATATGGCAAAATACGTCTGTAATATCAGCTAGTGTCTCAGAATTATCAGAAGAGCGTAAACATATATTGTTTGAATCTGTTGTAGAATCAGCCATTTGCACGTGGCGTTGTGCTGTAGATACTTAGTAGTTCTAGCTAAACGCAAGTAAGATACTGTTTTAGCGAAAGTTTTTTAAGCACACCTCGCTATCGCTAATTGCGAGATCACGCAAAGCTTAGCGATCACGCTAAAAACGCTATTTTACGCAAATCTTTATGCACCCGACTCCTGAGCATTTTATTTAACAAGTTAGAATTTACGCAATCAAAACGGATGACGCTAATTTCGCACTTAACTGTAAAGGGTTTACCCATGCAATATTTGTGTTCATGTGTTTTGTGTGATTTTATCTTTAGCTTGAGACCGTTGTGTTAAAATATTTAACTTTGTGTATTCAGAATAGTAAAACTAAACTACATTGTAGTCATGACCTTAAACCTGCATGTATATGTTTTTTTGACAGTTATGAAAAGCCTCTTTTGAAATATACGTTGAGGTGTTAATAAATGGCATAGCATTTATAGCGTGTGCATGAGAATATTTTGGATAAGCTATGTATAAATTCAAGGTCCTGCACTGCTGCTGTAGTAATTCTAAGCAACGTAGTCCTGTAGCTTCTTAGCTCGACTGTCGTTTGTATACTTATTTTGGATGCACACAGTTTGTGTGTTAGGTAAATCTACATATCAATATCAAACTGTACCCGTTTCAACATGTCCCTGACAATGTCTTTTGTCACAGCCGTAGGAAGCATGCGTCCAGTCTGGGCCAAACTGGCATGGCATACCAACGGAACGTATCAGTATAGTCAAGCTCAGTGTGAAGCTGCAGTTAGAGAGAGGGGGTGGGGATTGTTGAGGCAGTGTTATGTATGATTAAAACTTCCTGCAGACTGCATACAGTCTCTGCTTGAACTTTCCATATATACCATCCATACTGATAAACATTCTTTCCATATTATCTCCTATTAAAGCAGTGTTCGCTATTAGATGGATTATATACATAATCGTTACTACAACAATATTAATGTACCTATCAGGTGCTAACATGCGTTGCTTTTATTTCATCTGTCAAAACAATGTTAGGGAACGATCATAAATAATGATACCGGGGAGGGGGTGGGGGTGTCGTCCAAAAAGGTGGTGGGGGGGGGGGGTCGTACAACCTTTCTGATTCCTTTTAGGGGGGTTGCTGAACTTTTTTTTATCACGCTACGATATATTTTTTTCAAATATTTTCTTTTAGCAATGCAATGACTATATAGAGGACTTCTTCTTTAGCGGGTAGGGGGTGTGTCACTCAACTTTTTAAAATGTTGATGGGGGGCGGGTGTCGGTTAACTTTTCCTTTGAGTCCCAAAAATTGGATGACCCCTCCCCGGTATTGTTATTTATGATTGTTCCCTTATTGCTTGTAGGCATTGGGTTGGGAAGAAATTTCTAATTCAATCTGATTAGATATATCTATGCCGTTCCCACAAGAACATAAATGTTTGGAACTTGAATTACCCCGATAAAGGTAGTCTTATTATACATGAGGTCTCTCTACAGAGGTGATCTTAGTTGGAGGTTTTACTGATTAAATCACAAAGGTTAGAAAACTTATGAGGTCCCTATATGTAGCCCAAGAACACGTACGGCGTCCCTGCCTCTATTTTGACCTTTTTCACCTTTGATATGTCTATTAAGATGAATTTTTAATGCGTGTTTCGTTAATGTACAAATGTATAGTTGTATACGTATTTGTCTTGTATATAGATAAGTTCTATTATTGCTTCCCTTCAGCTCAGCTGCTGAAGCAAGCATTGTGTTTCGTTTGTTTGTAACTAACTAACTAACTAACTAACTATGTATGTGTCCGGACAAGCTAGAGCTTTAACTGTTGCACCAATTTCGTTCAAACTTTAGACGACTATGAAGTATGAGGCGACACCAAAGTGATTCGATTTTGGGCACTCTGCCAATTAAATTGAGCTTTCTAGAAGCGCATTTATGACATTTACTGATATTCAATGCACTAAAACAGCAAGAAAAAATCAATATCCCCACCAAGCAGCATATATTGATTATTTACATTACAAGTGGTTCTAGAAGTGGGTTTGAAACTGAGATTGATTATTATCTGTTATTCAGATAGTAATATTGTATGGCAACAAAAATATCTTTTAGCTGGATATCATGATATATTGATTCTGATTCATTCTGTTGTTTTCTTCTCAAATTCATAATTTTCTTGATTGTAAAGTGTACATCAGTTCAGTATAAATCTTAATTGCCCATGAGTCAACGTCGTTCTAGCGACGCAGTGTTCTTTGAACACTTTTGATCTAGTTTTCAAATGCGTCAATTTTGCAGGTTGAAACGTCTCAAAAACGTTTGTTTCATCGGACGATTTCACCCCACGTAGAGTCCTTTGGAGGCTGGTAACTGTGTCAGTGAATCACATGTGAATATACACATGTATACAGCGCCATTCTGGTGTAATGGTGTCCAGGCAAAAGATCTCCTTACACTTCAAGACTGTAACTGTCAATTAGAAGCAAATATCATATGACATCACAAGGCACAGTATCACCTAATATCATATTTCTATTGGTATATTCTGTGACTATCCACTATCCCCAATCACTTTTATTACTTCCACCAGCCTTCCCCTGTCTCCTTAGGAGACAACGCACGCAGCAACAGAGACAGACACACGCAGCAACAGAGAAACATAACGCACACAGCAACAAAGACAGCGGAAGTGCTTGGTAAAAAAGCCCAATCATTTGTACGGGTAAAATGATGGTAAGTAAGTTTTCTCATCAATATTGATGAACTCAAGCCCACGAAGAACAAATAAACCCGTAGAAGGTGATTTCCCTTAAAGTGCAACACTCAAAATGCGTGAAAGGGCCCCATGAAAGTGATTGCAGGTGAATTTAAACAAACAAAAAAACACAAAACAAACAACCATGGCCACACCCATCACTTTGTAATGATATATAGATTGCCCAATGGAGTGCATAGTGCCAAGACACAAAGTTAAGTCTAACGTATATGAAGAATAGACACATAGAACTTATGACAAACCATCCCCACCTTATTCACTCACCAAAATGGGGCTAGGTATAAATCATATCATTGCTCAAAGGACGGTGACAGTAAATGCCAAAGAGAGCAAATCCACCGTGAACAGTCGGCTGTTTCACTGTGTCAAAGTATTCGCCAATGAAATTTGTATTCAATTTATACAAAGGGGGAATGCAAATAGTAATACAGATGACCCCTGTAAGTACGCCTTGAACACGTGTTTCACGCACTGCACATTTGGCTATCAAACGAATACGACCAGCGGCTGCAAAGTATGTGAGTGTCGCAGTGACCCGTGCAACGATTTCAGTTGTCCTGTCGGCATTGAATGCACTTTGACCAGAAAGCAGTGTGCGGACCCACACTGTGGCCCAGAAGCGGCTTGTATCGCGACAGTAGACAACCTTGGCCCTCCAGTCCTAGACGGGTGCGACGACGACACTGTACAATGTTGTGAAATTGGCTTTGGAAAAAATAACAACACAGTTTTAGGTGGTAATTTGATTCACTGCTAAGCGGATGTTAAGGAAACTTACGTAAGCACTGCATTGGGATTAAGTCACACATACTCTTTTGTAACATAAATAAAGTACAATTATTTGATAATTCTAGTTTTCTTCCTTCAATCAATTACCAGAATAAATGATCAATGTTATTTGAAACCAAGTCCACTTTTTCATAATAATAGCATTGCAGCAACACTGCCATGTTGATCCCTTAACACCAGCATACTACATACTGGTGTGTGTAGCTGTATTATAGCTGCTGAAAGTTGATACATAGCCAGGTCAGGCGGCCCAAGAACAATTAGTCCACCTCTAGTTCTGAGTATGGACATGCATGGCAGATAGCACTGAATCTTAACTGAATGTTAACTCGGTGACAAGAGGGTGTAATGAGTGTTGAGTCACTCATTCCTCCTAGAGGTTTTCGGCTGACGATCTCTCCTCTATTGTGTCCAGGTTTTTCACTTCGAGCATCACTTCCTCATCAGCATCAACCACAAGTGACTTCCGTTTGTTAGCTGCGATTGTCCTCATAGCCTTAAATAAGAGCAATGTTACGTTACGGATAGCAAAGTAGGGGTATTGCATTTATACATTTACATGCATCGAACGCATACCATTTAAATCGAACTCATATTTACCATTTACAAACAATTGACACCCTCTTACTAAATGTGAACTTCTAAACTCTATCAGTGCCCTTACAGTAATGCCAATATATGTTGCTACTCTCAACACACATCTACTGTAAAACTAGAAATGTTCGTGCACAATTTAATTTGCGAATTTTGTGGGAATAAATGCAATCTTAAACAGTCAGCAAGCACTAATAGCGTATGTAAAGTAGGTCCAGGATGGACCAAAACATCGTCGGTTTTCACGGCTTGATCACTCACACTGTCTTTACAAGTCATTGTTCATACCAACCAGTAGGCCCAGTTATAGCTTTTATGTGGAAAAATAATTTCGGTTTAGACTTTCGTCAAAGACAAAATCAACACTCGGGTTCATCTTACTTATATAGTGAGATCGTACGTTTGACGTTTGAAATCCCCGCTGGACATTTTGGCAGTGGGCCTTCTGATTGGTCGGTTTCTGAGCGTAAGTTCCACAGAATTGGATATGGTTGTATAACGGCTATATTCTGCGTACATAGACATGAGATATGACGATGGTACCAAAATCCCAAAATTAAATTGCCACCAAATAACTTAAAGATAAAAATCGCAAAATTTAATAGCCACAAAATAGTCTAGTTTTACAGTACCTGCACGTAGTCATTATCTTCTCCATCTACATCACTAGCAGCATCAGCAGCACCGTGGTCTGAGGCCTGCACATCGCCGGACTCTCCTTCGGCTATTGCCATAATCTCATCAAGCTCTTCGAGCTCTTCAATGTAGTACTTGCGAAACACGCAGCTTGCAAACAGTGCGAATACCACAATTTTCAGCGGGGTCAGTGCAAAGATGTCGATGACCTCGGTGACTAACACACTTGTTAGCCATGACACGCTCTTGTCATAGCCGAAATTGAATGTGTAGAGGATCGTGTAGAAGGAGCACACTCCGGAGATGAGGAAAACTAGAACCCACGCAATATATGTACACCACCATGGCAAAGGCTTGGACTGCCGTTTTGGTAACTTCTTTTCCTTGGCAGCAGACTTGGTGATGGATTTTTCAGAATCAGACGCCAAGTTGACTTTGGAGTGAAGCGAGACCTCTGACATGGCGTTGTAGTTGCCTTTCTTGACTTTGTACCAGCGTCGGAAGGCCTCCACGTTGATGATAGAACCCAGCCGCTTCAGAACAGGCGTGTTATCACTGACCTGCTCCAACATGTTCTTGTTCTCTCGGCGTTGTTGCAGGATGTCGATTCTGGTCTGTTGGAACTTGGCAAATGACTGTCGCAGCACTTCTATGGATGACCTCCTCTTATTCGCTGCCTTGTACTGAGTTGGAAGTTCGAGTGACTCTTTGATAATGTAGGCAGGATGTCGGGGTCGACTCACCTGAAACATTTTATTTGCTGGGTTTGTTTTCAAACTTTATATCATTATTATATTAGTAAAATTACAGCAGTATGAAACCACTAACTTAAAATCCTGATACTTGGCTTGAAACTAACTTTTTTACCTCTTGATCCGAGGAAATTAGAAAAAATGCTTGTCCATACAGAAAATTAATTTGCCAATAGGGGCAAAACATGAAAAGACACGTGACATACATTGGGGCATATGTCTCTGAAGCCAGGATCTTTTCTTCTGACATATTTTTGTCAAATACGAGATAACCTTCAATTGAGTTCAGAGCAATTCTAGTATCATCGAGTTTTTGTGTTCTGAAGTTTTCAAAATGAGGCAGCTAAATATGTGGAACAGTACTGCGTGTCTACTTAATAAACACTATCAGAAAACTCACCTGAAAGAGCTTGGTCACCGCCATGGTGGCGGGAACCAGGATCAATGCCGACTCGACGCTTATCATAAGGTTGTGGGTGTTGTAGCTGAATTCACCCCATTCAAACACGTAGGCTGATGGGTCTGGCTCGACCTTGTAGAACATGATATTGGTGAGCATGTCAAGCATGAGCACACACAGGCAGCAGGCAACACGCTGACACAAGGTGAAGTTGATCTCGGCGGACGATTTGAAGATAGACAAGTAGAGGTGGTTTTCTTTGAGGTCGAACATGGCGTTGCGGTACAGCATGTTGTGGTCGACCGTTCTGTCCACTGCGCTAAACGTCTTTTTGGTTGATGCATCTTCACCCCCCTTGTCAGGTGAAAGCCAGCACCCACATTGGAATGCCCACTTCTGATTCTCTTGAGGGTCGTACACAAGGCACATGCTTGCAAACCAGTGGGGATAGTTGCCTTTGGTGTTGTGCAGCCAAAGCGTGATAGACTCTATCTCACCGAGTGAACAAGGCGTGCGCACCACGAAGAAGTTGACAGTGCCAGGCTGGAAGACTGGATGGGACGAGCACAGCAGAGCATGGGGCTCAGACCTTTCAACAGTGCCTTGCATAATAATGCACAGGTCTGAAGATAGCACTTGCTTGGCTGTGCTTCCTGTCTCCAGAATGACAATGTAGCGGTACTTGTCGTTGGGTCGTTGTCAGCTAGGTCTATGGCCTTCCTGGTCTCGTTGCGCTGTTTGTCCTTGCGCCTTGCCCAGATTGTGGCCGGAATATACAACACAAGCAGGAGACACACAGCAATCACACCTGAATAATGCATGGAAGGGATTTTTACTTGTACATGTACACAAATTAAGAACTTAAAATACAATTTCATCATTTTAGTACCAAGGTGGTAGTGCAAAAAATGCGTTTCCTGTTTTCCGACCCTATCCTTTTTTCACAATTATTACAAATCTCAATATTTCTTCTACCGGTAACAAGAAACAAGCCACGAATATTAGTATATCATCAAATAATTGATTAGATGATAAAAAGGAACATACATTTAAGTGTCAAAGTATAGACCCCCCTAGCATTTATTACAGAATAATGATAGTCAAATAAGTGCAATACCTATAGGGTTGTTCCAGAAGGTCAGGAACTGTGCAACGTCCGCATAGTTGATGAGGTTGGGGGCCACTAACAGGCTGGATGCGAAGGAGGAGAAGTGATTACATGCACACTTAACCTCTGCCAGAGCATGTACGGAGTGAGGCACACAGCCCTTGGTCGACCAATCATGTGAGTCCTAATACAGACAACGAAGTCGTGTTGTCATCAACTCCACATGAAGTGTGTCATACTGGGAAGAATTTAGCATGAGAATAACCAAGTAGAATGCCTCCCCGTTTGGCAGGATGGCGTCGTATGTGCCATACAGTCCAGTGTGGTGTTGAGGGATGGGGTCTCTGAGAGCATCTTTAATCAGCAGCTCTTGTTTTTCCTTGGTTGTTGTGAAAGCCCAACGGGCAGCCTCATTACCATGTATATACAGTTCGATTGGCGATGAGGTGGTGTTAACATTTGTCCGCACTACTACGTATGGAGCTTCATCTCCTTTGATGTTCTTCATAGTGATATATGCAGGCTTGTGATTGGCTAGATTCAGATGCTGAAATTCCATAGTTGTATTGAGCGCAAGTGTGATCATGACTGGGTCTGAAAGGTTGTGAAACTTTAGAGGTTCGCTTTTGTTGGATTTTATGTCCAAAGATATTACACTGGAGTTCACCTCTTTATCGGCCCAAAAGTATGGGTTTTCATTAAAGTAGACAGTCTCAACAGAATACTCACTGTCATCATTTGTAGGCATTGGCAGTGAGCACGGCAGTGAGAACTGGGCATCCACTGAACATGGAATATAGTCTCCGTGACTCTTTTGAACCGACAGTGAAAACATATCAGAGACGACTACAGTGGCCTTTTCAAAAGGCACTGCGATTTTTGCCATCACCATTTTCACCTTTTCTATGGCCGAAAGTGATGCCATTGTCATGTTGCGCACTGTCTCTGTGTACTGCTTAAAACCATCACTGTGTGTTTCATTTTTCTGCATGATATCTAATTCTGTCTTCCTATACTGATACCCAATAGAACTCAAGACATTTGAAACACTCTCAACAACATCAACGCCTGTGTCATAGAGCTGTTCTGCCGATTCATCTGTGGCCTCCACCTCGTTTAGTGTGCTCGACAGTTTCAACAGGTACTCAGAGGCCATTTTCTGTGTGGTGTCATTTACATGGTCCTTGCGACCCCTTGTCACTTCTTTAAGCACAATTGCTGTTTGCTGAACACTAGTTATGCTTGACTTAACTTGGAGAGACACCAACTGGTCCAAAAGGTTTTCTCGCAACTCTGCTTGTTTTGTAGCCTCCATCTCATTAACAGTGCTTCTTTCATTCAGTACAGTGACAGCTTCAGTGATTAAGGTTAGAGCTTGCTTCGTGTGGTCTGTTCTGACCAGACTGCTGAGGAGAGAGTCTTTGCCTAGCGTTAATTTTTCCATTCTGTAGGTGGTCCTGTTGTCGGGTCGCACTTTCACAGATGTAAACGCCGTGGTGGACGCTCCCCTACTGTCACTCACAGTCACTTCAATTTTGACTAAATAATCATTTTTGAACTCGCCCATAGGAATGTTCACTGGTGGTGTATAACTGGCTTCTGAATAATGAAGAATCACAGGCTTGTGGTTTATGACGGCCTTGTAAATGTATGTGAGTGGTTCATCATCATCTATAAAACCAGAGCAGTTGATAGAGAACTTTGTATCAAAAGTCACACCTTCCATAGGATCCACATTACAGCCCCCTCCTCTAGGGGGCCTATTTACCGTAAATTCGTAGTTTGCCCAACCTAGTGAAATCGTGGTTTCCTTTCCTTTGACTAATGTAGACAACTGTACAGTAAGGTTAAGTGAGTATTTGATAACATGCACACTACCAGAGAACACATCCTTGTTGATCACTATATTTGCCTTGTCATTTCCTGTTGTCGTCTCTTTGTCCCATATGATTTCCTTTTTTAGCCTTGGGTCACTTACATTAAGCTGCCACAGGTATGTAAGTGAGGTTTTGTGTTTGCATCTGGAACACATGGAGGTAACAAAGGATAGGCTGAGTCTCTCCGAGGGGTTGATGTTCCTGTTTTCCCAGCAATTGCGGATACACTCTATATGAACATCTGATCCAGAAATTAAGTCCTCTATCACAGGCTGTGGTGTAGCAACAGCTGTGAAGCAAACTTGAATGGCATATTTTCGATAAGTGTTTTGACGAGTTAGAGTGATTATAGTATCGGATGTAGCATCCCCATTCAACACGCCACTGCCACCAACTTCATTATTCCCTTGACAGTAACAAATATTTTCTGGATCATATAACGCTATGCTTTCATAGGACACAACCCCATTGTCTAACCACGAAAATCCATAAACATCCCCTAACTGTACAGCTACTGCAGGTGAGAAAAGGACTATGTTGACACCAGCTTTAACAGTGTCTGCCTTTAACTTGATTACTTTAAACTGGCCACACACTGTATCGCCTAAAGGATGAAGCAAGGCCACAAAGATTGTCTTCCCTTCACTGCCTGGTTGTGCATAGTACTGAATGCCCGTTACATTACCGTCTGATGCAAATGGGCTGCCAGTGTCCACCAGTATCCCACTTTGTTCACTATCAACCAAATCATAATTATCAACAGCATTGCCCACATCGCCACAGCCACTGAGATAACAGCTTCCTGTGGAAATTTGCTTATATTCGTTGATCCTTACCTGTGCAGTAGCAACATCCTTAGACGTTTCGGTCAACAATGACTGAATTTCGAGAAATAAAGTCTCGTTGATATAAGGTTCTTTCTCCAGTATAGTCACCTGTTCCTGAATAGCGGTCAGGTTAGATAGGACATTAGCCATATCAGACATTATAGCATCCATATCCACTTCTTGAACATTAGATAGTCTAAAATTTAAAGATTCAATATGCTTTATTAAACTTTTAAAACTGGCAAGAGTGGCGTTAACACCTCTTTTACTCTGATAATCTGTTTCTCCTGGCAATGGGGGTTGTTGCGCTAGTTCTAACAGTGATGCCAAATCTATCAGCAGTTCTAAAAGTGTATCCAGAAGACCTGTTATCGAGATGAGTTCATTAGTGACGGCAATGTTTACAACTGTTTCAACAGATACTGACATATTGTCCCTGATACCCGAGGGTGTTGTCGTGGTCACCACAAGACCAGTCGAACTGCCAGCCTGGCCAGAATGATGTGTAACATCTGATGAATTGCACACAATTTCCGGGCCAGACAGTCTGCCATCAGCACTACACGTTCTGCTGGTGACATAGTCATGATTATTTTTACAAGAGAAAATAAGTTCAGTTCCGTATGCGTATTCCTTTGAAACATCTGGAGAAACTTGCATAACATTTTCCCCAAGTGTTGGAGAACAAGTCATATAATCGAAGATGACTCTAAACATGAACTGTCTTAGCATGTATTTCTGCATCTGCTTTGATTGATGCATAATAACTTGTTCCTCTGTGTAACAGTAACTTGACATCTGCTGCGGATTATCATACGATTCTATTAACGAGCCATTTTGCATGAAGCCCACATGATCCCCGGGTTCTAGTACATAGTTCACATCAACCGAATTCTTACCTGGGCTTACATGTCCTATTCTCATATTTGCCTTTAATTCAAATTTGCATTCATCGTGGCCGCTTTTTGTAAAGATTAAGAGGCGAAAAAGTTCATCAGTAGATGCTTTCTTGGCATAAAATTCTAAACTTACTAGTCGCCGTTTTTTATCTCCTGGTGAGAGACATGGGGCAATGTGAACAATAAAGAATGTGCCATTAATGATAGGCTCTGTAGACGATTTAGATACATGGCTATTTGCACCAAATCCACATTCGTCTTTTTGCTTCTGACAGACAAACCCCAGTAAAAGATCATCACAGTGGACAAAGGTAAGCCTTGCTGTTTTTGCTGACACTCTACCACAACTAGATGCATGTATCCGAATAGCCTGGCTGTCGTTGAAAAAAAGTTCATCAGCGAAAACAGTTGCAGTTGCATCAGTCCATCTTCCATACACACTTTTTATATTTGGTGACAGATAGCCTACCCAAAAGAATAAGTCATCTTCCTCATGGAGGTGAGGAAGCACAAGGCACTTACTTAAATAATTTAGTTTCTTAGTGGTTTGTATACTGGCCAAATGGCCTCCACTTCCAACACAAGATCTCTCTGCTTCAGTCCAATCAACACTTTTCTGAACATATTGATAACCTTTGCCTTCGATTTCAATCCATTCACTTGTATTGGATGATACAATAGGGCAGCTGGATTTCAAATCATCTGCAGGTTTTTGACAAACTACACCGAGGGTAGCGCCAATTCCCGCTATAGTACGGCAAATCACAAACACAAACTTAGTACCAAGAGGATGGGATGACAGCAACAAGCAGCTAGAATATGTATTATTGCCGCTTCTGAACTGTTCTTCCACATAGGCAACCGATGAACCGTCCAGCCATGTGCCCTGATCACCACTGTAAGCTGGAGCCTTATAACCAGTCCAAAAATAGTGATTGTAATTATAGATGGGATAATATGGACTCACGAGACATTGTTTCAAAAACAGCATCTCTCTTAAGCTGTGCACACTGGTCAGTAGACTGTCAGGGTAACTAGAGCACAACTTGGCAGCCTCTGACCACGTGTAATTATGCTCAGCGTAAAAGTACAACTTTCCTTCAAAAGGCAACCAAGAATGGTTATATAATTTGAATTCAGCGGGGCAGGCTATTTTTCGACAAACAAAACCCCTCAGCATGTCGCACTGCAGATAAAATATCCTCTGTTTGGTAGATACCGCGCCACATGTGTTGGTGTCATTGGCATGGATAGCATTCTTCAAATAGTCGTCTGTAAAATCCACCGAGGAACCATCGGTCCACCTGCTACTATCAGCCTGGTTTAGAACCGTGGTATAGCCAAGCCAAGCAAATACGTCATGCTGGTTTTCGTTGACTGCTAACATGCACGCTGATATGAACTGAATGTCTTCTTCGCTATGCACGCTGGCTAAGTGGGTGTCGTGATTCTGTCGGCAGGAAAATTCTGCATCTTTCCATGTACTTAGAGAGGCATTGTATAAGTATTCATTTCCTTTATATTCTCGCCACGTGTTAGCCTGGATGCCTCCCGATGGACAAGGCTCTTGTGTAATAACGGTTACACTTGTGCCGAGGATTAAAATCATATGTTTTAACATTGTTTTAAAACCCGTTATCATGTTATATACTTGGGCAGATAGAATGTATAGTACTAGATTTAAAATCGATTTTTTGACGGGGTCGATATTACCGGAATGTACAAAGACGTCAAACGTCATATATAGAGGTCGGAAGTTCTTCTGCGAGATGCAATATATTTTTTTTTATTAGTTTTTCCCCTGTTTCTGCTGCCTTACAACCGAAAAACAAAGTCCCATTTTCTGTGAAAATCAAATTTAAATTTATTTAGACATGTTTCGACATCTCTACCCTAGTGTCCTTCTCAACTTTACAAAAGCAATGTTGATTTGATGGCAGCAGAAACAGAAAAAAAACTAACAAATATGCGACCACATGCTGCATACCATACATTGTATATCACAAATCTTGTATTGTAGATGTAATATAAGATAAATGGGTTCTTTTGCGGGATGGAGCTGTAACTGGATCATCCTAAGGGAGTGCTCATTATTTAAATCAGGGGGGAGTCTGAGGAAATCCAGGGTGGTTCTCCATTTTGGTACAGATATTTTAGGGGGGTGGGGTGGGTGGGGGGGGGGGGGGGGGTCATCAATTTTGTACCAAGTACAAGAGGGTGTGGGGGGTTGTCTATTTTGTGCCAGGGTAATAATACAGTTTTTTATTCATTTTTTATTTTACCTTCATTTTATGGGTAAAACACATGGAGGAAGTGCTCACGTTATGAGCAGTGCTCAAGTTATGGACACATCCATCGTAGGGTTGATTATTACGTACATCCCCAAGGGAACGCAGACATTAGACGTAATAACAATACATAGTCAGAGATAAGCATCTAAAGATAAATTGACAATATGTTTACTCATGGAAAAAATAAGTTTTGATATACATATTTGCCCATGAACATTAGTAACCATAATTCAGGCAAACTGGCATGTGGTGTTTGCAATCGGGGAGACGTTAATTAATGGTAGTCACAATTACATCTCGTGAACTGCCCATGGATAACACGAGCAATATTTCGTACGTCAGAGATGTACAGGTGGAAACGATCATCAAAACATTTTTTTAATATAATACTTGTTGGAGGAATTTAGTACTGAATTATCGATAAAAGATAGAGCATGAGCTATAATTTAATTATCTGTCAAAATGTAATGTATTCATTATTTATAAGGGAAATTACAAATAGTAAATGGGACGCTTCGGAAAACTGACAACAGCATGAGCAGCTCATGTACTAATTCATATTTTAAGGGGGGTCACCTATTTTGTAAATGAAAAAAATATGGGGGGTTGCATTTTTTGTAAATAAAAATAAGGGGTGGGGGTATTTTTGTTTAACACAAACGCCAACGAGCAAGACCGGCACGAAGAAGTCATTCCACTAGTGCCGCCCTGGGGCCGCTGGTACAAAGATGACACAGCGCCAAAAAGCCACGCCGCGGCCACTTTTCTGGCGACTTCTCCTAAGACGTCGCAGGATACCGTCGAGGCCGACACCGTCCCCGGGGTTGGGGGTTCTATTGATTTCCTTTGATCTCACCAACACTGCTAACACTGCCGGCGGCCTAAATGCACTGTAGGCGGGGTCTCGCTGACACTGCTAGACATCGCCGGTGGCCTAAATTCACCGTAGGCGGGGTCTCACTGACACTGCTAGACATCGCCGGCGGCCCACCGCCAAACACTGCTGGCGGCCTAAATGCACAGTAGGCTGGGTCTCACTGACATCGCCGGCGGCCCACTGCTAGACATCAAATACACCGTGGGCGACATCAGCACGGTATGACCCCCGCACAGGTTGAAATTCAGTCGAAAAACAAAGACAAACAAGAGGGTATAGCCAGCGGTGTCCCATGCCGGCGGCATCAATAGAATGGGGGGGTAGGAAACATGTTTCATCCGACCAGAAAATGGCGTGAGACTAGTCAGTCGATTCAAAGTTTTCCATTGTTGACATAGAACAATAATCCTTTAGTAGCTCATAGCTCATATGATTTTCATCCGAACGCATTAATAGTACACATTCTGAAGACTGTCTAGTTTCTTATTGTGACCATAATGAATAATGAAATATATATAGCAACGAGTCCGATTTGGACAAAATCATTCATTTGAGAGCTAACGCCGAACGCTGAGTGTTAGATGTGGCGATGGATGTGATTAATGGTCAAATTAAACTATTTAGTTAAAACAGTTACATACACTTATGGATATGAATGGAATCGCATATTACTGCAGATTATTTTCATTAAAATTATATATTAATACGACAATGTATAACAGAGATACGATCCAATGTCTGTGTGGTGCTTTTTATTGTCATTATACCTGTCGCCTGCTGATATTGTCAGTAGACCTTTTAGGATCATGCAACGATTTCACTGGTGTTCAACTTAAATTGAATATACTAAATGCGATAGTTTATAGTTAATTTTACTATAGGATGACAGTAAAACATATTATCGGTGATGTATGTAAGTGAGATTGCTGAAGTCTAAAATTTTATTGAGCTGTATGCTTTCAAAATATATTGCGCAATTTCTCCCATAACCATAACATTTGGACAGCTGATATCATCGCTCGCTCCATAATCCAGTTGAGTTTAGTCTGGTTGTAACGGTAGTTCCTGTTCTCGTGACTTTCATCTCCTATTGGCTTTGAAAATACGTCTGGCTTGCACATTACACCCACTAAATCACTTTCAATGTCGATGTATTTTTTTCGCCATTTTCCCCAACTGTCTTTGTTAATTCATTTCAATTTAATTCAAACTGGCGATTACAATCACAAGTTTACTATCGGACTACTAAAATGAACGGATTTATATAAAATCATTTTAAGTTTGCAGTTGTTTGTGGCTATGGTTCTTTGTGTGTGTGTGTGTGTGTGTGTGTGTGTGTGTGTGTGTGTGTGTGTGTGTGTGTGTGTGTGTGTGTGTGTGTGTGTGTGTGTGTGTGTGTGTGTGTGTGTGTGTGTGTGTGTGTGTGTGTGTGTGTGTGTGTGTGTGTGTGTGTGTGTGTGTGTGTGTGTGTGTGTGTGTGTGTGTGTGTGTGTGTGTGTGTGTGTGTGTGTGTGTGTGTGTGTGTGTTTCTTCTTTCTTTCTTTTTATTTTTTCATTTTATTTTTTGAAGACGTAAAATGGAATGGTTTAGTGGCTTCTTTTATTATTAATCAGAATACACGTAAAGATCTATATGCGTTTGTTTTTATTTTTGTATAGTTTTAGATGATAACATCCTCCTTACACAAAAGGTCCTAGATGCCAATCTATGAGAAGAGCATCCCGTACCTTCCCTAATATGTTTACGGGGCAATGCAAGATGCTGTAAGTAGATTATGACATAAATTTAACATATTGTTTGTGGTAGGAGTGATGGACAAAGTAGGTTTATAAGAATTCACTAATTTGTATTCATTACCAACGTACAACCAGCCTGATGCTCACCTTGAATATTCTACTACTTCACACGTTCCAATGAGCCAGAAAAACGTAAAGCGCACACTGGCTTGATTGGTACTAATAATTCGAACAGTGTCAATCGTACAAAAAAGTTAAAATTGAGGTAGTGCATGAAAGGAAAGGAGAATTTTAGTTTGAGGATGATTCTCCAACGTAAGTACTATAACATTGATTCATCAATGAACTAGGCCTACACATTTCTTCAATGTAGAGATATGCAAAAAGTACAGTCAATTAATCGTATAACATATGCTCAATTTATAAACAACATAGTGCATAAATACGATAAAGAACCACCCACTTATTATACATATAGAAAGGTCTTACCGACAAACAGGCATCCCATGCTTAGGATTTCAGCTGTAAACCTCATTAGAATCCTTGTAAATAGCATATGTGCAGGAACTGCATTTGGTAGTTTGACGTAAAACAGGCAGTTGCTACGCGAATTTATAATGTCGTGTGCGCATGCGTTCAGTGAAGGGTTGCTCATCTGTAGACTTTGTCTGAGCACAATTCAGTTGTACGTGACTATCATAGGGGGTGGGAGTAACACCCGACCAAAGGGAACTTTGTTGCGTCGCGTCAGCAGCTAAAGCAAAGCCTTGTGTTCAAGTCATTCATCATATATGTCTCTGGACAAGCTAGAGGGTTTCGCAATGAACCAATTTCGTTCAATCTTTACACAACTATCACTATGAGGTATGAGGCGACACCAAAGTGATTTGATTTTGGGCACTTTGCCGAATTAAAGTCTGCTTTCCACAGGGGCATTAATGGTTCATTTTCGATATTTTTACTGGACTTGAAAGCACTTTTCTTTAATCTAGAAATTAAGTGAGTGTCCTTTTATGGGCTTGTTCTACATGTAAATCCAATCATACAGAGACATATCATATTAAAGTTTGATAAATCATAAACCATTCACAAGTTCCAACACGAACCAATGATTACTGTAACAAAGTGCTCTTAATCTTCATCTTCATTTTCCTGCAAGTGCAATTGACTTGATTACAGTTTTTTGTACAAATTTCAAAATGTAGGTTTTAAAATAAGTCTACGGTCTTGAATGAGATCAAATTGTAACCACTTGGTCGACTATATTATAACCTGCATGATAAGACCACCGTATATATAGAGGATGTGTGATTGTCACCTGCATCATTCTGGATAGAGCTGGTACAAACATAGTGTATTAACAATGGATAAAGTAACTACTCTTGCGTTGGTGATACTTGCCACAGTATTAGGTATACATCAAGCTCTGCTAAACACATTTTACGCAATGTTGTATATTTTATGCATAGTATGATTTAGATCGTATCAATTGCCTTTTAATACGGTCCTTATAGAGGGCTTCTAAACATAGTCAAGTGTCACAGAGTGGGGCAGTGGGCAATACTAGGCGTGAACCACAATTGTTCCGACAAGCGTGTATTCTTCGTGGAATAGGGGCCAGATAGATTAAAAATTGAGATGCATGATGGTCTTGGGATCGTTGTTGGTGGCTAAGATTAAAGGAACTCATTTTTACATTATCCCCCCCCCATGTTTTAAAAATGTGTCGTTCGATTATCACTTGTAAATCAGTGTTACTATTCTATTACTAACGCCTGTGGTGAGGCTGGGTTTCCGGTTGGGTTGTATTCAATAATTCTATATGGACAGGGCCCATATAGGGCTGTAAATATTTTCTATGGTATGAAAAAGGAATACCTATTCTTATTTTCAGAGTACTTAAACATAATTGTATTATTATTATTATTTAAATGTACTAAAAGATTGAAAGCCATGTGACGAGGTCAGATTTCATGAGTTTATGTAGTAATCCATTAAAACTATACTGCTTGATGTAGCTAGTGTGTTGCTAAACAGAAATATTTCGACATGAGTATAGAATTATATTATTTTACCCTATGTATTGAAATTTACATTAATCTATCGTTATGTGTTTTTTTTTTACCAGCAATCATTTTTCACATTTGAGTCCTATAGTGGTTCTTAACGCCACTTTAGATGGGGAAAAATAATGATTAAAATTCTTAGCAAAAGTGGTTGTACTACGCTGCAGCCAGAAGCTCGCATTCTAAATTGACTAAAGGAAGAACAAGACTTAGTTTCTGCCTTATGAGGAAGGGGGATATGGGGAAACGGCAAAAAAAGAGCTATGTGGGAATTCAAGGAAGTGGGTTATGGGAATACCACAAACACACTTCAGAATTAGTGGGATGTGGGCTTTCTTGACCCCTTATACCCCACCCACCCCTGCAAAACACACACCGCTGTCTAACTGCGCCTCTGTTCTCTGCAGGTGGCGCGTACGGCCGGCCGGCGGCGGCGGGCGGGCGGGCGCGGCGGCAGAGCGGCGGCGGCTTCACGGTGATCAGCAACGGCAGCGTGCCGTGCGAGCAGATCTCGCCCATGATCCGCCGCGCCACGTCAGTACCTCCTCACTAATTGTTACAGTAGACGCTTGTTATATCGGTGTTGCTTATCTCGAATCTTACATCGCGAAGCTTATCTCGAAGTTTAGATTGCTTAACTCGATGTTGGTTAGCTCGAATTTTACATCGCTTATCTCAAATTTCTCTCGAATTTTGCATAACTCATGTCAGTGTTGCTTATCTTAAATTTTACATAGTTTAACACTATTGCCTGGGGCACGTTACGCCTCAATTGCTGTCTACAGCCAGTCTACGATCGAAACTGGAGATAGTAGAGATCCGTGAATGTTAAGTGCGTCAAACTCAACGTTTTTAAAGGCCGTAGGGGACCGCATAAGAAGTTTGGCTAGCCAAACTTCCGCTACGGCCACTGCCACTGTCAGCGGTGCTCTGACTATAAGGAGGCAGTGCGGACACTTACGCTAATCGTCGCACAATCACAGAGTCTACAGTATTTAGCCACACGCTGTCGGCACAGATACAGTACTGACGCAGTGCGTTCTCTGTACCATGAACGTAGAAATCCCTTACTTTAGTAATCATACGTTGCATAGTCCGAAAGCTAAAACGAGGGGCACATTCCACCGCAAGGTGGGTCTACAGCCAGTCTACGACCAAAAACGCAAGGAGATCGTAACGATCCGTGAGTGTACAGTGCGGCAAACTTACGTTTTTTCAAGGCCGTACGGTGGCCGTAAAAGAAGTTTGGCTTGCCAAACTTCTTCTACGACCACCCTGCGCCATGGCCTAACCGTAAGGAGGCAGTGCGGAGACCTTACGTGAAACGCAGAGGATTTAACCGCACGTTGTCGGCACAGACACAGTACCGGGGCCGTGCGTTCCCTGCACCATGAACGTGCGGATCCCGTACTTTTGTAATCACACGGTGCGTAGAGCGTAAGTTGTACGCGAGTACATCGCCCGTTCTATGCAAGTTGAGGGAACGGCCACCTCAATAAAAAACACTCCCTGTGCCGACGCATTCCTAACGCACGGGGCCCGTGCGTATGTGCCCACAACTGTACTTTTGCCAATGCATGCGGAAAACGCCGTAGACGCCGCAGACCTCAATACGCCTTGCGGCGACTACCGCCGCAAGGTGGAGTGTGCCCCTCGCTTAAAGAGTGAGTACAACGCAAGTTCGACGCATGGTGATCGCACGGCCACCTCAAACAAACCATTCCCAGTCTCGACGCACCCATACCGTATGGAGTTCGTGTGTATGTGCCCACAACTGTACTTTTGTCAATGCTTGCGGAAAACGTGTAGACACCGCAGACCTCAACACGCCTTGTGGCGACCACGCCTGCAAGGTCGAATGTGCCCCTCGCTTAAGTTGGTTATCTCTAATTTTAGGTAGCGTATCTAAAATGGTGCTGCTTAACTCGAATTTCTACATTGTTGTGTTGCAGTTGCTTATTCTGAATTTTACAGCTTTATCTCGAGTTTTAGGTTGTTATCTCAATATGGATTGCCTCGAATTTTCTGAAAGAGTCCAAGCTAGGTTCGTTGGGAAACATTCCCTTCACGCATGTATTAAGCGAGGGGCACATTTGACCTTGCGGGCGTGTTCGGCGTTTTCCGCATGCAGTGACAAACGTACAGTTGTGGGAACATCAGCACGGGCTCCGTGCGTTATGAGTGCCTCGGCACTGGGAATGGTTTTATTGAGGTGGCCGTGCGATCAACATGCATTGAACATGCGTTGTACTCATGTATAACTTACGTTCTAGCAAGGCGTGATTACAAATGTACGGCATTCGCATGCCAAACTTCTTCTGCGGCCACCCTACGGCTTAGAAAAAAATGCTGCGTTTGTCGCACTTAACACCCACGGATCTTTATGATCTCCATACGTTTTGGTCGTAGACTGGCTGTGGACAGCCCTTGTGGGGTAATGTGCCCTTATGCATTATGAACATACGCTGGATGTAATTAGTTAACTTGAATAGCGGCTATATAGATCAGTTTACTGGACTCTTTTTTAATAATTGCCCTGTGGGCAGTTCACTGGACCTCCTGCAAGTTTGAGATAAGGAGTTTCTATTGTATATCACACTCTATGAGCCCTCACTAGCTACTTCCAGTTTTAGGTTTTAGTAACACAAGTGGCGCGCCCGCCCATGTTTACCCCCAAAATACTTCATATTCATGTTTTTTGCCATGTCTGCCATTGATCGCAGGTACGAAGCCATGATAACCCATACGTGCCCCACGTGCCACACCCCACTTCTTTTCATAAGTAAAAACTGGATCTGCCAGTGAGTTCCCATATGTTCCTGGTTCAGGTTGACGGTTTACTAGCCATGTCCCGTATTACCAGACATCACATTACCATTAAGATGTGCTTATCAATGTAAATGATAACATGTTAACGTTTCACAGTTGCCATTGGTTTGTCAAAGCCGTTGATTTGAAACATTAGTATCACGTATAGGCCTACTATCCATCGTGTGCCCCCAATGTCATAGTGCCCAATAATATTGGTTTCATTTGTCATCGGTCTCACTTGACATTGGTCTGACATGTCAGATTACATCTACTTTCGCATTGCTGTTTCTCAACAGTCCTGTGCGCCTACCTTTTCACCCAGTCCATCTGAAAAGTCACAGACCGTTCTGACAGACGATCCCATAAGTATTTTAGCCACAACATATGCACACGACACAAATGCTGACAATATATATTTTTTTCATTGTCTGGCTTCTCGTGGAGCATTTGGAGCGATCATCAACTAGATGTGAAATTGGAAGGTAAACATGTTAATTGCCACAATGCCATTTTTTCTACAGTATGCATTTGGTATTGTAAGTTACATGTACGTGTAGGTCTAATATATAACAAAACAATTGCTATACATGAACACGCCCTTCCAATATGAAGACTAACGTTCTGGGTTATCAAGCAAATTGAAACATTCAATACACAATACATCATACATAGACATTCTCTACCTCTACCATCATTATTCAGTCTATAGTCTGTTTCAATAGTATTGATATCATCCACTTTGCACTAAATTCAAATTAATTTTGGTGATACTACGATTAAACAAATGTCTATAAATTAGGGTTGCTCTTAGACGTCCATTGTCCACCCTTGATTTATTATGCTTTTTATAACAAATATGTTACAATGTCTAGGTCCTCAATCAGGTTACAAGTTGACAATACATATATCTTATAACTGGCAGATAATGCCATTACTTTATCTAGAGGTACGTTCATAAATAATATACTTATAGATAACTAGCAGTGTTTTGATTGTTTCAATAACATTTCACTAAAGGAATGTGCTACAATTCATTACGATTATATTGTTCACCTTAATCGTCTCTTGAATTTCTAAGTGGGAACCTTGAATTTCATATTGAATTCAGCGTATTAGTTATTAGATTGTTAACGATTCATGTCAAGTACTATTAAAGGTTATTACATCGGCCATCTTGGATCTAAGAACAATAAGCTGTTTGTTATTCATGGGTGAATTCATGAGTCCTAACGGTTGTAATAAAAGGCCTCTGTTAATCATATATATTTATTTGCAGGCTGACGGACTCAGACAAGATGGAGTTGTTCTCTGCCCTTGGAGGCCACACATTGCCCTCCCTCATGGCCGACGATATGGAGATGGCTCACGCTAGGTTCTCCACTCTCCTGCCCACATCCACCACTTTCAAGGTATGCAGTCATTGTTAGTGTAACTTATCCAATGCACATTGAAGAGGAACATGTCAATGGCAGATCCAGATTTTTGGGAAAAGGGGGGGGGCGTAAGGGGGCCGGACATGTAGAAAACTATAAAAATGAAGTATTTTGGTGGGAAAACGGAGGGCGCACCCCCCCCCCCCCCCATCCAATGGATCTGCCAATGCATGTTGAGATAGTAGGCATATTGTGAAAAGTGTATTGAAATGTCTTGTCTTAAGGTTATAAGAACTATTACAATTGTACTTTGAAGTACATCTAGATGTGAGTACTTTAGACACAAAGGCACATATTAGCATAGTTAAAACTGGGCTACATGTACACTGATATATGTGACTTAGGTTTCTCCACATTTATCAAACTGTGGGTGATACTTGAAATCAAAAATATTGAATATCTACAAAGATGACATGATGCCATACCCTGTCCTATAAAGTGAAGTTCTGTAAATTTGATGATTATCTTGTTGTCTATTGTTCTTGACTAGTACCATATAATAAATTGTAGTAGACTTTTGATAACAGTTCGACTGCAAAACGATTATGGTATACTTGAACTTTCTAAAATAGTTTGCAGTACAAACGTCAGATATCACCTTCTGCTAAACTTCATTTATTGCCACTGTTAGGCCATGAGTAAAAACAAATATTTTCAAATGTAATTGGAAACATTGTATTCCTAAGTGGTTCTATTCTCTGGCATACAGAACATTTGTAACTTGAAACTGCTGACCTCATGGAGCCCTTTTCACACGGACCCAACTGTTCTATATTTGGGTCCTATACAGACCAAAAATTAACATCTGGCCGAGTGCATTATGTTGAATTTTGATATTTTAGAAACCATGAAATTATTACACATAGAAAATTCAGTGTATTGACAAATGAAAAAAGGATTCGCTAGTGTGTCACCTCCCGTGATACTAACTTGTACGATGGTAGTTGGTGATCCAAATTCAAATTATTTAGGATAGTTGATTTTGATAAAAAAATATAACTACCAAAAAGCTCGTCAAGAAATGTACAAGGGGTGTACTCATAATGGCGCAATCAGTGATCTTAGATAGTTACAGATATATACAGGCCACACATGAACAATAGTAATTCTATGAACAATGACATCCGGTTCTTCAAGTCCCAAGATGCTACTCTTATCTTTAGAACCACTGGTTCAACATATACAGTACGCGCCCTTTTGTATATCTCATATGTTTTATGCACTGCGAACTATTTGTTGAGTAAAAAACTAATTATGCAAATATATTCATGACACAAAACAAAACCATGCACACTAAAAGATTTATGTATCCCCTGTCATTAAAGTCACCACAGGGATCATTAATATGATTTTCTTGGGGCAGAGTCTATTATCAAAAGTATAGAAGTCACACTCCATCCACACGCATCTATTTACCTTTCTATATATGTGGTCTTCTTATCAAAATATAAAACAAATCAAAGCTAGCAAACATACATTTATAACTGAAGCAGTGCGGTTCTTAATGAATGAGTTGTCATAAGGATAACTTAGAGATACATAATATTTGAACATGATAATGTAAAGTGTGTATTTTGTCGATTTGTAACATCACAACTACGTCATTTCTCTAGCTGTCATGTAGCAATCATTCATAGTTGAGAGGAACGTTATCAAACTGTGTCAACATGTCGGGAAACAGGTTTGTGTCAACAGACGTAATTAATAACTCACAAAATGACTGCACATGTACAAATGTATATCATTTCATGTGGCTTGCCCAATCGATGACAAGCCTTAACGACCTTTATCAATTAAAATGATTTCTTTCTTAATGGTGGATGTGCATCAAGTAATTTATATTGCCGTTTACAGTTGTTCGTGGTTTGTTGCATGGATACCACGTTTTTGTCGTGTGGCAATCTAAAAACTTCATGTAACAAATGTATAATTTTTAACAGTACTTGAGACACACTGTATGATAAAACAATAGAATATTGTTTTTTCATATGACATTGGCAATGAAATAGATAAAAAAAATGCTGAGAGCGTGCAGCTGTCGACGTCGCTAGAGTAATGTTGACTCATGGGCAATAAAAATGTTTCTTCGCAATCAAAGCACTGAAGCAGAAAAAAAGTCCTATTTGATGTGCTATTCAACCTAGATCTATGTTCTAGGCATTGGACTGCAGGCATGGAAGCACTGTACCTAGTTTGAATGTGTTCTTTCAAGCATTAGCAACGCTATTGCAGAAACTATTGAAAATGGACAACAAATAGCCCTGTGGAAAGCACACTTTAATTGGCCAAGTATCACTTTGGTGTCGTGTCATACCACGTAGTTGTGTAATGTAGGATCAAAATTGATGCATCGGTAAAGGCTCTAGCTTATCAGGAGATATCAATAACATTAATTCATAACATTAATTTTTCAACAAAACATCATTTGTTCCAGGAGAAAGTGGAAGCTTTTGCTAAAGCAAATGGGAAAAGTGGCAAACTTCTGCGTTCTACAGTGGTGGATTTCCTCAGACACCAGAAAATCACGGCACATTCTACTGGGCCCACTGTGGTAAGAAGAAATAGATTTGTGGGAAAAAATAATTGTACATTTATAATCATTGATTCGGTAATTGACTGTAAAAGAGAGACCCACATGGACAAGCTCAGATGCACCCCGTACAATGTTTTCAAAGCTTCAATTATCACCCACATTTGGAGATTATCACATGTCTCTGTCACTTGAGTATTTCTTGTACTTATCCAGGAAAACATACATTAGACTATGTCAAAACAATGTGATTGCCAATTTCTAAGGCTTCAAACTACGTGGACAGAATATTACAATATGTATTTTATATAAGGTGGTATCAAAACATTTCTTGCACTGCAATGTATGTCTAACAGGACAGCATCAATGCTCTGGCTGGAAACCACACAGAGGAAGGTGCTGAGATGCCGAAGGATAATGGCTTAAAAACATTGAAAGGGGACATCGCGGGCAAAAAAGGTGACGTGGAGCTGGAATTGGTGCTTGCTGAAGATCTGGACATCGCCACGGAAATATCGAATGGTGACAGTGAGTGATATTTTATTCATTTTGTTTTTTCACGTGCGTGTATACACCGTAGGAAATGTTACAGCAAGATGGTAATAGATAAACTGTAAATTGAGTGACTCTAAAAATAAAGATCAAGAGAGAAAATTGCCTAATTTTCTTGTGCTGCAGGCGTGATGCGTCTTGACATGTGTCAGAACCGTGGTCAGGCGACGCCGGACGGTCAGTACAAGTACATGTGCACCACGTGCTCATCGTGGACCAACATGGGCACGTCCACGTGGCCCGAGGTCATGAACGAGGCGAGCTGTGTCGACACCGACAGCGGGTGTCTCAAAAAAAGGATGACATCTGTAAGTGAATATATGCTTGTTGACTCTCTTGGAGATGGTTACAAGTTGTTGCAAGTGGAATGAACTCGGGGTGGGGTGGTGGGGTGGGGGGGGGGGGGGGGGAGTGAGATGTGAGAAAATGGGTAAGGACATACCACAAACAGGTTGACAATGCCACCCACCAGTATACCTATTTTCTGAGAAAACGTGACCCACAATATAACAATATCTGAGAAAATTGTGCAAGTGGAATGACACAGAAGTGATTTATAAATTCAGTACCAGAGATGGTCTTTTTAATATGTTGTTATTTTTTAATCCATGTTATACGATTGCATAATTGTTTCGAAAATATCAAAATTTTGATATTATATTCCTTCTTTATTTTGCAGGGCAAGGGAAGTGTCAAGCTATAGAAATGCCAATAGAAGTGTTAGAGAAACAGCCCGGGTAAGTTTTAAAATTTGACCTACATCAAAGTTCAAATTTAGAAGACTGCCGCATAACAATTATGCAAAATGAAGATTAACTTAATACCATACCTAAACAACGATGAGAAAGATAAAGAGCATTTTAATTTATATAAATATTGATTTTACTATTCAGTGAAATGGCTAATAATGTGTGACTCTCGTGATAATCTAATGTTCAGCGGTAACTTATCGTTTGATGATCATTGGAAGCTATACCGAAGATCTTTTAACGCCTCCAAAAGTTTCATCAATGTGTCACTTGCGACGAAAAGAATTGGTGGCAAACTGATGAAAACTTCATGAGTAGTTGAATAATCTCAAGATATGCATTCTTACCACTGTGCTCATAAGTTTGTGTAAACACTTAAATTGATAGATATCTTAAAATTTCAGTCAGTGTGTCATCACGCTGAAAGATGGTGCTACTGTTGTGGTGGATGACTGGCAGATCGGGTACCGAACCTTACGTGTCGGCTGTGAATGTGTTGTCAAAAAGAACTCTTACTTTGTGCAGTACCTTTAGACACCCACCGTCTTCATACATACACGCACATTCAAAGGTTGCATGACTTATGAACTGGTGACAACTTTTGGGTTAGTCTGTGTTGTATACTTTGTGTTTAAACAACATCCACCATCTTGGATGTCATTATAAGACGTGTAGATGCGAATATGGTGTAGTGTTTAATGTTGATGATGTGCTGTTGAATTAAGTTATAGACAATTGAAATCTATGCTTAAAAAGTTCTCATTCAAAAGCTATGATGTGATATGAGGACTGGAAAGTCCTAGCCTCTGTGATATGTTTGCGTTATGGTTTGTGCACAGGTTCCACTTAATTTGTGTGGACAATCGATGTACTGTAAGTAAATTTTTTGACGAGTAGTGTGTGCGTGTGCGTGTGTGTGTTACTGAGATTAATGTCTTTTCACAAAATATAAATTCATTACCAGTGGTCACACTTTGAATAGTTGAGTCTAGTTTTATCAGGCTTAATAAATTAACGCTGATACGTATTGTGAACTGTATCATGCTTTATCAATTGCATTTATCATACTGTTATGCCATATTAATGTCGTTAGAAATGCTATCACAACTAGTTGACAATGCCACTGATTATTCTGTGGCGGCTGCCGTAGCTTATCAAGTGTAAATCAAAGGCCGACGTACTTAATCTTTCCATATCAATGACATATAATTAGGACATCTCTATATATGATGATGCCACGGGGTGGACCTCGTGGTTTGATTTGGTTTGGCTGTGGCTTGCACAAGTACTGAAGCTATTCAATTTGAGTGCAAGTCATTTCATGAATTGAACCACCGTAGCCGATTGCACAATTCAGGAAGGAGCTCTGTTGCATTTCGATTAAACTGATTATTAGATAATTTTGAAAGAATAAGTCGGTTGGCATGAAATAATACATGTTCGTATGACACTACATGAAGTGTACGTTGTTGATCGACGCTTTGTCATGTAAAAGTCCATAAAATTAAATTATATTTAAATTTCATTGCAACGGTTAGAGTTAAACTGCAGATCACTACAGCTGGTACTATTCAAATACAGTTATTTCCGAAGGCTTCATTTGTATTTAAATGTGCATGTGAACAAACTTACTATCACCTGTAAAATTTGTATACAATAAACTACTTCACTAACACCTGTGGGTTGAGCCTTCGTGACTAACGTATTCACACTCTGTTAGCAAATTAAATACCAAAAGATAATGTATAACTAATACTTACAACAATTTACAAATTATGCATCTATATAAGTAGGCACTATTTATCGTACCAATGTCTTTGAAAATAGGAGGTAGCTAATTCTACCAGTTAAAAACTAGTTGCAGGTCTATATTAAAGATAACCATATTACTGGTCTCAAGGTGTGCATTATGAAACCTGGACGGTCGCTATTCGGATCATAACGTTCATGCGAATAATGTTGGAAAACGATGCATGAAACTAAACATGGGGAAATACACCTCGAGTAATATAAAGACATTCAGCCAAATTATCAACCAGTAGTCAATTCTGTCCTTGAGTGCCGTACATTTGAAACACAAATAACTCATTAACTTGTTCATAACTCTTTATCATTTGATAATATATAACCAGGCTGCCTGATTCATCAGTAGATGCAGGCTGATGAAAAAACACCGATGGATAAGGATGTGTGGACTGGATGTGTACTAACCTCACGGGTAGAGTATAAGACAGAGTGTTTGTTTGAATGCAATTTACTACTATGTATTTTTATGGCAGGCATGTTTCCTTTTTTCAAAAAGTGAGAATTAATTTCCCTAACTTCGACACGCCTCTCCACAGCAAAAGAAAGAAACCGTGTGTAATCAAATGCAGACAGAAAAGCAATCAAACAGGTCACTGACCCCTCCATTTCACCACATTCCAAACACAAGTACATGTGCATTAGGCAAATATATCTCACGATACCTCCATATAGCAACCCATTGTTTTCATTCAATGGAAAAAAAAATCAGCTGCGGAATTCTTGTAAGTAGTATGATCTGTATTTTCTGACAGTTAAATTATGATTGCAAAAGCACAATTTCGAATCTTATTCGGGGTTATTCAAGGGCACAGGTGGTGCATACGTTGTGTTTAATAGTGTAGCATTTTAATCTTCACAAAATAATGTGCGATGAAGCACCTAAAGTATACTGTAGGACAAATGAGGTAGGGTCACTACCGGGTTGATGCTAATCTTACTCCCTCGTAGTCAGAACGTTGACCCAAGGCACGCAATAACCGTGTTATTTTACGCAAACACTAACAATTACAGAAAAAAAAACCTGTCTGCTGTGCCAATCCTGGCTGAGCTGCATAAATAAATTGTAGAATAAACAGAGATATCCTACATTACGGCAGTGATACTCTCGTTGCGGTTCACATTGTCAAACAAACAAAAGTGTTCGGCTATCAGCGACCGGCCGGCTGATGGAGAGGCAGATATGCGAAGGCAAATGAAGAGATTTCATACGGATGGATTCCATGTGGGGATTTCTCCCCAGGCTTGTTATAGTTGATGTATATTTTAGATATCATCCCCACCACACACACTTCTGCTCAGCAGTCCAGCATCAATGTTACCGTATAATTGTCTGGTTGACAAACACATGTATCAAAGTCTTTATTCTTTCTCTCACTCGGCTCTCATGTGACGATTTTCTTTCTATGTCTGTATATATTTGAGTCATACAAATGAATATCGAATATACACGCGACATTCGTCAGAAAACCAGAAAACTGTCAAAGTGCAGCCCGAGGATTAAAGTTTTCCTGTTCCATCAAGGAGGGCCATTGTACGCTCGTTCTCAACGGAGCATACTTTGGTGTGCCGTTTAAAGAGGTAAGGAGTCAATTTTGACCATTTTCATTTACTCACTAGATGTGTAAGATACTGATATATATCACCATATACGTAGAAGTGGAGGATAACTTCTAAACTAAATATAAAATGTAATTGGAAACTTATTTGAGTTTTTATAAATATAAAATGGTGCATATAAACATGAGGTACAAGCATAGAAAGTAAGAAAGTAAGAGGCAATATACGTATAACAATCAAACATGCTTCAGGTGATGACATTTATATAAGTCACTCTCTTTTTTTTACATTTTCATGTTTGAATTCTGTTAAAGATATGTAGATAAACTTGAATATGGAATGTAGGTAAACTGTAGGTCATTGTCCACATGTACCACACACTAAAGACACATCTAACGATAATATAGCATGCTATTAATATACGCAAACAAGGATAGCCACCGTAATACCCGCTTTACACTAGAGCTATCATGGGCGAACCCGTGCAACGCACCTGTACGTATTATGTCACGTCGTCAACTTGGGCGTATTGAGGCGGCATTGAACGTATAAAATGAAAAAAAACAATGCATGGTACGACAAGTTGCTGAGGCAAACGAAGTGTTACTTGTATGTGCGAATGTTCTGCGATCCCTAGACACAGCATAACTATTATTAAAGAACCTAAACCAACCAGTAAATTCGTCAACAAATTTTGAACATGTTCAAAATTTCCTGACGATTTTGCCTGTTCGCCATTGCACGTAGAGCTACGTAGGTGGAATTCGCTACAGTGTAAAGCGGGTTTTAGGCGATATAGTACACAGTGAGAGCAACCTAACTCACTTTAAAGTAACTCTGCAGAGATAAAGCTCCAATTCCATCATTTATAATCATTTCATCTTCACCAGGAATCGTAACTGGATATTGTGTTCATTGGAGATGAGCATAATGTCCTATTTCTACACCCTCAAGTCCAAGACATGGGAAGAAATGCAGACACAATCTTATACAAACGGCTACTTACATTCAAAATGAATCTACGGTGTAGCTTTCTGCACCAACACATTTTATGCTTATTGCCTGATCCGGATGTAAGTGGGCACCAGACTGGGGGCTGATTGCCGAGATGCCGGATACTCTTACGTTCTGCACATATTTGCAGATTAGATTCGATTAGCTTTCCAGTGGAGTATTACGTGTATATTAGATTACAATATACCATGATCGTTTTTTCTTTGTTTTTAATGCTCACAGATACTATGGTTCAAGCTACGGGCACAACCGACACAGTGCTGGCCTTTTGGTAGTACGTTTTTCTCCAGGTATGAGGTGTCTACGGAGTTGTTCATGTCACACGGGTGTGTACTGGGTACTTACTGCATGTCGTACGGGTACCATGTTGTCTACCTACATGTAAGTCCAGGCCTCTGTTGAATTGGTCGTAGATGAAATGTGACATGCTAGATTTCTACTACTGTCACCCTACCACCACCAAAAAGTACTTTTGCCATTCTTCCACCGCACTGGACACAAACTGACCTCCACGGCCTCCATTAGATTTCCGTAGACGAGAAGCCGTACTGCCGATTGTGCTGTCGGCTTTAGATTTGCTTCGAGGATGTTGAATATTAAAATCAGTATATCCATGTATTGATAGTAGTAGTTCATTATACTATTAATGGCCGATTTACTAATACAAATGTGCTCATTGTGTATAAATTGAATAATTGTGCACGCCCCCTCCCCCCCCCCTTACACACACCCTTGATCTGCCTATGGGCGTCAGCAGGTGTGTGGCACATCACTAAATCGACAGTACACGTACATGTACATCAAGTAACATGGCGTCTCCGAAAGGTAAGCAGCACCAGTTGTGTAACTAACTCGCCATGACCTCGCTCAATTGGTTGACATATGTAAAGATGCCCAGCCACGAACTAGTCTACCATGCTCAGTCAGAGGGGCAAGCATCTGCCTGTTCTCTCAAAAAGTTATCACATCACATGAGATGACTTTGAGGTAACCCACGGATATGGGCCATAACCTGGGAGTTTTTGTTTGACTTGCCTGCTAATGGAGTGTGAATGGATCTGTGAAATAATGTCATGTTATTATGGACTGAGTTTTGTTGTTGGCATTACATTGGAATGGACATCCTTTATCGCAATATCAGACGGTACTTGTTAAACTGTCAATTATGTTGCATATACTGAGTAAGTATTATGTCTAGGGCACGTGAGTAGCGTTAAGAAGTATAGCTTATAGTCGCCACATAATATAAGATACGAATATTTAAAACACTTTTATAGAATACTTTTATAGAATTTCTTTATCCCACCAGGATTGCTTGTATTTGTGTGTGTGTGTGTGTGTGTGTGTGTGTGTGTGTGTGTGTGTGTGTGTGTGTGTGTGCGTGTGTGTGTGTGTGTGTGTGTGTGTGTGTGTGTGTGTGTGTGTGTGTGTGTGTGTGTGTGTGTTGTGTGTTTGTGTGTGTGTGTGTGTGTGTGTGTGTGTGTGTGTGTGTGTGTGTGTGTGTGTGTGTGTGTGTGTGTGTGTGTGTGTGTGTGTGTGTGTGTGTGTGTGTGTGTGTGTGTGTGTGTGTGTGTGTGTGTGTGTGTGTGTGTGTGTGTGTGTGTGTGTGTGTGTGTGTGTGTGTGGAATATCAACTTGTCTTGTCTTTTTAATCTTTTTCTTAGGGGGTGGGGGTGGGGGTGATGGGGGAGGGGTAGGTTGGGAGTTGAACATAGGGGTTACACTTACAGGGGTTGTAGTATTTTTAGTGGTGGGGTTAACGTTGTAAAAAATTTAGACGGGGGATGAAAATCATACATTTTTATGACAAATGCCATTGAATCACATTCGTTTTACATTATAAACACAATGCATTGTAATCGCCACCATGCTGTATTGTGGTAATAGTTTTTATGTGCAGCCACATTTTATTATGTCATCAGCCTGAGTAACTCGTGATATGTACCAATGGCGAAGCTTTTTATGGTCTTCAGATTGGCCTACAGTATTTTATGCCTGCATTTCTTATTTTAACTTACATTTAAGAAATGCAGGAAAAGCTGGAAATGCGAGTGTATCTTATGTCTGCATTCCAAATCAAATTGTTTCACGGTTAATTACCATGAAGGATTGACCAACCAAGCAAACGCAAGTTGACAACCGAAAAATGACAAGCGTAGGCCAGTCCCAGAATCATGAACTTTTATCTAGCGTACCCCAGTTTGACTGCCACAAATGATGATTCCCAATAATTTACTTTATGATAAAGGATGAGAAATATTGACTGAACATAAGGCTATGAATGAGTCGGAATGATAGATACATCGGCATTACAACTGTAAAATTTCTATTCATTTTTATGGTAAAAAATTACATTACATGTATGCCAACAAATTAGGGATTGTATGAAAGTGGTGGAATAATTGTGGGTCAATATAAGTTTTTCTCCCCGCAAACTCCCATCATTGCTTGTCCCCATCCCACCTCCAGTGCTGCTGTGGTTATCCATATAATTCATACAAATAATTGGCTTTGCTCTGTAGCCTCACAAGGACATACATGATAATTACATGCATTATCTATAATGATTACCTGTATTATCTACAGATAATTACAGCATGCAAGCACCACAAGACCACCAATGGTGTAATTATAGACCCCTGGATTATATAGACTACCTCCAAGTCCTGAGACGCCGGAAATGGCCGTAGTAATGTAAAATGCGCATGCGTGCATGTACGATAGAAGTTTATGGAATTGGTGAAATATCATTATATGACCATGCAAGACAGGTGATCACTATACAGGGGTGTTGGCCAGATTCCATAGTTTCTGCATTAGCCTCTTACTTGATGTACTGTATGTCTGATCATAATGAATTGTCACACTGCAAAAGTGCCCTTTCTTTTACAAACCTAACATAACACCGATTATTGAAAAACAACTATGTAATGTAGTGCATATATGATGATGGTGTCATGTGATGTTGTTGCCAACTGCCAGCAGGTAAATAATTGACAGTGTTTGTATAGCATACATGTAGGTGTTTTTCCTGGTTGGTCCATAGTTCCCCAACACAAATGTTGATAGTTTCCAAGTCTATCATAATTCAATAGGTCAGTAACCCCAAGTATCTCAAATAGGCTGTCATAATGACAGGATGGACTATTGAGAGAAAACATGATTTCAGATCCAGACAATGTAAAACATTATCAGCGTAGGTCTGAGATTGGGGAGTCTGCTGGAAAGGTCTCCTCCTAAGCAGAATAATGTGCGCCTGTGCGAACAATTTAAGTCACCGGTCCACCAATGGGTAAAAAGGGTCACCAGGACCCGAGAGCGGATGAGAATGGTCGTACTTGAACAATTTGGTGAAAATGTGAAATTATCGCAAAGTTCATACACCACAACTGAGATGTTGCGTATCTATCAGGCCCACATAGGCAGACTAATATCGGACCATTACGCTAGAAGCCATAGAAACTATAACTTCGACATTTCAAACCTAAGCCCACTTTAACAGAGACACCATTATCCCATGGTACCGTTCTAGCAGCAGCAGGCAATGTACACATGTAGGGCCTTGGCACTGGCGAGTTTTAGGCGTTAGACCACCAACTGTAAACAAATCAATGTGCACTAATGGCATTTGACATGGGGCTATAGATTGGTTGGCATCTCGCGAAAACCGCCACTTGTTAGAATCAATGAAGAAAGGACTGGTAGCAAGGACAGGAGACAAGAAGTAGTACGTCCAAAGTCATGGTGGCAGCGTTCATTTTTGGCCTTGATTGATTGGACGTTGTCTTGCAATGAGTCCTGATCGGTCTGATGGTGGGGTTTTTATTACGCAGTTTCCGCGTTTAACAGCTATCATTTGAGATATGGATGTTGTAATAGGCTGAATGTTGTAAGGGCCACCGTAGTTTTGCAGAGGCTTTCATCAAAGTGTACATAACTTCAACTTGCCGTGTTAACATTGTACAGTAGGACGTCCGTACTAATCAGGGCCACCTCTGTCATAAAGCTCACTGCACCAAGACATCATAAACAGACCAACGTCAACCTCTTTATTGAGATCACCTTTGACAAGTGCCACGCCTCGTCATAATAGAGAAAGTCTACATCTTTGTATTCGGCAGGTGATAGAGCCTAGGTGGTTTATCATGTATTGCGTAATCACAAAGATGTAAGTCAACCACTAATTAACTCACATCAAGGATATTATATTTCACCTACCCTCTTTGCTCGGTGATGTAATAAAGGTCTTTGAGCGTCTTCAGAAATCTTAGTAAACGTCCGCTAGAACTTGCAGTTACAATGGCAGATCCAGGTTTTTGGAAAAGGGGCCCACGTAAGAGATTTCATGGGTTTCGCACACGTGATCGATGGTGGATGTGTGAAAAAAAAACTATGAAAATGAAGCATTTTAGTTGGAAAAAGGGGGGGGGGGGCTGCGCCCAACGGATCTGCCTATGCAGATGTGTAGGTGGCTTTGACGTTTTCACTGGATCTCAACGATATACTTATTTTTCAAACGTTAATGGTCTCAGTATTTTCACAAAACAACAGTCTTTCACCAATTACCAGTGAGAAACCTTTTTCTGTCAAGAATAAGACAAGCCCCGTTTACCCTCAATATCAAATGACCGAACACCGATCCTTCCATAATACGATGAATAAAGCGATATAACATATCTGCCACTATTATGGTGACCATGGAGTAGATCGGTACGGTTTTATTTTTTTCAACACAGGGGCTTATTTTGTTTTTACGACACAGTTGACAATTTAATCACATTGCAATTTCAAATGAACTTACTTACGAAGTATTCACAATTGACATATTATACTGATATTCATGTGCATGCGTGCAATCATACATGTTACCATGAGAGATAAGGACATCAGTGACAATCAATGATATTGTTCTTATGAAGCAAACAGACAGGACCCCAAATTCATTGTAAAGTACATGTAGATGCTAACGTATGTCGAGGTGCTGGCGTGCGCATCTACCATGTTTTCCCTCTGCAGTGGAGAAAGAGCCCCCCCCCCACCTCCACCCCCACACCCACTACACCATAAAAACAGCCTGAGAGATGACCGCGCTTGTTTGAAGTCATATTTGCAGTGACCCATGACTGATCCAGATTTCCATAAACGAGGGGGGCACGTGCGGACCTATTCACATTGCTACATTGAGCATAGGCCGATGCGGGGGCGTGGGGGGGGGGGGCGACGCCCCATTTTTCCGACCAAAACACTTCATTTTCGTAGTTATTTTTACATGTCAACCATCAGTCTGCGTAAGAAATCATTGAAATTCATTCAGTGCGCCACATCCCCTTTTCTGAAAACCTGTTCAAAGTAACATGGCGAGAAATCATTGATAATTCGAGTTATCCGTAAACTCGTGATGGACAGCTCCCCCAGTGTTAATAACGTTGCCATGGAAGAAGTGGGGTATGAAAAACTGTTTTGTCTGTGTGTGTGAACCTATGGCGTTTATAGGGGTGCTCCACAAACTTGTTTGTGTTAGCGTGTGTGTGTGCGTGCGGGGGGGGGGTGTCAACGGGGGGGGGGGGTGGGGAGGAGGTGGCTAATATTCCTCACCTCCTAAAAGAACACAACATAAATGTTGCATTTTATCATACCCCCTAGTCCACGATGACTATTAGTCTTAAAGTAGAACCTCCTCCTCCAGTCTCCCGCCTCTGGTAAAGCCGCTTAAAGCAGATTATGTTACATTACATTACACCCAATCACCATTATTCATCATTAGCCACATGCCTCCACCACCTTCCCAGCGTAACAGTGCAACACTTGAAACTCTCAACGGCTATTGCCTGCTGGTATTTGTCGATGCACACAGTATATTAGACGTATTTAATAGTACACGATTCATCTAAAGGCCACTTGAAATGATACACAATATATGATGACTTCATATACACTGGTGAGTTAATGTGTGCGACGTATCACGACGCGTAGAGATTGAGATTGAGATTGATTTTATTCAATATCATTATGGCAAACAATAATAATACAAAATATCTGCTTATACTTACATAAAAATAACAGCAATGTTATGGTTTCAATATACAGAGGTGACAAAATATATAAATACTACTGAATCTTTGGAAATACTGAGTATGGACTACAATATTGAAATACATGTGATCCTGAAAAAATTACAAATACAAAAACATGAAGAAAAGATAAATTGTGAAATTATGCCTAATGATAAAGAATATGGTTAACACCAAAAGTTTAAGATATTAAAAAATATCTAGCAACTTATTTCCATGGTGGACCTGGTAGTCTGGAATTCGAGCTCCGTGACAGATGTAGAGGCAATCCATTATGTAAGTCGCTCAACCAAGCTATATAAGGAGTAGGCTGATATAAGACTACGCATTAATAAAAGTTAATTTTACTGCTTGTTAAATTTGAAGCAAAAACATAACTGCAGGTCCATGTAACGTAGATACGGTAGTCGCGTGTTAGCTAATAGTTTGTAACCTGGTAAAACTCTTGTTGTGCCTTTCAAACTGTCATCACAAAATCCTGAATCCTGGATCCGCCAGCGGGATGCTTGTATATGGCATAATACACTACAAGGTTAATGTGATATAAATGTAACTCTATTAAGAGAAACATGCCGCCCCACCCTTAGACAATCCTCATCCCAGCACGCGGTAGGAATGCCAAGTTGCTGCAATGAGATAATGTGTACATGTATATTTTGTCAATTCTGGTTAGATAAATAGGACACCAGCAGATAGTTCCTGTAGTACTATCCCTCTCTTCGTCTTTCTCCAGATAACGTATACAAAGAAAGAATCGAAGATGAAAACTATTGGAGCTTTACAAAACATGATGGATTCTATAATAATATTGAGTGGTGCTATCTGATATTGATGCTGTTATTGCTCTTTCAAGCGACGGGTATAGATAATATTGCTACGGGTGTGCAAATTATTATAAACTTTGCTACCTTGCTACCTTGCTTTGTCGATGTATCACGGCTAAAGCAGTGACTCTACTTGTTACCTAGAATAGGGTATCATGTAGCAAACATTGTCTGAGCTTGTTTTCTCAAAGACACACTTAAACGCAATGCACAGGCCATACATGACACGTGATACATTACATAAGTGTGTACACTTGATAATCAACTATTACTAGAAAATACATTTCTGAAGCACATATTTTCAACACACGGTATTGGCTTTGGCATGGTTCTGTACACTTCTATGAACTATAGTAAGTCTATTCCGTGTAGTCGTACAGATGTCCTACTGATTCTGAGACGGGTGTTGCCCCCACGCCCTTTCCAACCACACAGACCGCACACTCCGATTTTGAAGGAACCAAATATTAATTACGAGTTATCTGAAACTTTTACTTATCAGACTTACTAATCATTTATTAACAAGGTAGGAAATGATTGATAATTCGAGTTATCCGTATGAATTCGAGATGAACAGCTCCCACTGCTGTAGGTGCTACTTCTTCTTCTTCTTGTTTTGTTCTTTTCCCTCCAATGTTGGAGCTGTATAATAGTCTATTGAGCGACTGTCATTAATTGTACAGGGGCGGGGGGGGGGGCGTTTGGTATTGAGGAGATAAAAAAATGGAAAGCCCTCCCTGACTATCTATGTTAAAATTGAATGCTATCCCCATATGAACATAAAGGAACTGAGCACCCCCCCACACACACAACCGGATAAATATGAACAATGACATACTTTTGTAATATAAAGTTTGATATTGGACAGATTCCCTGAAAACTGTTCGAAGTGTATTGCAATGAGTCTTTCACTGTCAATTGTCAATGAACACATATTTAGAAATCTATTTGATTAGTTGACATTACAATACTGTTAAATCCAAACGCATGCATATTACAGGAATACATCAATTCGCGACAAAAGTACATAACATATTACTTGTACCTTTTCAGTTTGAGTGAATTAAAATTGAGCGCCCCCCCACCAAATGATCGCCGTCCCTGTATACTTAATGATGGTCGCTCCCTTATATATACTTATGAAAACTAATTTTCTACGCTTCTAGGTCTTCTAATACGGTAAAATCAAAATAATGTCAGATTGTGACAACTTGTCCAAATGAGTCAAATTCACAAAATACATGACGGCAGTGAATTGTTGAAGTATGCAGACATAACGCGAATAGCACCAAAGATCAGGTAATCATTCACAGAGATTCGCCATTGCAGGGTTGCTATTCGAAGTATATAATGGCAGATGCTTCCGTATATAATACGCATTTCAATTTTCAAGTAATCTCTTAAGGGCCGGTGACTGAACATCTCCCAGAGTGTCTTTGATGAGCACAACAAGGCGATAATTACATGGCATTAGCGTTGCTCACTCCCAGATAATGTATGTTAAAACAGCTCATCGTTTTATGGTATCGATGGGAATAGATTGGATCAGATTTTTTTTGCACTCACACGTTCAAGTAAAAGTACGTATGGTCCACCACTACAGCGTTGTTTTTCTTTCTTTTAGATGTTGGGGAAATGTGAAAAAACAACAACAGTCGCATAAAATTATGTATAAATTTTTCGTCCATCGTAGGCTTATTGCTGAACCATATTTATGTAATTGTACAACTAATACTTAACTCTAAAGTATTGCATTTCTGTGATGAATCGCTGGGTAGAGTAGAATCTTACAATTGATGTAGCATTTTATTTTATTTTCCAATAACAGTAGTTAGTAAAAACACACAGCCGTATTATCGTCAATTAATTCCAACGTATCTATGTATTATCAAAGGTCAACATGTGCGTGACACACCTCAATGCTCCAGGAGACGCAAGATTTGTCATTTTGACGTGAATCATGGTTGCGTGGGGTTCCAATATGGATATATGTGACTGAATCGGTAGTTTGTGGAGTGAATGAGGCACTTCTGGACGATTCTTACATACATCATTTGATCAGTTTCCTGAAAAGCGGTTTGTGTTTAAGGGCCTATGTCCAAACATATTGATATTCTGGTTCCTTTTCTCACTTTCTCACTTTTAATACGTGGGTTAATAACGCATTACGATGCAAAATATTAGTTGACCTGACAATCGAGAGGTACCCATAATTGGTCAGGTATGGGAACAATTATGGAATTCAATACCAAATATAGTCATACATCTTTAAATTGATGACGCTTTACAGTGCGATTCAGTTAAATGTTAGGCAGTGCATTATCCATCATAATACGAATATGATTGGTAGTATCCATGCTTCTACTGCAGTTGTGTAGCAATAATAGGAAAGGTTGACAGGTCGACGGGTCAATAGTTGACTGGTTGCCGGTCGATAGGTTAACAGGTCAACACGTCGACAAGTCGTGGTATGTGGGTTTCAAATATTTTTTTATTTGATAGTTTGTTTTTATTGAAATTCGTGTTGAAAAGTAAAATTGTGTGAATCGTTATTCTGTGAGGAAAGTGCCTGCTTGTCGACCTGTACCTCGGTGCCCATATGTGATATTACTGGACTATTTTTGGCAGTGAATTCTATACTTTATCCCAAATATGTTTCTATAATTTAGGACGCATTCTCATTTTCACAATTCAATTGTAACATGAACATGATGAACACCATTAAAGCACCCACGCCCACACACCCACACCCACCCACAACTCAGTTTAGTGCGTACAGAATGTAGTCTGAGACCGTGTTGATATTAAAGCAGATTTATGAAGTGAACTCTGATGCATGTAGCATAAAATCATAAAAAGCTACAATCACCTGTGTGGCCTGCGCTGGTCCGTGCCCTCTACCCAGTTTAGTTGTGTATTAGAATTTTAATCCATCTACACGTCAACTCAAAGGCACCATTTCTGGTGTTTGCTGATAAACTGGTCCCTTTAGATGCAAACAGCTTCAATGGTATCTTCAAAAACAGGGCACCTCTTTAGTACACTTAATTGCACGGGTGAAAAATACCCGTCACATGGGTACGACTTCAACAACATAACTGGCGAATTAGAAGACAAGCAGATGATGAATTGGTATCCACACAGTTGTGAGCCACCAGTCTCTTGATGTTTGTATAATCGGTAATAGTGGCAGCGGTGAATGACTACATGACTACGTTAATACATTATGTCAAGTATTGTTTTGAAACCATGTATACATGACTTATTTTGAAGGAATTATAATCAAGATGAAAAGGAAAGTTTTTTTCGTAAATCCTCGTTGCGTGATCACATGTAAGAGTTATAATTAAGTACTCATTTCACGTTTACAACCATTTTCTTTTTCAGATCATGTTACCAAACCGACACTGATCTCCTTATATATGAATCTAAAGTGAATGATTCATGGCTAAGTAACGTGATGAAAAGTTTAAAAAAAACCAAGCATTATCTACAAGCATGAAATGGATAAAAATAGGAAGAATTCTCAATTGTGACATACTTAAGTACGTTTTTGCTCAAATTCATAAATGCGAATTAAACAGTAGTCATACACAGAGCAAAACGGGCATCTGAAGATGAAAAATACATGAAGACCTCTTGGTGTCGTATGATTTATTAGACTTCTGTGGCATGAGTAATTGGAGACGCGCAAGTGCTCTTCTCACTGACTATGGCTTCAGATGCTGTTCTGCAGTCCAATATATCCAAACAAGGCCTCAGTGCCACTCAACAGCTAAACTACACCTTTAAATATCAACAAGCCATGATGACCACCACAAACAACAGTGTTTTGTTGATTTACAACAACAATCACGTGACAAATGAGTCCATTGCTGTTGAGTTCAATCCCAACTATGAGGATATCGCCATATCATTGACGTTGGCGCTTATCGCCATGGGATCTTTCGTTGGCAATACACTGGTCATATTGAGTGTCGCCACGCGAAAAAGGCTAAGAACCGTAACAAACTGCTTTGTGGTCTCTTTGGCAATAGCTGACTGTCTGGTGTCACTGTTGGTGTTGCCATTAAACATCAAAGTGCAACTGACTGGAACGTGGTACTTGGGAGTGATACTGTGTGACCTTTGGATATCGATGGATGTGATGCTGTGTACTGCCTCGATACTTAATTTGTGCTGCATCAGTCTGGACAGGTACTTTGCCATTACCAGGCCACTTATGTACGCAACCAAACGTAGCAAAAGACTAGCCTTAATCATGATTGCTAACGTGTGGTTGCTGTCAGTCATCATCACGTGTCCTCCCATCTTCGGCTGGCAGGAGGAAGGCAGACACCTGAATGACCAAGAGTGCTACCTCATCCGTGACCCGGGATATATCATCTATTCTGCGATGGGTAAGTTGAAGAAAAGCTTCCAACTAAGTTTTAGTATGGTACTAAGGGCTGTTTTGTTTCCATATATTCAATTCAGAGATTATACCTTAGAATTTCACCGATATATAGTATAAATTGATGTGAATTGCATGACATGTACACCATGATTTCTAAAGTCTATCATATGCATTTACTCAAAAGATCTCCAAATACAAGTCATCGTAGTAGCGCATTCTACACTCAACATATGTGACATGCGCATTCCAGTAACATACAAACTCTATCAGAGACGTACATTGTACTACTATTGTTATACTTACATACATCTTACATACATCTGTGACACAGATTTCCTACAAGTAGAAGACGTGCAATTGTCTGTCAATAATTACATCCTCTAACCTCATGATTAAGACAGTATTTGCAAGAAGCCTAATTAAATATTGGTAGACCTGCTCGACTAATGCAAGATACACACGTCGATTGTAAACATGTTGCACGAGTAATTTACAGGTGTAAAAAAGGTCAGAAATCTATTCTCTAGTCTTGCAATTTATGGCCCAAAGTAATTACTCTTAATAGGTTGAGCATATACTAATAACATTGATTTGTTTTATTGCACTGTGTTGTGTTTGTTATATTGAATTTGGGTATGGTGAATGTTATTGTGTTAAACACGTATGCCTTGGTTTAAGTTCACTCATTCAAGTAAAGTCCAAATATCAATATGTTATTATGTAGACCCTTGTGTGTCCGGCAACGCTCATATTAGCACCACCTGAACCATACCAGGCCCAATTAATTATTTGATGAATGGTCCCACGACCGACATTTGACATTGTGCATATGTCTCAACACATGTTCACGTACAGTGTATACTGAGATACATTGTATGTCATTTGAAAACTTAATATACTAGATCAAAAGTGTTCAAAGAACACTGCGTCGCTAGAACGACATTGACTCATGGGCAATTAAGATATATACTGAAATAAAACTTAAGTATACTTTACAATCAAGAAATTTATGAATTGGAGGAGAAAACATCAGAATGAATCAGAATCAATATATCCAACAAAAAAATATTTTTATTGCCATATAATAGTATTGAATAACACATAATAATAAGTATCAGTTTCAAATCCAATAATCGATTTTGCTGCTACGTTGGAATATTGATTTTTTTCTTGCTTGCTAAGTGCATTAAATATCATTAAAAATGTCATAAAAGCGCTTCTAGAAAGCAAAATTTAATTGGCAGAGTGCCCAAAATCAAAGCAATTTGGTGTCGGCTCATACCTCATAGTCGTGTAAAGTTTGAATAGAAATCGGTGCAACGGTTAAAGCTCTAGCTTGTCCGGAGACATACATAGTTAGTTAGTTAGTTAGTTAGTTAGTTAGTTAGTTAGTTAGTTAGTTAGTTAGTTAGTTAGTTAGTTAGTTAGTTAGTTAGTTACAAACAAACAAACAAACGAAACACAATGCTTGCTTCAGCAGCTGAGCTGAAGCGACGCAATAATATTAAACTTACTAGGGCAATGTATTTTTATCTTGCATGTGGGGAACTGGAAAATATATTGCTGTAAGTAAGTTGGCTAAAAATGTATGTTTACAAAAATCTGTTCATGATATTTCAAATGAATTCTGGAGATGTAATACCACTTTCTTACGCACGGCACATTGATGGCGGTAGTTGGATACCCTAGGACTAATAGGCCTATAACGAGAGTATCTAACTGTAGAAAGTGAGTTACTTTTATCCAGTTGTGTATATGTTAATATAATGTCATTAAACCACACGTGGTTGCACTAGGGACATAGGATTTAGATGTTATCACGTGCACCTATCGACGATCTTGTTAACATTTCAATATGTTAAGGTCATCATCTTTGTATATCATCTTAGAAAGTGCTCTTAAAGATAATGTTACACCCATTTTCCTAGATAGAACTTTCTTCAACTCTGAGTATGATTAGTATTTATGTGCTACTGGGCGTGTGTGTATCATTATATATTATTTCATATAATAGTTTTCATTTTATCAAACAAGTTTACATCATGTAGCATTACTTCTGACATAAGATCACTTGAAATGAATCCGATAGCAGTGCAACTTTATTCTGATTATTACCAAAACGTCTTTACCCGATAGTACTCCGAATCTTTGAAAGGTATTGGTATCTCGATTAAATAATAAACAACCGAACTGTTTTACCTTTGACCTAGTGCAATATTACACTTTGTTGGAGTGTGTATTGGCAGATGGTCGCTGCTCCCACGTGTGATGCCACAGTGGCGTATTTGCCACGTTTTATCTTATAGCGTTACTTCGCTTGCCATCGCCTTCATGTATGTATTGTGGTTTTATTTTGATTGATTTGATTATTGATTTATTATATATTATAGTGACATAGTGGATACAAATCATAACACTTAATTATTCATAAAGTATATCCATCCCTTCAGGGTTTATTAGTCACTTACAAAGAAAACAAAATTAATTAAATTAGATTACAAAGAGTGTACTGGAACCTTATAAAGTAGTTACATAGATCTAGTGATAACACGTAATAACTGATAATTGGTAACTGGGATCCACTGTATTCACAACTGATAAACCTGCTATGCAGATAACAAATAAACCACCCTCAATACATCGCTTGCCCTACTACATGTAATACAATGTAGGTGGGTAGTTAGGCGGTCACTTAGAAGATTCTCATCAAATTAGTGTGAATTCACTGGTTGCCTGAAACAAGTTTTCACAGGTTTCAAATCTCATTATTATTCAACTAACTTGAAACCAGCAAGGAAGACACGCACTAGTACTTCTGTTGAAGTTAAGAGCTTTTGAGACAAACATTGGGCACCATCAAAATGCCTAACATCTCTATCAGATCCCACACACAGCACAAACCATCACCGGATGCCACAATGAGAGTCCAGAGAAACTTGTCTCCTGTGGTGGACACCTCTGTATAGCGGACACCAGTCTTAAAGCAAATTAAGGATGATTCTTTAGTCTTTCGGACGTAGATACTACGTCAAACTAGTGTTTTTGTCACTCCTGAGTAAATGTGGCTTTTTCTGGAGGTGGTTAGAGTAGAGAGGTTCCACTGTATTCTCCATTCCTCATCCATGTGAATGTAAATAGTGCGTAAAGTTACAAGCGACTGAGTCAGCACGGATTCTTATCACAGTGAAATTTTTCATTGGGCTACCCGCTGTAAACTAGTAACAGACTTTGGAAATCTGTATTTTTCCTTATTTTATGCTCAATAGTGATGTGATTTTATATAATAACATCACTGCTCTCCTGCAGGAAAATCGCGCTTGATGTCACATACAATTCAGTATTGCACCTACAAATACAGATCTGGAAGACAGCAAACCACACCTGTAATAAGACCACCTCTAGTAATAAGACCAATTTCCTCGGTGTCCAAATCATTGGAAATGATTCCATACGAAACCTCCATATAATAACCATCTCCTGCTTATTGAAAGCACTCGAAGTTGATCCCAAGTGTGTTCTTAATAGAGAGGTTTTATTGTGTGTACTAAACTCTAGAAAAAAATGCAAGTGGTCTGTCTATCGATATACCTATGGCCTGGTCTACGGTGAATAACAGCGTCAAAAATAAGGCTAAAGCTTCACATTTCGGACAATGACATTATGATCACATGCTTGCGGTGACGTGATCCTATTAGATATGGTTTGTAACAGGACTATAAAGCAATCTGTTCTATTGCAGACAGAAAACTCAACTCGGGAAAGTGTTGAAATGCCACACCAATTGTAGACTGGGTATATTGCATCAGCCACATTGTAGTTTTTTTTGTTTGAATATTTTTCACAGCATAGTATCGCATATATCAAATACATGAGCAAGTGTCAAGTTCCTTTTAACGCCTTTTTCACAGCATACAGTGTAGGCCTACATAGGTCCTTAAACAGCATGTCCACCATTAGAAGAAATAACAACAACAAGTAATGCATTCTTCTAGCGAGGAACAGTGACGAGTCGGCTAAAAAAAACGTCCTTTTACATGGTAAAATACACTTCCACCCCCCCCCACCTCCCCCCCACACACACATCACCACCAACTGTTATATTGTGACTGGTCAAAATAGACAGAAACATGGATGACAATGGATTGCACACAGGTTTGCAAAATTCAATCGATAGTGAATTTTCAATGCTATAAATACTATATCATCCGGCCTCGGGGGTCAAACAGTATTAAATAATTCTGTGATTCAATTGTATTTGATATTATTTCCATTTGGTTGTAAACAACGACTTTTCAATATGCATTTACGTTGTATAATTTTGCTTTACGTACACGCTCCAATATCAGATTCAACGCCTTAGAGATAGATGCCGTTTAGATTCCTCCTCTTCCACTGGGTGTCGTTTGGCGTTCTTCCAGCCTAGCTTGAGACGCTCTTTTGTTTATTGGGAATGTTATTGCGAGTTTTGTTAAAGGTGGTGAATGAGGGGATGCTATTATTGCAACAAAACTGGCATAGTATTACACTGTGCCGCTGTGACATAGTTTACGCCATCAAGTGTTATGAAGGTTGTCCTGTGGAGCTACTTGGTTTAATTGTGAAATTCAGTCAATGGTAGCCATATTGATCAATATAGTATATATTGCACGATTATGTAGCATACCATTAACATATATTGAGTATATCGGTAGTTTATGTATAGAGCATTTTGGAATTCATCTAATTTACATCAGCGATTCCAATTTTTGTACAAGGGGGCTTAAATGTGAAGTCCTTGAGATCCGTATACACCTAAATCCACGTAGTGAGATCACAAAAAAACATCAACTGAATCCATATTGGACTGTGTGAGCGCCTATGCCACCACCAAATCTAACCAGAGATTCGTGAATAGTCAAGATGTGCCAATACACTGCATCAATTTAAATATTGTACAGTAAAACGTCTCTATTAAGTTCACCTGTGGGACCGACTTAAAATAGTCTCATTGCAGAGGTGGTAGTCTTTATATAGAGGTTACCACTAAAATCATTTTGAGGGATTGGGATGGGGAAAAGTGATTTTATTATAGATGCGCTCCTAATGGGAGGTTCTACTGTATTAGAAAGTTTGCATTCACATTCATTTCAGACTTAGTATCCAACGTATAGGTTATTGATGATAATGTAGTACTGGTTATACGTGCAGTGTTAAAGAGATTCACATAGACCGACGATGGAATGCTCTCTGCGTTCAGAAATTGAAGTACGATATAATAATTCAATAAGTTTATGTTATGTAAATGAACATAAAGTGGACGGAATGACCCGATTGTAAGTGACACCTGCAAAGTGACGTGGCAGCTGTGGGTGAAACTAAATGGCAGTAAGTTATGTGATGAGTTGAGTTCCGTTGAATTGAAATGTGCAATTCGTGTCTTATTAATCACGAAATGAACCTGTTTTGAGAAATCTTTGATCTGTCATGAAGTGCATGAATTTCGTTGATTGTAGAATAAGTTTATTTGTATTAGCATATTATTTACCAATATGATAGCCTACTGTTTGAAGAGTTCTAAAATAGTTTGCTGAACACCCGCCCTCTTATCATTGTTTGGCGACGCATCCATGCCTGTTGAAGAAAAAAAGTAGAAACAAGCTTATGATCAAACATACAGACATAATGTATGTATTTTTAATACTGCTATAACAGCGTCAAATTTGTCTTGTCTTACAACCCCTCAGGCATGCAATGCTGCTCTTAAATTAACTGTAGATTAAAACATTCAAGTTGTTGTATAAGGTCTCGTTGAAATTATGACTTTGGGCGTAGTCATATGATCCATGCTACTTGGCCTTGGGCACTGACAGCATCATACTTTCTGCGAGCAACTACATCAACAGTTTTAGTTGATGGATAGTTGTTTCCTCCCCATCGAGATTACTTTATCTATACCCGGTAGTTTGTAGACGAATACGCGATGCGGGGTTTATATCTGACCTCGCTAGTTGCGCCCACGCGCACGCCTACAGTCTACATTGTACATAATAAGTGGGAGGGATTAGCCTGTGATGTTGGGAATTGTTATTCATTGGACATAATTACTCTGAGTTAATAATTGACTGCATTACTTATTGCGCACTGTCAATATAACCATTTGGACTCTACTCTCCTGTAAAGTGGACATTGTTTTCCTTTCTTAACAATCAAACTCAAATTGCTATTAGATCATACAATGTTTTAGCCCGTTGTGTGTGTGTGTGCGTGCGTGCGTGCGTGCGTGCGTGCGTGCGTGCGTGCGTGTGTGTGTGTGTGTGTGTGTGTGTGTGTGTGTGTGTGTGTGTGTGTGTGTGTGTGTGTGTGTGTGTGTGTGTTGTATACATTGTATTTATTTTCTTCCAAAACTTTATATCATAATATATAATACAGTTTAACTGTCACAATATATGTTAGAATTATGCTGTAATGAAATGGTAGCAATTTTAGAAGATTAGGGCGTACATTCTCTCTATACATGTAGATATAGATGCGCGAGAACTAGGCCTACACTAACTCTGTAGGCGCTGATGTGTTAAACCAATATTGTTTGCTTCAAAAGATTCCTGTTGTATCTGTACAATAAATATAGATACAATAGGCTCATCTTCTTTTAAAGCTTAAGTTTTTCATGATATCTAACAATTTTCGTTAATTTGAAAGTTACAGGAGGATTGTTCTTGGACTACTTTATAATCTATAGTGTACTATAAAAATGTTTAGAGTTGTATAGTGTGTTCAACTTTGAGTTTTGGCACATTAACTGCACCTTGGGGCCAGACCGTACATGCTCATGCCATACCATTTATTTATCGTCTTTTGTTTCACACACTGAGTGCTGGTCAACTGTTTAATGGGGCATTTCAACACCCCAAATTAAGTTTTAAAATATCAAGGGTGAGAAGTGGTTAAACATTTATGTTGATGCCATAATATGGATGTACAGTGTATGAAAAAAATGCACTAGACCCATTTTATATGCGTCGTGCCACCACAAAACTTGTAAGTGCAGAATGATAATGCATGAAGTATTGGAACTTGCATTAAATCGAGGATACTTAATGGGAGAAGCTAGAACTATGAATTCATATCAAGATTATTATTCGATGAACTGTATACTTGAGTGATTAAAAGCGCGCAATAAAAGTGCTGTAACGTACTGTCCACAACTTATACAATAACTGCTTCTTCCCTGCAGTGAGACTGTTTTCTTATGTAGATATTCTCAGGAGATTCCATATTTACATCCATGTAATGTACATGCCCAATGAGAAAAAAAACTTGACCTTATGGTACATGAATGGTAGGGGGTAAATTACGTACGTCAGTAAACTACAAGTGGAGAAACGTCAAAATGTGATATGGACTACGATACCGCCTGTAGTATATGCCTATGATCTCTGCACATCAGAAATTATGTAATGGACGAATCACTTCCTCAAATGACTTCCCAAATCAACAATATGGGCGCAATAATGAGTTATGTTGCACATAAATATAGCATAGCGTACATAAAGCAGACCTTATACGGAATCCTAATGCTCATATTTGGCTTTAATGTCTTCCAGGAACGTGCGACTCTGCAGCATTGATGCATTTCGGAACACGATAACACTATAGCACTAACTGTGCAGCATTGTCACAGCTGAGACATGTGTTATGAGAGAGCTGTAAAGGGAACCCATGTTAATTAGAACAAGCGAACATAGTCTGACTCTTTTTGGGTGGACAGGCCCGATAGTGTGGTATGTGCACAGTAAAACCTCTTATTAAGACCATCTCTAATAAAACCACTTTTCCCGTTCCAAAAACTTCATATAGCTGCTAAACGGAACCTCCTCATAGAGATCACCTCTCTATTAGGACCACCTAACACTGGTCCCAAGGGTGGTCCTAATAGAGGTCCTACTGTATACGTATGGTATATGTAGCGTGCAGATGGTGTACAGGTATTTAAAGGCAATAAACTTTCATACAAGACAGGTATCCATTCAGGTGTATACGGAGACTGGTTCTGCTGCAGTTGTCATAACGGTATACCACCCCCATAATGCTAATGGCACTGACAGTAAAACCTATGAGCCGAGAAAGCAGATGCCAATGTAGGGAAGTAATACAGGTCATTCCCCTGGCTCTGTACTAGTATAACCCTGGGCCATAGAATGTATACATTGTGATGGGCATTTTAAACATATCAGAGAATAAAGAAGTCCCCAAGAAAGAAGTCAATTCTTTGCATTGATGTGCAACTGAATGGCGGTTAAGTTTGTTCGTATCGGCAACTAACTATTTAAATGAACAAAAATGGAAAAGTCAATTGCAATCTCTTATAATGTATTCATCTGTGCTACAATTTGAATGTCAGCAGTATTTTTTGCCGCTCCTCTTCTCTTATCGCACGCTATGCAGTCACTCTCAACAGCAGATGTCAAGAAATGAGGTCTGAGGCATAGCTATTGTTCATCAAAAATGTGACCACCCACATGCATTTAATCCCAGAATTGGAATTAAGTAAAGTGATCAATCAGAAGATTTACAGACTGTGTTTCCACTTTTTATGGTAATATAAATCTGAGGGCAGTCCCCGGGGCAGTCCATATCCAGATGGTTTGAATCGTCCTATGATGCAATTACGATCCAGTAAAACACAACGACGCAACGTAAGATTAAGAATCAGTTCACATAACTGAATGAATTATGATAATGTACTCTCTGTTGAAACATTTCAGAGGTCAGTCTTACATCTGATACCCAGAGTCTATGCAGTAGAAAGTATAGTATCAAATCATATGTTGACAATGTATGAGCATCAACATGTTTTTACCTCAAATGCAGTATCTATGGCTAACTAACAACTTGTAAAATTACTGTAGTCCAAACCCCATTGCATACGTAAATATGTCTTAGTACATTACCATATACATCTACTTTATGTATCCATCCATTTACCCTTCCAGGTTCCTTCTTCATCCCCTTGCTCGTGATGAGTTTCGTATACGCTCGCATCTTCATGGTTGCTCGAGCGCGAGAGAAGCGTCTCAAGCCGTACCGGCGTAGTTTTGTGAACCGCGGAGCAGCGCAGTACCACAACATAGTACTGGCCCAACAGGCTCAGCGGCAAATGCAGTATGACCCAGAAACAAAGTAGGTGAATTATCATAAATGGTTAATTTAGTTGGGAGTATGATTATCAAATATGCACTGGTAGATCCAGTTGTTTTTTTAAATGAGGGTTGTGGGGTGGCGAACTTAAGAAATTTCATGGGCGATTGATGGCGGACATTCCAAAAACCCTACAAAAATGAAGGATTTTAGTGGGAAGAGGGCGCCCCCCACTCGCTGGATCTGCCTCTGAATACTAGTATATATGATTTGATTTTTACTCAACTAGATAAAACCATCTTCATATGGCAGGGCTATATAGGCAGTAAACAGTCGTGATTCAACGGTCCTAATATCCGTGGAAGTTGACCTCAAAATACCACCAATCACAAGGCCCACTGCCGAAATGTTCAGTCACGATATCAAACGTCAAACGTCAACTATCGTGCTATGCCAAGTATGAAAACCCGAGCATTCATTTTGTTCCTGACGTAAGTGTAACCCAAAAATATGTTTCCACATAAAAGCCACAACTTGCCCTACGAGTTGATATGAACATGGACTGCAAAGGCAGCGTGAGTGATCAAGTGATGAAAACCGATCTCATCAACAGGAAGGAGGGTGCTTATAATCTCAGGCATATTTGAACCAAAGTTTTGGCCACATATAACAACACCAGCTGGTGGTCAGCAGTAGAAAATTCCATTCTGCTCTGAACAAACAGCCAGACAGGTTGTGAAACGTCAAAAGCATTTTTCAACTAGTTGAGTAATAATTAAAATTAGATATTGAGAGTAGATGTATGCACTCCATGATAATCGATTGTTGTTCTCTACGCACAAACAACTTTTCCGCTTTTATAGGAATAAGAATCGTTCTCTCGATTTGTCCTCTGTCTCCGTCTAGTATACTCAATGTATACCGCTGAATGTCGCTGTCTCTATTCCTTTCCCTACCCGCACCATATGTGCGTATTTTGTCAATATCTCTCACTGCCTAATACTAGTCTCAAGTTGTATCTGATTTGGGGTGTCAAAGAGGAAAACCCGTAACCAGCCATGTGTGAAATTACCTTTTAAATGGTCATTGAACCTTTTGAAGCCCGTTATTTAGATAACCCCTGATTGGATACAATATGCATCAGTGGCCTAATTTGCATTACAGCACTATGTCTGCATGAACACCGATGGGTTGCCGGCACTCACAGAATCTGGTGCCCTCCCCCTCACTCACATATTCTATATTTTTGCCAGTTCTAGATAGTACTCTAGATGTAAATATATGTATTCTTTCTTCTTACCATGCAACATGTAGCTAAATGCTCCAAAGGTTTAAAAGGTCTTTAATTCATATTGATACTAATTTCAAGCCAACAGGCTCCTTTTCAATTTTGATTGAAAAGGAGCCTGTTAGTCCACTGCCCTTATTTTAAGCTCGGGGAATATTAACATAAATGCGGGCAGTCAATTACGCGGGTGAATTAACATATAAACCACTAGGGAACGATAATAAATAATGATCTGGGGGGGAGACATCCAAAAAAGTGAGGGGGTGGGGGTCGTCCAACTTTTCTGATTCCTTTTTTTTTTTTTTTTTTTTTGGGGGGTGCTGAACTTTATTTTTTATCACACTACGGTATATTTTTCAAATAATTTCTTTTTAGCAATTGTACAAACAAGCAATGAATATGTAGAGGACTTTTGCTTTAACGGAAGTGTGTGTGTGTGTGGTGGTGGTGGTGGTGGTGGGGGGGGGGGGGTAGTCAATTTCTTAAATTCTTCCCGATCAAAAAGATGGTTTGTTGCAAACGTGCTTTTTATCAAAATCACACTGTTACAATCGGTGCAGCAAAACGATAAACCACAATAAAGACAGAACAACAACCGAATAAATGTCACATCCAATAAGGCCCCGTGATTCGCGCGTATGATTCACAAAGTACTTCACAAAGTACTTGAACTCATAGTACTGCAGCAGATAGCAGTAAGTATAGTTTATACTCCGCAGTACCGCTGTAACATGGGTATGCGCAGTTACAATGCAGAAGATTATAGCTCCTCGTCCGATGACAAGCTTATTAACGGTGGATACGTGGCGGCGGCAGGGGCTGTGTTTTTGCTGTTTGCTTCGTGCCCTGCTTTCTATTTGTCCCAGTCTCCCCACACAATTACTTCTGCATCAAATCCCGCCAGGATTCTGACGCTGCTTTTTTGCTATTTATTTTGTGTGTGTGGCGGGGAGGGGGGCTTTTAATTCGCAGCGTGCCCAAAAGTGGACACAGGTGATGTTTACTAGGCAATTGTTTTCCATCAAGCAATATCAACGCTATTGCAGAACATGTTGAAAATGGACCAAAATGGTCTTTGGAAATCACACATTAATAGGCAAAGTGCCTAAAATCGAATCACTTCAGTTCTGCGTGATTCTACTACTTATAAAGTTTTTAAAGAATCGGTTAAACGTTAAACGCTCTGGCTTGTCCGGATACAAATGAAACAAGGGCTATCAAGGGCTATCATCAGAGTATGTATCACATAGTGGTCGTACATTTATTTGCAATATAAACAGGCCTCATTTGTCTGTGATACATCCCGAGTAAATACAATAGTGATTTATATCTTCAGTTGATAAATATGATCACATTGGGTCATTTGTAGTTTTCCGTCTTATAAGGTCTTCAGTGCTCCTAAATGTGCACATGTAAACGTACGCCAGTTAGAAAGGTTCCCGTGAGACTAACCCTATCTCGACGACGAGTTTAGTGATACATTGTGAAATAAATCTCATATTCATAAAACATGTCCCCGTTAGATATCCGCCATTCATATGTACATGGACTCCTTGGTTTATCTGGTCAAATATTGTGGGGGTTATTTTGCCTACAGGTTGTGTATAAAATTATAAAATCTGTGGCGGTTGAGTTGTTCATAATCCTGCAACAAGTCAGTACTAAGCAAATCTAGGTATTGTGTGGGCGGCACGTGCCCCCCCCCCCCCACACACACAACCACAACCATTTCCCACAAAAATCATTTTAATGTTTTGCCATGTCCGCCGTCGATCGCCATATTACGACCATGACACCCATTAAGGGCGGATCTCACTTTTCCAAAAACCTGGATATGCCAATTTAGTACAACTAAAACATTTATCAGCATTGTGTTTGACTGGAGCTTATACGGTTGGATTTTATTGGAAATATTGTTATATTGTGGAAGGACATCACATGTAAAGGTCACCGACTTTTTTTATTTGATTGGTGTGATTATGTATACTGACCAGTGAAATTAAGTGCATGTTTATCTTTACATGCGTTGTAAGTGTGTATCTATTGCGGTAATATTGCGATTGCAATTATGCACCTTAAACATAACAAACACTAGTATTTATAGTATTTTTGATGTTAGTATTACATTCATTAAAACAAACCTAATGAATGTCATATGCGATTTATCTATTAATGTGCGAACAACGTTACACCAAAATAACATAATATAAAGCTAAAAAAACAGCCGCAGCATACATTTCATTTCAAAAGTTCTCTTAGGCATGGATACCTGACGTAGCCTGTTGGTTAGATGAAGAAGTCAGGAGACAACAGCCCACGACCGGAAAGAGGCAGTTCCAAAACGAGGCCAGAACAGAACAAACAAGGGCTCTTACTAGACATGTGTTAAAACAGGATGTAGTAAACCCTACCTAATGCGTGTAAAATGCCTCCACGCACTACTAACAGGCTGTTTGTGTCTCATAAATAATGCCTTATATTCAGAGCACATGATTGGTTATGCCAGAGCAGCCATATTGGCAGCCATATTGGAAGATATATGCTTCAAAAATGGTTCTTATGTCATAACAGCCATACCGTTTGGTATCCTTTGTCTTTCAAACTTTGTGCTTATATCTGTATTGTGTAATATCAGTGTTACTGTAGCATTTGATTATTCATTTTAAAATGGTTAAACTGAAGGAAAAAAGCAATATTGGGACCCAAGTACACCTTTTGTGATAGGCTACCACATCCTTGGATGGATCAGATTCATCCAAATACTTTTATTTTGAGAAATACAGGCTGCTTTTAATTTTAATGTACCCTGCTTCATGCCTTGTTACATATTAACTACACGACCCGGAAAAATCACGTGGTTTGGGGGCCATTATGTGTATGATGAGCTACATGTCTGGCCATAATGCACCCATTATTCACTTCATGACGCGAATTTCCTGTGTAGACGACTGTCTATATCTCTAAAAACCATCTACTTGAATAATGTATGCTGTGTACTTTAAAGGCCTTTGAATACAAATCTGAAGGGCATTTATGTCTATTAGAAAGAACGTATTATTCTTACTCTTTCTGTCATGTTGTACCTTTGTGCACTCGCGCAAGTTTGATGACCCTATAAACTGACGCATAGCAAGATTTTTTCAAACTTAGTTAGCCTTAGATTCGCCAAGAAAGAATACACACACAGACCCTGGATGGAACTTTATCAAAATATATGTGTGCTTACGCATATCCAGTCCAACTGTTCCAAGTGAGTGCTGGGCTTTATGCACTTTTACATCCATTTAGAACATAGCGAGGTGATTTTGATGAGTTTGTCCCGTTACAAAGGTTCTCTACTTAGACGGCTCACTGTAATCATGCCACACCTAAAGAAATAATTCTAGTCAAGAAGATAAATATTGAGCCGGGAACTTACCACGGCTCTACTCCCATGGGCAAAACACTATGCTTCTTAACTGTGTTAACGGCAAAATTGGTGCAGCTTCATCTCTGAACTGATAGATGTGGACCTTGGAAACAGAGTGACGTAAACTAATATGGAGTAACCCTTTTACACTGCTCATGTTAACATATAGGTTCCAAGGATTAAGTTCAATGAGCAGTTTATGTGATACCCCTGAAGACAGATAAATAATGACGAGAAGCTTATGCAGTGGAGCCTCCAATTAAGAGCACATCTCTATTGAGACAACCTCTATTATAAGATCTCCTTTCACGGTCCCAAACCTTCCTAAATCTATCAAAATGAGCCTCTGTGTAGAGACCACCTCTCTTTTGAGACCACATAACACTGATCCCAAAGGTGATCCTAATTGAGAGGTTCTACTGTAGTAATACATAACTCATGTTTGCTAAACATACTCGGTTCTGATTGGCGGAGAGCCGCAATGTAAAAGATTTATATCCTACACTACAAGGTTTAAGACCTAAAGTGATAAACGTGAGAGAAAAGGTAATATGAGTGGGGGTGAACGATCAGACAATATCTCACCTTGTGTGGGGTTTGACATAACACTCAGAGAGATATTGTCTGATCTTTCATCCCCACTAGTATAATAACCTTTTACTATCATAGGTAAATGAATGGGTGGGAAGATGATACATGACAATGCGGGCGAAATGCATCAATGGATCTAGCCTGCGATTCCATTTATCATTGACTTTGCAATATATGCACATTACAAGTATCAACTAAAAGCAATGCTACATGTATAACAAAACTTGTAGTCTATTAGCTACGTCACTAGATTATGCAAAACCCAGTGTCGTCATTTAAGCTTCGTGGATAAAGTTTAACATTGCCACATAAATCTTCCCCCACCCCACCGCTTGGTGAGATGGATGAGGATTGTCCATCCTGGCGGCGGAGAATTAATGATGCTCTCATCACTCTCAGGGCAGTTACCAGGACAACCCATCTAACTCATTAAAACATTATATATTAAACATATATATTAGTGCACTTTGTCTAATCTATTCTATATGTAGGTCTTTATAAGGGCATAGTATGAAGCATTGGCAGTTTTGGTTTGTCCTAAAGAGTTTTTTTTTTTTTTTTTTTGGGGGGGCTACAATGATTAACTAACTGACACAGCTACAAAAACAAGTAACCTGCACCCTAAAAGTGCTATAAAGTCTCATCATTCGTAAATTGACTTTCGACGTGTGCTATACTGCCTTGCTTTTCATCATGGACCACAGTCTTGGAACGTGTATTACATGTACCCATCTCCACCAGGCCATATACTGGCATTACCTATCTCCACAACGAACGCTTTATGGGCATTCATTAATCCACGTCGGAAGTGTGCTGTGTGCGACTTAATCATTTGTAAGTTGCCCATCCGGGATGAGGAGTTGATGGATATGATAGGTACAATGTAAAAGTGTCCAACGGTACAGTCGGACCGGCTTTAATAACTCATGTCTACTGGTGTTTTATCATTACCCGACGCATAGTGTGCGCTCCACGAGCGTTTCCCACCCCGTACAATATCAGGCCACCAACGCGCATGGCCCCCTATAAAGTGTAAGATGGAAAACTAGCCAATCAGCGCAAAGCTCTCACTAGGTTGGATAGACATTTGACTGTTAAATATCACCTATTGCATAACCGTATGTATATATAGACCTAAGCAGGAATATCTCAAGGACCCAGACGCAAGTGTTGAGCGATTAAGTGAGGTCTTGGTATTCGGGGTGTTGTTTTCATAAGTACATGAATTTGGGCTCCCCACTGCATCCTTAAATATGGCACACTTGTCACTAGGTAGTTTTCGCTTCAGCTTGGACAATACCACATACGGAATCGCATGGAACATTCTCGATTGCCCCCAGCGGGCCCATCCTATATTTTGGCAACATGAATTTTCAAGTGCAATACGGTTCTACCAGATATGCCAGCAGTACACCCTCTCAATTTACACCACACAAATGATCCCCACGGAGAGGTGGTGTTTTGAAGGAGTCTCGGGATGGCGTCTTTATCAAGCCTGTGTACCAAGAGAGGTGGTCTTAATTACAGGTTCTAATGTACAATCACCAACAATCACAGAATTAAAGTGCAAGCTTATACAAGTGCTAATCTGATTATATAGTGAGCTTTTTCGACATGTCCTTTCTATTAATAATGGCATATGATGATGGCATCTTATTGGTCACGTGACGAAACACAAGATATTGCATGTTGACACACACTTTTAACAAATACTAGACTTTTTTTTCAAGGAATTCTACTTTATAATTGACTTTTTTGAGTATTGTATTTCTCAATTCTATGGCTTATTTATGTAACAGTTGTGATACAGTTTCAAAGCACATGGCCAAACAGTCATCAGTAAATTGTATTTAAATTTGATTTGGTATTTGGTTCACCACTAAAGACATAATATGCCAATGGATTTATCAGCTTGATTACCAGGATTTCGGAAGTTCATGCTTCTTTCACTGTAGACTTCCATGTACACCTGCCTATTTTGTGTTTGCATTACAATGCTACGATGTACCAAGTCAATAACTTAATCACCACCGAGTTACTATAGCGTCGATGTGCGAGATCAAGAATTATAAATCTTTGATTGAAAGTTATATGGGCGTGGGATAATGATCTCGTTTCAAATAATGATCGATGATTTGATCAACTTAAGTTAGACACACATGAGGAAGTCTCCGTACCTCACTCAAGTAACTTCAAATAAACACCGCCAATTGCTCCCAAGTGTATATTTACATTGATTAGTGTGTGATCCCACTCTTAGCATAATAACCATTATTTTCTTTTGGTGATGATATAAATATAATGGTGTATATAGTCATATGCACGGTGGTCCCAGCTTTAAAATGATATGTTAACTATCAAAATCGGACAGGTAATAACAAAGTTACAAGCAAACAACCACATCACAGGCAATTTATTTTTATCAAGTTGGCACTGATGGAGGCGTTTATTGATTTAAAATTGTGTCTACCCGGCGTCTATTCGAGGGGAGGCTACAATTTGGGCAGAGGCTACAAAACGCGGAAATGCGGCACTTTGAATCGTTCACCTTTGCATTACCTTCAAAGCAAAACACCTACATACCCCCTACTCGAGTCATTTGCATGGCGCTCAATTTATTGGTTTCTATGATTCATATATACAAAGAAAGATCTAACTCAAGCTATATCATGAGTATAAAAGCTATTAAAACTATGCGTAACGCATTTTTAAAAACGAGATTAAATTGCTTAAAATTAAGCACAAATCCGTACACAAAAATAGAAAAGTCATGCCCCTCGTGCAATGAAGTAGCCGATGTTTAACATGTATTATACTTCATTGTAAGAAGAACTGTGTTTACAGAAATCAGAACCTAGATAGAATGAACAAATTATGCAAACAATTTATTCACATAAAGGATTCTAACAGAATTTATATGATGTAAAGCTTAAATTTCATTGATTTAGGCGATACACCTTTAAATGAAGTTTTAAAAATACAATTGCTCTAGTTAACAATTCATATCCGTGATAATTTGGATTGTAGTAGGCCCTACTTGTTTGTCTCTTATTGTTCTTCTATATGCTTTGCATTCTTGGATATTCATGCGTCTGTCATATTGACTAATAAAAAATCTTTGACTTTGGTATCTATATGAGGTCCAATATCCACGTAAGTGCTACTTCCGTATTACCAATGTTTTAAACTGCATTTACAAGGTGTTGGCACAGAAATAAGCATGTATGTTTTGTCCAAAAAAAAAAAGAATTAAAAATGCGTCACTTATCCATGTGAAAACAGCTTAAAGTATGTGTGTCGCGGTGCCATTTTAACCCATGTAAATGCCCACTGACCGCCAAACCCCACCCTCTGTTTTGGACCGTCTTAAACCAGCCCCCTGGGAGCGAGCAGCTGTCGCTTGGGCTATTGACCGCCAGTAATGCCCTCCAGATGGACATTGTCCCCTTAGAATGTTAATTGGCAAGCAATACAATTTGACTTTCGGGGGATTCTCCCAACTGGAATGAGTCGCGGGTGTCTCATAAATAGAACTCGATGAACTCTGCGTGTACTTCGCACAGCCTACAAAGTTGTCAGCTCTTCTCAATGCTAGCAGATTTCCTTGGACTGGTTCCGACGTGTTGTATTATTACTAATATTCTCATTACAGGGTTAATGCCATTAGCATTGTTTTGAACATTTTATGCATGTATGTATACTAGTACCCGTGAACCGGCAATGTGTGTGAAAATCAAGTCCCCCTTTCAATGTGACTACCTAGGTGCGAGGCTATTTGTTAGGACAGCCTCGTTCCGTAATCAAAGGTGCTGAAAATAACCAAAGCATTAGAAGTAAACGTTTATCTTTAAATATATTTCAGTTGTTAAAATGAATTTAATATAGATTCATATGATGCACACTACAAATCACCTTTTAAAAAGATGTGAACATGTTTTCTTGCATTTGTAATGAAAGTTCTTATTACACATGCCAATCAACTTTGTGCCAATTACGCAATACGAAAAATAAGTCATTCAAGAGGCACGTAAACATTTGATGCTGAGAAAAAAGCCAAAAGCAAACACGGATTCAATCACAGTCTGTGGAGAAGAGAATGTTGACAGCTAGTACTCAAGTCCTTGTGATAGTGTGTATCATTTGTGTTAACAATGAAAACCAAAAAAAACTGGAACCGTAGATCAGTACGACAGAGGCGTTGCTTTCGGGTTTTTGTTTCATTTTTTGTGTTTGTTTGTTTCATTCCTCCTGTATTGTGAAATTGCATCATTTAAACAGCAATTAGTTAGATCCTATAGTCTAATTAGAGCCGGTTACGTACTATTCAATACGGACGATATCTGGTTGGAACGGGGATCCGATTTTCAAATGTTGCAAGAACCATTGTTGTTTTGGTGCCATTAAAATGTGCACTTTGCACCAAGTTCCTGATTTCAATACTGTAAGACCTCGCAATTAGGAACAAATACATTGACAATAACTCAAACCTCCAACCTGAACTTAATTTTTTATTTATTTTATTTATTATAGTGACAAGTATTTTACATTTTCAAATACATAAATAGCTATATAGTGAAATATCCAGCCCTTCTTGACTAATGTATCACCTTAATATCAATACATAAATGTGACGCCAAACAAATATGAAACCAATGAAGTAAATAAGTGATGTGAAATAAATAGTACATCTATAATAATATCATACACTTGATAAGAAATAAAAAAATACAGAATTATCCATAAATTGAATATAGCATATAACACAATATAATATAATTAAAGAATTATGTATATATTCTAGACATAGTATGAAATTAGACATAGTATTAATAGAATACATTTAAATAATTATGTATGTATTAGACATACAGGTATGATATAACTGAATACAACGTAAGAAATATAGACATAATATGAAAACAATAAGAAAACGATAAGAGATCTTAAATGGTAAATCTGCATCATTTGCATATAAATTAACTGTATAACTGATTTTGGCGTATGTTCCAGGGTTTGGAGATATAAACCGACACTTCTTTACAAAAATTTTGATTAACCCTAATCAGTACATTAGGGGTCCATTCGGACCCCAGGGGTATACTTTTTGTGACATATCTTTATTCGCTTGGTATTTCTTCTTTTCCGTTTAAGTACTTGTCACCCTATATCTTGTCTTTATCAGTACCAAAGATTATTTGATTTAGTTAAATATTAGGACATACATAAAAAAATATTTGTTTGGGGTCCGCATGGACCCCACACCCGTTGAGAACAGAAAATGCAGGGTAAACTGGATTTTTTTTATTGGAGGCCTTTAATGAAGTTGTCTTCCCATTATCAGGAATAAAAATTATTTTCTTTGGTTATACAGAAGGACCAATACAATAGCAATTTTATTGGGGTCCCCATGGACCCCAGACACGATGGGTACCGAGAACACAAAGCTGTTCGATAATTTAACCTATTAAAATATGTATATGATAAAAAACATAACTCTTTATTTGTTATTTTTTATCCGACACAGTCATAATTAACATATGAATGTTATTGTATCACAGAAAGATCATGAATTGAAAAGAAAATCACATCTAATGATTGGGGTCCACATGGACCCCTATTGTACTGATTAATTTCATATTTCTAGCTTTTTCAAAAAATTGGGATCTAATATCATTTAGATTCCATTGCGAAATTGAGAGTGAAGTATCATCATATGCAATCAGAGGCTTTGGAGATATAAACCCACACTTCTTTACAATTTTTTTTATTAAATATATAAGTTTTTCTGAATCATCAAAATTATCAAATGCAATATTCATATTTCTAGCTCTTTCAAACAATTGGGATCTAATATCATTTAAATTCCATGACGATATTGAGAGTGAAGTATCATCAGATGCAATCAGAGGCTTTGGAGACATAAACCGACATTTTTTATTACAAATTTTTTTGATTAAATATATAAGTTTTTCCGACTCATTAAAATTATCGAATGCAATATTCATATTTCTAGCTTTTTCAAACAATTGGGATCTAATATCATTTAGATTCCATGGCGAAATTGAGAGTGAGGTGTCATCAGATGCAATGAAGGGCTGGGTGTCCTAACGAGTTGGTCCACCTCCTGCTTCCTCTGGTCTTCTCACCGCATGCTCACAACCTGCTGTACCTGTTGTTCCGTCCTCCTTCCTGGCGTTGTCTTTCTGTACAAGCTTGCCTCCTAGTATTGTATATTTGTTATCCACTCCCAGTTCCTTGAGAATCGTCATAGTGTTCTGATGAGCAACGCGTTCCATATGAGACTACGAGGGTCGCATATAAACAGTCTTGCATCTTTGTGACTCCTTAAGTACCATTTTCTTTTTCAAAGCAGCTATTTTATCTTGCTTTGAGTTGAATTCAATCTTGACAACCGTGCCAGGTTTACCATTGCGGAACGGGGTTCTAATGGCTTGACGTACCGACAAATCCAGGCCAAGCCCATCACTGATAAGGCCTTTGGCTTTTTGAAGGATATCCTCATCTTGTGTATGTCTCAGGCCAGTTACAACACCAGTTACTTTCAGGGCCAAAGTCAGTAAGTGGACATGCCTCTGCCCCTTTTTAAACCTTTCAACCGTCTCCATCCTTTCTTTCAGTTCTGCAATATCCCTTTGACAGTCTGTCTGGAAGTTGTTTAGATTTATTTCAATCGTTGACATTTTGTTTGATACACTTGCTATTTTCAGCTGAAACTCGGTCTTTAACATGGATTCCTCTGCAATCTTTGCATTTAGGTTTTCTTCTACGTTTGGCAGACGTTGGTCCATAGATTGTCTGAAACGTTGTTTATCTCTGGATTGATTATCTATTTTGGAAGATAGATCTGCTATTGATGTATTGAGTTTTTGTTGAAGGTTTCCTTTTGCTATTAGAATCCTCTAATCTTCTAATCCTTCAACACCTATCCTTTTTGTTCTAGGAGGTTTGTACGGAGAGCTGTCTCCCTTACTCCCCGTGGACTCATGTTTTCTGATATGCCCCCCATTTCCTGTAGACATTTCTCTTTTTAATAAGACTGCTTAGTAACCTAAACAACCAGCACTGAAAGACACCTACAAACCTTTGTGACAAGACCACGGATATACTGTCAAATAAGTGATCACATATATGCTCTTCTCACAGACATGTTAACCAGTACTCATAGCTCATTTTGACAACTAGAGTGACCTAGAATATTATGTGCAAGTTCTCTGTCAGGACATACTGCAGGAAATCCTCGCAATATCGCCCAATTATTTCGTACATGACACCGCAATTAGCTATCAAGTATGTCCATCACACCAGCTGACCAGCAAGCACTGGGCTCATTAAGGCACTAATTGATGAGGCCATGATACCACTGGCACACCCTTATGTGACACACTAAGTGGATTACCCAACCATCGGACAGCCAATGCTCTAAAACAACATGCAGTTGATTCTAATATCACACACTCAGTTTGTATTGTGTGACAACATTGCAGTTAGCAGTGCCAGCCTTTTATGGAGAAAATAGGAGATGTAAAATAGGGTGCTGCATTTGCACGTATATCACTATACTATGTCAGTGCGAAGAGACTTGGATCAAAACAAATTAAGCATAGCGAACGAAATCATCATGCTGGTATTAAATACATTTCTTGTTTAGTCTTAATCAACTCGACGTTTTCTCGTTATCCACGTGCATATAACTTTCAGGAAGGCAGGTGGAAGGAGATCCGTGTACCACGAACTACGAATATCATACTTTAGAAATCCCACAGTGGTAAGTTGAACGCGAGTACAAAGCACGTTGATCTCACGGCCATCTCAATTAAAGAATCCCATCTGCCGACGCACTCACAACGCACCGAGTCAGTCCGACATGTGTCCATAGCCTACTGCAAAGGTTGTTACTGCATGCGGAAAGCGCCGCAATCATGGCAATTGAAACCGCAGACCTGAAAAAGCCTTGCTGCTAAGATCTCCGCATGGCCGGTTGTGCCCCTCGCTTGAAGCAGTAAACCTATGGATACCTTGCGTAGGAATCAGGTGCGTGCATCTTATACCAATGACGGCGATCACAACGAGAACTACAAAGCGTTTTGCACTCCATTTCACACCACGTTGACAATTCGCCACCACCACGTGCAGGACATCTTCACATACTTCGTACATACAAATTACTAACCTCGCACCATTGACTCAGCCACTGGCAAATGTTAAGTGTGTGTGTCTTGTCATCAGGTTGCTCTCGTCATTAATTCCGTGCCTGTAGTTACACAATCTGACGCCTTTATGATGACAAATCGGGGAGGCTGTTTTGTGTTTGTAGGGCACACAGACTGGCTTTGATTGAATGGTGTTTACTGTGTACATTTTTTCAGTGTACGGCCATCAATATTGGTTGTTAATGTGCATCTGCTAATCGAAAAAATACCCATTTTAGTGGGTTAGACTAGCGCGTTCAACGAACCATCCACGTAATGTTAACAACACCGTTCCTGCTGTCTCCTAAAGTCTACTAAATCAGAAGAAATACGCGACCTATTTTCTTTGAACGCAATGAAGTGGTTTTCATTGTAATACTACCTACAATGCACGAGTGCACATTGGATTGATATCTAATTAGAATGTAATTGCACGTGTCCCTGGCAGACCCAGGCTTTTTGAAAATGGGGGGGGGGGTAGTAGATGCACTTAAGGGTTCTTATAGGGTCAGGACCTGCGCTCCGTAGCGGACCTGCCAAACCCAATGATAATAAAGTATTTTGGTGGTAAAGGGTATAAACAACAACTAAGCCTCGTATCTTTCAATAACAGGATCAGAACTCCCCGCCTGATGGTAGAAGGTCACACGAAAGCGGCTAAGCTTTCCCACGGGGAACATAACTCACATTTAGAGTGTGATAACATCATAAAGTTGTAACTTTACTTCATAGTTTGGGCGAAAACATGACTAACAATAACTTACAGTCAATTGACCTTTCTATTTATCGAAATCTAGTGTGTGCTGTTTTCGTAAGCAACTTTTACACGAAGAGAGCATGGCCTATGTTTACATTTTGGTTTACAATAAAACCTTATAGATCCTCATGTACTTTTGAGAAGAACATGGTCCACAAGTTGAAAGTTGTCCACCTTAACAAATAACAAAAAAACAATAACAAAAAAAATAACTACAACAACAACAACAACAGCCGCAGCAACAACAGCCGCAACAACAGCAGCAGCAGCAGCAGCAGCAACAACAACAACAGCCGCAGCAACAACAATAACAACAACAACAACAACAACAACAACAACAACAACAACAACAACAACAACAACAACAACAACAACAACAACAACAACAACAACAGCAACAACAGCAACAACAGCAACAACAACAACAACAGCAGCAACAACAACAGCAACACCACCACCAACAACAACATCAACAACAACAAATATAATAACCATTTATTCAAATGTTTCCATTGAAAGTCATTAACCAACTCAGTTTTATTTTGTAAATGCACCTTATTGTGCACCGACATTAGAAAACCATTTACAAGAGAGCTTCAAATTTCTCTCCTCCTCGAATCTGATCTGTAAACTTACATTTAAAATGCATTTATTGGCTATCTCCCCTGCTAATGAACTCACATGTTCATTGGTGGTGAAATACAAAGCAATGATGTTGTGCGTATACGTGATGTGTTCTTTGACGGAAGGGATTATTGACCACTATGTTCCAAACACATGTCAACTCTTGATGCATTACATGGCAAGTGATGTATAGGCAATTCAATGTAATTATAGTATTGGTGACTGCGTAGCCTATTCTTGACATGAAACATCATTCAGTGAAGGATAGAAAATCAGGCACACTACGCTTATTAGAAAACAAAGACGATGTTATGCAAGGGTGAGGTTGCGTGAGGTGTACAGACGAAACCTATTGAAAAGCAAATGTGAATGGACAACTCCAATGTCGCACCAATATAATGTGTGCATGCAATTGTTAGCTTGGTTTGATAAATGAAAATATATTACATATCTCTGATAGACCCGCGTCAATGCTTAGAACATGCAAAACGCTTAGCATTGTAGATTCGTATATTCCTAGCCCAAAACATCATAGTAAAAACTTTTGTGTTAATTCATTGCAACCACAAATATGCAGTCTAATGGCAAATGCCTTTTAATATACTATCCTTCTTTTTGGGGAATAGGTATGAATAGGTATGAGTTTTGATATCCAAGTAAAATGTGCAATTAAAAATGCAATTAAAAGTGGCACCCATGCCAACGACCATTGTACACCAATCATGTTGAATGCAGAATTCAATTTGCGCATGGCATTGTTTTGGCTTTAGCACAAGCACCAAACGTAAAAAAAACGAGGATCAATATACTTTTTGCACTCTGTGATGAGAGTAAGAACCACACCACACGATGGAGTTCCCTTGGACTTCGTCACGCAATCTATTGTTGATTGGTAGCTCTTATTCTCTTTGGTCAGTAAGCCATCGCATGTTTAGTGCCCTAAGTACAATTAAGTCCATTAGTTCTTGCTCTGGCCACTGGCGTCTCGTCTAGAGTGACAGATCCTTTCTAATTAGTTCAGTGTTAATGCACTATCCCAACTAATCAATTTAATTTTGTGTCTCTGAGTCCGAGCACAGTAGTGTCACTTACTCTGCTCACGTGTACGTGCTCATGTGACACTCGATGAGTTATGTCCTCATAGATGCCAGTTTAAAATGCTAAAGTATAATAAAACATAACATTTAAAAACTCTGGTCAACAAGTCAGCCATTTTGAAATCGGTCATCTTGCAATTTCTTGTGTTCCACTTGCATTCAAAAACAGCATGCTCTATTGCGCTTTTGTCCCAACTGTAAATGTGAATTATTTTTTATACTGATCTCTTCGCCTATGAACACAAATTAGAATAGTACATGTACAGTATTAGTTCATGGGACTATTACCCTCATCACTGTAGAAAAATTGCATATGTGTTTGAAACGTCTGTCTGTGAAGTAATAGTATCCTGGTGTAGAGATTTGTATGCATGAAGTACAAAAATAACTTTGTTCTTGTACTCTGGAAAAAGAATTCCTATGGTAATTATGCTATTTCTAAGCTCCACTGTGAGTTGAATGTGTTACTTTACAGTCTCTTGAAATTGAACTTTTGATTTTGCATCTAGTTGACACACAAATCGAGATAATGCACCAATTCAAAGCGCCTATTCCGGCGTGGTCATGGTTTTTCATAGTGTTCCCCTTTAACTCACAGTATGAGGTTAATATGTATGTAATTATTTTAATATTGACAACCCCTGCTATTTCAGAGATTATGAAGAGAACGGCACTGCAATAGATGACACTTCGGTGGATTTGACAGACAATGGGCAATCCGGGTGAGTAATCTTAGCTTGAAAAAAGGAATAATATATCAAGTGAGTAGATAAGTAAGTAAGTAAGTAAGTAAGTAAGTAAGTAAGTAAGTAAGCAAGCAAGTAAGCAATTCAGTAAGCTAGTAAAGCTTTATTAATCCCCATTCATGAAAATCTTTATGGGAAAATATCAATAGCATTACATTACATAAATGTTAAAAAACTGGACACCATAGGAAAGGGCCCGCTCCCCAGATCCATCCGTGGACTCTCTTGTGCCCAGAGCTAATACTAAATGGCTGTTCATGACTAAGGCCATTACAGTATGACCAATAAAGTTTGAACTAAAGCACAGCACTGGCTTACTCAGGTAAGCACAGTACTCATTACTATGTGTTTATGAAGAGAAGCACAGTAGAACCTCTCTATTAGGAACAATTTGAGACCAGTGTTGGGTGGTCTCAATAGAGAGGTGGTCCCTATACAGAGGTTCATTATGGTAGCTTTAAGAAGGTTTGGGACCGTGAAAAATTGTCTCAATAGAGAGGTGGTCTTCATTGGAAGTTCTACTGTATAATGTATAACGCGTGGATTTTGCGTAGGGCTTATGTAGGACTGAATCTTGTTGATATGTTGCTAATCCTAATCCTAATCTTAATATAGCTACCGTCTGTCTGACGCCGTGAGACACAGCAGTGGCAGCACCAACCTCAACGGGGTCAGCATTAGTAGGTCAGGTCAGGAACAGGTCAAGGCCAACAGAAGGTCACCTTCAACGAGGTCATCAGGTACGTTTACATAACATACAGAAGTAAACTCTTTCATATCCTATGCACATCATATAGTAAGTTTCTTTTCTTGAAATTTTCAAAAGTTATTTTATTAGATGTTCACTGGATGTACAAATTCCAACTAAGAATTAGAAAAAAGCTGCTAAGAATATGTAGATTAACTCTAATTAATATAAAACATCGAATGGCTTATGATAGCTATAAAGATATAATTAAGGGCACACACTAGTTCCTAAAATACAACCTAAATACACTATTTGATACACGCCTGTTCCACTGATGCATTGACTGTAACAAAGCCACAAAACTATTAGCACGTGATCAATATTCACCACATTTCCCCCCTTTTTTTCTTTTTGTAGAATACCTAAGTCGTAAAGAAGAGAGGCGTCGTGAAAGAGCTGCCCTGCAGAACGAGAGAAAAACCGCCAAAACATTGGCCGTTGTAGTGGGTTGTTTCGTGTTTTGCTGGTTCCCGTTTTTCGTCATGTACTTAATAGAAGGGCTGTGCCAAGACTGCCAAGTGGACCCAACGCTCAACATGATTCTCACGTGGCTCGGCTACGCCAACTCTGGACTGAACCCCTTCATTTACGCGTTTTATAACCGCCAATTCAGACAGTCGTTTTACGAGTTGACAGTGGGACTGTTCCGAAAGAGACGAGGACCGCACTCTGGAAGTTAATGATGGGTGACGGCTTTTAGTACTGTGATACTACATTTGCTGGTGACTTTAAAAGAGTTCCCTGCGCATGCACAAGACATGCATGAGTGACTAGGGATAAGGGGACGCATCGGATACAAAGGGGTGTAGTGTTCACAGGGGTGAATCCATCTTGTCGTAACAAGCTTATCATCTATCATTCGTTCCTCTTTGATATGATATATGACCCCTTGTCACTGGACGGTGCGGTGGATTCACCTGTCAGATGAGACCGGCTTGTCCTCTTCAGGTGTAGTTTGTATCACGTTGGCCAGGTTGCGGACTACTTTTGTTGCGTGCCTATCCCGGCCATTTGGGAACATTGCACGTCCAGAAAATTCTGGGTCTTTAACACATACACAGGTCTCACGCTTGTTATTGAAAATACATACTATTGGCATTCAATGACAAACGTCTACAGTTTAAGGGACGGGGTGTAGTGTTAGTTGTCGAATCATTCACTTCAAACTTATATACATGCACCTTTTATAGCATATTAATGTTTATAATATTGTATGTACGCTAGAGTCATTTCTGGTACTCAATGCATATTGTATTTTCTAATCATGAATGTTGACCAAAGTTTTGTTTTGTCATTTTCGTACAAATGTAACAATACATGTAGATGGGACGTGTAAAAGAGGAAACAATGCTATCGCGTTTAATACTGTGGTATGCTACATTGTCGTGGATGTGTGAGTAATTTGTACAATTTCAATTTCAAATATTTAAGTACACAAATAAAATTCTATTTATTCGTATCTTTGCATTTTTCTAAATCGACACTTTACAATTTTGATTCTAAATTCATGTATGACCCCAATGCCTTTCAATTATGCCAGCTGCCTGACGTGGCATGATTCCATGTTGCTGTTTTGCTACTTGACTTATTGAAGGTGCGAAATCACACTTTTTACATAAATGTTGTTGAACTTTGGTATTTAGGTTTATATAAGGCTTGATTCCTAGGGTGACGAACATTTTCACTTCAAAATTTTCCGTCAGGTGGGTAAAAAAAATATATTGAAGACGGAATTTGTCGTAAGGCAGGGGAATATTAAACAAAATAGTTTGCGTAGAATTTAGGAAGGAAGGGGTATATAAATGTATGCTTTGATCAATATTGAACTTCATGTGCTCTACGTCTCTTTGCATTACTAAAATTGTTCCGCCACTTATACGTTTGCGTTGTGTGTGCGTTCAAGTTTGCATTTTAGTTCATCTTTCCACTGAGAACAAAAGAAAACAGTCTGCCAATTGAAACATTTAATTTCATTCAGCTACTAAACTCTGCATTACATGTATAGAATCTTCAAGACTTATATTTTCATGCGTGACAAGCGGAGATTTGTAAACCACTTGGATTGAAATATAGTTTTAAAGAGACGGATCCCATATCCTACACCTCTTGGCCATATATATAGCTTTCAATTTATGATTTTGACTGTTGACCCACTGGGTACGTTGTGGTCCTCTTGTTGAACCGAATTTCTTGGATCTGTCACTTATTCAATATTTTATATTCTTTAGCTTGAGACACTCAATGCCACACGCCCTTTGACACCATTGCGTAGAGAAATATTTATAAAATCTTGATACAAAATTACATTGAATATAAATTTAGACTACTTTTGTGAAAAGTAACAGCATTGAAGAAAGAATACGAGCCATAGCATAAATAGTGAATAGACTAATAACAATCAAAAAATGCAAATCCAAGTTGGTCAAAATGCGTACCACTTCGTCCGAAAGCATAAGCCAGACGATGACCAACGATTGGTCGAGAATGTGGCTCAAGTTCATTGGATATAGACATTCGGACATTCGGACATTCGCGAATGTCTGTTCAACAGACATTCGCGAATGTCTGTTGATCGGACATTCGCAAATATTTATATTTGCACCATCTGACCATATAAAATGATGAAATACGGAGGACAGATGTTTCATCATAAGTCACAATGACCTCAAAGATATACAATGTCAACATATATTCACCATGATTGGAATGGTTGTGGATCATATTCCACCCCCAAAATGACACTTTTCCCCGGGGCTAGGCGTCACCATATTTGCATGGTTTACCCTTCAACACATCTACTTTCATATAAAATCTTCAAAAAGGGGGGACAGACGCTGCGTCATAGCTTTCGAGACACTCAAAGATATAGCGTACTTACTAATGAAACATCTACATTGCATTTCGGGGTCGTTTTGGACACCATAGTTGGCAACTTTCCGAGGGGCTAGGCATCACCATATTTGCATGGTTTACCCTTCAACACGTCTACTTTCATATAAAATCTTCAAAAAGGGGGGACAGATGCTGCGTCATAGCTTTTAAGACACTCAAAGATATAGCATACTTACTAATGAAACATCTACATTGCATTTCGGGGTCGTTTTGGACACCATAGTTGGCAACTTTCCGAGGGGCTAGGCATCACCATATTTGCATGGTTTACCCTTCAACACGTCTACTTTCATATAAAATCTTCAAAAAGGGGGGACAGATGCTGCGTCATAGCTTTTAAGACGCTCAAAGATATAGCGTACTTACTAATGAAACATCTGCACTTGCATTTCGGGGTCGTTTTGGACACCATAGTTGGCAACTTTCCGAGGGGCTAGGCATCACCATATTTGCATGGTTTACCCTTCAACACGTCTACTTTCATATAAAATCTTCAAAAAGGGGGGACAGATGCTGCGTCATAGCTTTTGAGACACTCAAAGATATAGCGTACTTACTAATGAAACATCTACATTGCATTTCGGGGTCGTTTTGGACACCATAGTTGGCAACTTTCCGAGGGGCTAGGCATCACCATATTTGCATGGTTTACCCTTCAACACGTCTACTTTCATATAAAATCTTCAAAAAGGGGGACAGATGCTGCGTCATAGCTTTCGAGACACTCAAAGATATAGCATACTTACTAATGAAACATCTACATTGCATTTCGGGGTCGTTTTGGACACCATAGTTGGCAACTTTCCGAGGGGCTAGGCATCACCATATTTGCATGGTTTACCCTTCAACACGTCTACTTTCATATAAAATCTTCAAAAAAGGGGGGACAGACGCTGCGTCATAGCTTTCGAGACACTCAAAGATATAGCGTACTTACTAATGAAACATCTACATTGCATTTCGGGGTCGTTTTGGACACCATAGTTGGCAACTTTCCGAGGGGCTAGGCATCACCATATTTGCATGGTTTACCCTTCAACACGTCTACTTTCATATAAAATCTTCAAAAAGGGGGGACAGATGCTGCGTCATAGCTTTCGAGACACTCAAAGATATAGCGTACTTACTAATGAAACATCTACATTGCATTTCGGGGTCGTTTTGGACACCATAGTTGGCAACTTTCCGAGGGGCTAGGCATCACCATATTTGCATGGTTTACCCTTCAACACGTCTACTTTCATATAAAATCTTCAAAAAGGGGGGGGACAGATGCTGCGTCATAGCTTTTAAGACACTCAAAGATATAGCGTACTTACTAATGAAACATCTACATTGCATTTCGGGGTCGTTTTGGACACCATAGTTGGCAACTTTCCCAGGGGCTAGGCATCACCATATTTGCATGGTTTACCCTTCAACACGTCTACTTTCATATAAAATCTTCAAAAAGGGGGGACAGACGCTGCGTCATAGCTTTCAAGACACTCAAAGATATAGCATACTTACTAATGAAACATCTACATTGCATTTCGGGGTCGTTTTGGACACCATAGTTGGCAACTTTCCGAGGGGCTAGGCATCACCATATTTGCATGGTTTACCCTTCAACACGTCTACTTTCATATAAAATCTTCAAAAAAGGGGGACAGATGCTGCGTCATAGCTTTCGAGACACTCAAAGATATAGCGTACTTACTAATGAAACATCTACATTGCATTTCGGGGTCGTTTTGGACACCATAGTTGGCAACTTTCCGAGGGGCTAGGCATCACCATATTTGCATGGTTTACCCTTCAACACGTCTACTTTCATATAAAATCTTCAAAAAGGGGGGACAGATGCTGCGTCATAGCTTTTAAGACGCTCAAATATATAGCGTACTTACTAATGAAACACTTGCACTTGAATTTCGGGGTCGTTTTGGACACCATAGTTGGCAACTTTCCCAGGGGCTAGGCATCACCATATTTGCATGGTTTACCCTTCAACACATCTACTTTCATATAAAATCTTCAAAAAGGGGGGACAGACGCTGCGTCATAGCTTTCGAGACACTCAAAGATATAGCGTACTTACTAATGAAACATCTACATTGCATTTCGGGGTCGTTTTGGACACCATAGTTGGCAACTTTCCGAGGGGCTAGGCATCACCATATTTGCATGGTTTACCCTTCAACACGTCTACTTTCATATAAAATCTTCAAAAAGGGGGGACAGATGCTGCGTCATAGCTTTCAAGACACTCAAAGATATAGCGTACTTACTAATGAAACATCTACATTGCATTTCGGGGTCGTTTTGGACACCATAGTTGGCAACTTTCCGAGGGGCTAGGCATCACCATATTTGCATGGTTTACCCTTCAACACGTCTACTTTCATATAAAATCTTCAAAAAGGGGGGACAGATGCTGCGTCATAGCTTTTAAGACACTCAAATATATAGCGTACTTACTAATGAAACACTTGCACTTGAATTTCGGGGTCGTTTTGGACACCATAGTTGGCTTTGCATGGTTTACCCTTCAACACGTCTACTTTCATATAAAATCTTCAAAAAGGGGGGACAGATGCTGCGTCATAGCTTTCAAGACACTCAAAGATATAGCGTACTTACTAATGAAACACTTGCACTTGAATTTCGGGGTCGTTTTGGACACCATAGTTGGCAACTTTCCCAGGGGCTAGGCATCACCATATTTGCATGGTTTACCCTTCAACACATCTACTTTCATATAAAATCTTCAAAAAGGGGGGACAGACGCTGCGTCATAGCTTTTCGAGACACTCAAAGATATAGCGTACTTACTAATGAAACATCTACATTGCATTTCGGGGTCGTTTTGGACACATCTACATTGCATTTCGGGGGTCGTTTTGGACACCATAGTTGGCAACTTTCCGAGGGGCTAGGCATCACCATTTTTTGCATGGTTTACCCTTCAACACGTCTACTTTCATTAAAATCTTCAAAAAGGGGACAGATGCTGCGTCATAGCTTTTAAGACGCTCAAATATAGCATACTTACTAATGAAACACTTACATTGAATTCGGGGTCGTTTTGGACACCATGGTTGGCAACTTTCAGGGGCTAGGCATCACCATATTTGCATGGTTACCCCTTCAACACATCTACTTTCATATAAAATCTTCAAAAAAGGGGACAGACGCTGCGTCATAGCTTCGAGACACTCAAAGATATAGCGTGCTTACTAATGAAAACATCTACATTTCATTTTTGGACACCAACATGGCAAAACACCAAGCATCATGGTTTGCATGGTTTACCCTTCAACACGTCTGCCTTTCATGTTTCATTAAGGGGGGAAGATGCTGGCCATAGCTTGACGCGTCAAAGATATAGCGCATACTTATTAATGAAACATCTACATTGCATTTCGGGGTCTTTGGACACCATAGTTGGCAACTTCTTCCGACGGGCTAAACATCACCAAATTTGGTGATTACCCTTCAACACGTCTACTTTTATATACAATTTCGTGGACAGATCTGCGTCATATTTAAGACGCTCAAAGTTATAGCGTACTTACTAATGAAACATATATTGGTATTTCGTCGTTTGGACACCATAGCGGCAACTTTCCGGAGGGGCCAGGGCATCACCATATTTGCATGGTTTACCCTTCAACACGTCTACTTTCATATAAAATCTTCAAAGGGGGACAGATGCTGTGTCATAGCTGAGACACTCAAAGATATAGCGTACTACTAATGAAACATCTACTTGCATTTCGGGGTCGTTTTGGAATTGTCTCTCTGCGGGGCTAGGCATCACCATATTTGCATGGTTTACCCTTCTAAATACTGTCCATTTCTTGCCAACTATGGTCCAAACGACCCGAAATGCATGTAGATGTTTCAATAGTAAGTACGCCATATCTTTGAGAGCCGCCTTAAAAGCTATGACGCAGCGCCTTCCGTCCCCCCTTTTGAAGATTTTATATGAAAAGTAGACGTGTTGAAGGGTAAAACCATGCAAATATGGCATGCTCAGCCCCTCGAAAGGCCAACCATGGTGTCCAAAAACTAATTCCTCGAAATGCAATGTAGATGTTTCATTAGTGGCACGCTTATATCTTTGAGTGTCTCGAAAGCTGCGGACGCAGCATCTGTCCCCCTTTTGAAGCAAGATTTTATATGAAAGTAGACGTGTTGAAGGGTAAACCATGTAAATATGGTGATGCCTAGCCCTCGAAAGTTGCCAACTATGTAGTCCAAAACGACCTGAAATGCAAAAGTAGATGTTTCATTAGTAAGTACTTATATCTTTGAGTGTCTCGAAAGCTATGACGCAGCGTCTGTCCCCCCTTTTGAAGATTTTATATGAAAGTAGATGTGTTGAAGGGTAAAACCAAAAAATATGGTGAATGCCTCAGCCCCGGGAAAAGTGTCATTTTGGGGGTCGAATATGATCCACATCCATTCCAATCATGGTGAATATATGTTGACATTGTATATCTTTGAGGTCATTGTGACTTATGATGAAACATCTGTCCTCCGTATTTCATCATTTTGTATGGTCAGATGGTGCAAATATAAATATTTGCGAATGTCCGATCAACAGACATTCGCGAATGTCTGTTGAACAGACATTCGCGAATGTCCGAATGTCCGAATGTCTATATCCAATGAACTTAACCGACATCTTTAAAACATGGTAATAGTCTAGTTTCAGCCATGCACTTACCCAACTGCGTCCTCCATGTACTCATACACGACTACAGCAGATAGGTCCGTGGCGGCCTCGATGAACGTCATATTGAATGAGAATGGTGATCCCCCATCTGAGCCCCTTGCCGTCTCCTTGTAGCAGTGTTTCTCTGTATGAAGGGAAATTTAGAAAATACAGTATTTAAGAAGCAGCCTGCGTGGTCAATGGTATCAGTCAAAACGTCCCCATCGATGTACTATCACACCCCAAAGGTTATGTTCTCATGGTCCTGCTCAATTAAAGTTAGTGTGTTCGTATGGACCAAGCAACATTTATTATTGAACTGAACATGTGTGTTACTTAATTATCAATTCACAATATTCTTTATGTAGAGGCAAATGTGAAGCGTGCCATGTTACACTATCGTAGTCACAAGAAGACTGGATGCACAAGCCAGCACCTAGACATACGCTTTCAGGTAGTCACACTTACATTTTAGTTTCGTGACGATCTGCTAACGCATGTCAAGGTGCTGGCGCGCCTATCTAGGTGACTACAACGTAAGTTGTTGCTGTCGGGGCGATGCTGTTCGGGCTGTCCTAACCAAGACGGGAACAAATCCACACCCAGTCGTTACCTAGTCTTCAGTGTGGGGAGTTAGGTCTGAGCTAATCGCGTAAGCAGTCGTCGATTGGCTACAACAAAACGTCAGGGGTGCATGTCCTCTGCCTTATTAGGCATGATTGCCCATGGCATTTTC
>CM032668.1:9213055-9241749 GCA_019095985.1 Streblospio benedicti
TTATTTACATATTTTAAATCATATTATGTCTTGGTGCACAGTACACACAGTACACAGTTTTATGTATTAAATATATGTTTTACTTGTGAGCCATTAGTATTTTTTATTATTTATAATTTAGTTCTCCCCTAGACCATTATCTACTCTTTCAAGGTCATGTGAAGGTATAAACATTTAAACAAACCATTAATTGCTAATTATTCATTTCATAGGAATTCAGGAATAATAAAGATAGACAATATACAGTTTGCTACTCATTAATTTTGTCTGATTGCATTCAATATTAGAGAAAAACAAGGAACATTTGGGATATACATGAAATAATGTTATTTGATAACGGCTCAGAATTTGAAGATGTTAAAGAAAATATTTTGGCTTTACATGAAGAGAAGGAAATTATTAAATCCAGTGATCATAGAACATATCATAATATTATGGGATAATGAAACATAGAAAGACTGAATGATAATTTTATACAAAAAAAAATAATTTATGTAATACATATTTGTAAAGAGATTCATTGATTTCTTTTTTCTATCAACAAGTAACACTAATTTTGTGATAAATCCTTAAAAAACTTACTACTATATTGTCTTAATATTTTCGGACATTTTCAATGTCCATCGTCTGAGACTTTTTTGTCACCAGGTGGCAGCACGTGACAGAAATGGAAGTCGGTCAGTGTTTGTTGTTGGGGGGTGGTCGAGGGCGCCCGGTGGTTTGGGGCCGCCCTAGGTCCTAGAAGGTTGTCGTAGGCGTGAGATAATTGGTATGCTCCTTCACCTCTGTTCATGTTCTCCTCAGTCTTCCAGGGATTGTTATCGACTCTAGATTTGTCTGTCCAGTAGGTTCGACTCCCTACTCACAACTTTAGCACTATCCCAACCGGGCAACATCGTTGAGGTTGTTCATGTGGTCAGTTATGGCTGATTGGTGAACTTCTGGGGCTGAGGCTGGCTCTGGTGCGCACATTTTTATGGTCATGTGTCTCCGCATTTCTTTTTGATGCTCCTTGAGCCGTGTGCCAAACTTCCTGCCTGATTCACCAATGTATAAACTTGACAGTTCTTGCACCCAATACTGTACACACTCCCCGCATACTTCTTCTTGTTTGACTTTGTCCCTGGGATGAACTAAAATCTTGCGGAGAGTTTTATAAGGTTTGAAGGCGGAACAGATCTTGTGATCTTTTTAAAAACCTTAGCCATTCTTTCAGACAAGCCTTGACGTAAGGGAGAACGACCATACCTCTGGCTCCCTTTAGAGTCTTTTTTTCAGCTGTCTTCCGAGACTTCTTATTATTGTTGGTATTTTTCTTCTTTCTCTTCACTTCTTGAATTGCCCACTTAGGGTAATTACAAGTGGTCAGTGCATCCAATGATCGTGCGTTATTCAATCTATTTATCTAACTCTTCTAGGGACCTAGGGCAGCCCCAAACCACCCGCGCACCCTCGACCACCCCCCAACAACAAACACTGACCGGACAGAAAAGTCTCCAGTTCAATATAGTAAGTTTTTGTCAGCCTAATGTAGAGTTCATTCCCGCAAAGTCCCGGAAATATTTTCAGAAAAGAGCGTTATTATTTCATGATGCCACGCCCACTTCCAACAACGTAACTATAAGAGAATGTGGCTAACGGACTAGTCCCTTTTCACCAGTTAAGTACCGTGAACCTCGTTTTCGAATAAAAATATTACCTTATATGGTCATAGGTTTTGAGAGGTTTGGAAGCATTTTCCTGCCATATCAAAGCACATATTACACCAACAATAACATCCAGACATACCTACATAAAATATCTTTATTATAGAATTGAATTGGAATAGATATGTTCTATATTTTGGCGAAAGAATGCAGGAGAACCTTCGAATCGACGTACGGTGTTTAACAGTTTTGTTACGCGGATTTTTAAGCCCCGTCGACGGTGTTTAACGTTATATATGAGCATATCGTGGATGTTTGTGATAAATGAAGTGACTAACAATGGGTATTGAATGAAAAAGTACTTATGACTAAATCTTTTATCCCGTAGATATAGTTTTAATGAAGTAATGCTTCATTATGATAGACTGCCTCAGGTTTCATGTGGGAGGCCAACTCCGATAAAATTAATGCTCAAATATTACAGGATTTGTATTGAATAATGCTGTCAATAAAGAGAGTTGTATGGAAAAGTATTTCATGGTAATTTGCTTATCAATATATAACCATAGATTTTATAAATTAACGCATTAAAATATTCATAATATTCGAACGTGTTTTACATTTGAGTACAGTGATACATGACCCCGGGTACATGACAGACTAGAATCTAACCATTTTTGTGTTGTCCCGTTTGACAAACTCAGAGTGTTTTGAACTAAATATGTTATTTGAAAAGAAGAACATTGACTATGGCATCAGTATCTAAAGTACTTCACTTACTTTCTGCACTTTTCAAGATAGCACTTGATGCTGTCAATATTTCTTGGAATACGTCATTATCGACGCACTTTCACTAACGTTCATGCCCAGTACCCCACCCTCTGACCTAGATCTAGTTCTAACGCACTTAACGACATTAGAATTTAAATTCATTGCTCTTTTTCTTTTGTATATTTATGATGAAATGTCAAATAATGTTATTAATTATCACTGATTTTTATTGGTATTTTAGAGTGGTATCATATCTAGCTGCATGCTAATCCCCAATGCAGCTGATGCTAACGTATTTTTTAAGTAAATGACAAATCTCTTTTAATAAAAGTATCTATAATCTTGAAGATTATTTATTTTTGAATGAAAATGTCGTAATAATTGTATTTTTGTATGTAAGTTAATAGGAAAATGCTTCCAAAGATCTCCAAACCTATGACCATATAAGGTAATGTTTACACTCGAAAGCGAGATTCACGGTACTTACAAATAGTGTCCGGGGGGGGGGGTTTTTTGTACGTCATTGATTCAAATTCACTCCCACGCAGTTCAGACTAACTTCAACATTGTATCATTGTATTTGCACGTTTCATAGGACGTGTTCTAATTTAGAATACCCAGGGACGCCCATATGTGCTAGATACGCCAAACCCACAAACAAATGTGACTACCGATGATAGTCACTCTTATTAACAAAATAATACTACAGAAATTTCTTTTTAAACGTCTGCAGTCTATTGCTTAACTTATATCATTTGCCTTGCATTGAATCGGCTAGATTACCAATACATGATATATCTACAACTTACAGGTAAGGTACCTGTTAGACGGATATAAATCTAAGTAAATGCACACATATCATATATATATAAAAGATGCATGTTTGCATTTAAACTATCCTATGATAAATTTAAAATAATTGATTTTAAATCCACTGAAACAAAAAATGACAGTATGTTGCATTAAAGTTTATCTGGAAATATTATTTTTCTTTTGAATATTGAATCACTATGCGCTCACCATGTCAGGGTTTTGTAAGTTTATGTCCAAATGTATTATTCAAATGATAGAAGTATTAACAGCAACCTGCCACTTTTGCTACTATGACTTGTCATTATTATATTCAACCATTAAATGTATAAAAACACTGATACAAATTTCAAATAAAATCAGTTTTTAAACTGATCATAAAAGATTTTATGTAGCACGACCCAATCATGCAAAAACAAAATTCGAATTTCATTCTATATTAATCATAATATAATATTTGTAAGATAATATCTTATAATGATAAAATCAACGTTATTTTTTTACATGTGTATGAATAAAAACATTTTGAAGAAAAAATGTAAGTTTTACATAAAAAGGTCTGCAGTAAAAGTTCTCAAGCTGTATGATCCAATTTATTGGAATGTACTATATTTTACGACAGTACTTACTGGGTAGACAAATGTGGAGACACTGTCTGCTCCGTTATTGTTCTCCACTTCACAACGGTACAATCCCATATTCCGGACGAAGCTGAGTTCTCGAATCAACAGGTCTCCATTCTCCAACAACTACAATTCAAAATAATTTTTGAGACCTAATATACATGCAGATTGTTTGTATTTCATTATGGGTTGGATACTTTTGTACTATTTAAATACTATGTTCAATGCACACAATTCTAATGTATATGCATCCATATTGTTCCTGCTGGATACAAGATGTTTTTCTTTTGATATGTCAGATTTACATAATCAAAAATACATAAAACGGATTGAGCAATGCGAATACTAATATTACCTATGCTGCATATGAGCATATGAGATGGTGATGTCTTAGCCATGGCCATAAAACAATACCTCAGCCTACGCGGGGAAAGGTCAAGTGTAAATATACAAACTCTTGTTCATCAGGCGTTGGAGATATGTTTCTCATCTTGATTTGTCTCTTAATTCAAAGTTACTTTAATTTCATTGCAACATGATTATAATCATATATCAGTTGGTTATCTCGAATATTGGTTATCTCGAACTTTCACTGATGACACTGATATTATCCCTACAGATTCGAGGTAGCTGTATAACCGTACCCTGTATCCAGGAGTGGTTGCGGTGATGGGCTGACCGTCCTTGTCGTACCAGCTGAGGCTCGGGCGCGGGCTGCCATCGGCACGACAGTACAGCTGCACATCGGCGCCCTGCAGCTCTACACGCTGCGCCGTCCACATGAACACGCGCGCCGCCTTCTCTGTGAGGAGGGCAAAGGTCATGTGAGTTACAGTAGTAGAGACGCTGGCGCTGGCAGATAGAGATTTTTTGGGACCGGGGGAGCGCGTCTTAATGGGTTTTATACCTGTGATCGATAGTAGACATGTATCGAAAAGCTAAACCCCATAGAAAAAAAAACGTTTTGGTGAGAACAGCAGGGGTTGGTGGGGGGGGGCACATTTTACCTGCAGCCCCAGGATCTGCCCATGATAGATGTTCGCTAATGACAGTATATCCATCTCAGCAGCGCTGATGTACCGCAGTTTGGTTTCATCAAGTGCAAAAATGTTAAAACATACACTTATTCTATATACTCGTGATGGCCCTGAGGCTCTTACTTACCCTCTTCACCTATTCTCTTTGACACGCAGTTATTTAAGTATGGAGCTTTGCCTGGCACTGCAAGTAAAAACACAAACTCTTGTGATTTTGAACAGATGAAAACGGTGATGGTACAGCTTATCAGTATAATTAAGACGAATATAATCTATAATTTCAATTGAAAAAAAATACTGTGATTTCAGTACCTATCTTGACGTTGGTGGTGGTGGCGATCCGGTGGGTGGAGGTGTCTGCGACACACGTGTACACGCCGCTCACGGCCTCGTTTACACAGTCGATAGTCAGCTTGGCCCTGATGAGGAGGAAGAGCCAGAGGTCAGATACAAGTTTCCTCTGAGCTCAGATACAAGTTCCCTCTGAGGTCAGATACAAGTTTTCTCTGAGGTCAGATAAAAGTTTCCTCTGAGGTCAGATACAGGTTTTCTCTGAGGTCAGATACAAGTTTTCTCTGAGGTCAGATAAAAGTTTCCTCTGAGGTCAGATACAGGTTTCCCCCGAGGTTAGATACAAGTTTCCGCTGATGCCAGATACAATTCCGTCTTAGGTCAGATAAAAGTTTCCTTTGAGGTCAGTTTAATTTTGGAGGGAGGCTACGATGGAGCAAAGAATACAACACAAAAAAACGTTTTTTAAAGACAAGTACAGATGAACCACTTTTTAAGAAAAAAAAAGAAATTTTACAGATCATAAAAATACTAAGCAATAGTGGGACAGTGGGAAATTAGCTAAAATTTAAGTTACAAGTGGGGAAATTACGATCCCATCTTGAACCTCTTACATGCAAGCGTTACCTAGAAAGAAATGTGTATGTCACAGTTTTACACGAACTTTTATAATAAAAACCATTTAATTTATGGTACATTGAATGAAAATTCAATGTATTTGGTACTTTTATCATGGTAAGCATATGCTTAAAATATACCAGCTCAAAAAGCTTGTACAAGCGCGTACCATGTACCTCAGTCTACCTATAGACGTTCATTGAATGAGCTTTTACAGCACGAGACTTACCATTTAATTGTCCCTAAAGATTAAAGGGACAGTCTACATACACTAGGACCCAGTGTGCAGGTCTAAACAACAAAGGTTAACTCACCTACACATGTGTGTGATAGGAACTCGATTTAGATATACGCCGTTATGTTCCTTGTTCAATTGACTATAACGTATAATCACCATTGCCATTCAAAGTTCACTCCCGTAAACTTACTAGAAGTAGTAGCATACAGGTTATCACGTTTTTATATCAACTCTCATCGAGAAAGGCAATCCTACCTTGTAGTGGCCAATCCTAACATTGGGGTCTTCGCCTCGGCGGAATTCTCGTAGGAAGGAGCATCATCAAAAACCGACGCAGAATATCCCTGCAAATATTGTACACAATACATAAAATATGGGATACTCATCACTTTGCCACGCATTCTCGATTCTGATTGGTTAAGAGCCGTGTGGGATATGTGTTTATCACTACGCTGACGCTCACTTGCGCAGATATAAAGGCTGATCTCAAAAATCTTACCATTATCCTGTGCCAGCCTTAATCGACATGCATCGTTTGTTGGCATGCTGTGATACAGGATGTCATGCAGGATGCATTGTGTCTCTGAAGCACTTTCTTTACAGACTCCCCAACTCCCTTCTCCTCTACAACCAGCTCACTTATGTGACGATCTCACTTTCACAACAGCCCCGATAGGGTACCGTATTCAACCTATTAGGGATCCGGGCACTACCCAGAGCCGCCATCATATGCTACTTTAGAGTTTTCGACTACGTCAGTACTTCAGGGACACAGGGTTATCAGATCAGAATTCTCCGTGTTTCCCATAGTCAGCTTTCGACGGTAAAATTCGCAGATCTAACTTTCCCACCATCCCCCCAACTATGGTCGAAATTAGGCGGTAGCCCCTCTTACAAAAACTTGACTAATGGAAAATTTCACAGGGCGACTACCCGGTGGCTTCTACAGGCACCCGGTCCTTGTGGAAAGTCAGTGCTTGTAAAGGTAACGTGGATTCGAAGTTTATCTCCCGACTATGATTCAGACCGGTCAAAGGCGGTTGCTCTACCGACTGAGCTAATCTTCCCTGACGAAGGAAATATGCTGCGTTGCGCAACTACACTGTCTGACACCTGTCGCTATATTTAGTGCCAGCCTTAATCGACATGCACCCTACCGACTTCGTTTGTTGGCATGCTGTGATACAGGATGTCATGCAGGATGCATTGTGTCTCTGAAGCACTTTCTTTACAGTAGTCTGTGTTCTCGAACATTTATATATCTATTGTTTCGACTTCTGTGTGGGTAATTTTCAAAGATGATATGTGGAGAATAGGCAAGAAAAGCCAAAAAGAGGGTTGTAGGGTGGTTGTGGAAAACCCAAAACGAGTGACGAGGGAAATGAGGCTAAATATGATGGATGTGGAATATTTTGACTCCTTGTAACACCCAGACCCACGCTCCACGTTGTTCCTTGTGGATTCCAGCAGATAATGGCGGCTACCAATGTGATAAAATAACGCCTGCAAAATTTACACAGAAAACCTTGAGTCCCTTCAATGAGCCATTGTCCAGTGAGCGATATTAATTAAGATGTCATTAGAATCTCCATTGTACACATTGAATACTTAGTATGTTGTTAGCAATAGCCCCTTGAGCTGCAAACGTAATATCAATTACAAAATAGCAAATGCATGAACTAATGATGCCCACTTGTGTAACATGCACTCATTTCTTCCCCCCCCCCCGCGCAAAATTTAGGACAAGGTCTGTTGCTTTCATTTAAATGTATATAACTGGAGAATGGTATATAGACAAAACCGGGTGAGTTTGTAAGATGAATCATGCTATCAGGTGAGTTCTTAGGGCGTATCATGGCGTGCCCGAAGGTCGAGCCTGATGCGCCACAAGAACGAATCCTGATGAAATAAGTCATGTTACACAATAAACCCGGTTTTGTATTTTACATTGTTTTCAAAACAATTACAACACTGTTTAAAAATGTGTAAAAGTAGTCCGGCTGAGTACAAGCATGATAACATAGTGAAGAATTATACATCCTTGGGCTTCCTCAGACCGTCCAGAGTTTTATATTTGTAACATTGACAGTCTGAGGAAGCCAAAAGTTACGGTGAAAGCTTACACGGTTTTTCGTCTATATATCCCTTGGTTTACAATAATAAACTGATTATCTAAGCGTGATAACCATAGCATCATCCCTGTTCCAACAGGGGTGATAACCCTCTCCAGGTTATCGGATACTTCTGGATCATGATAACCGATGAAATGAAAAGAATGATAAAGTATTTTAGAAGGCAACGTCGATTGTAAACCGGTGAGCACAGGGAAAATGAGGGCCTCGCAATAGCAAAAACAACGACAACAAAGCTAAAAGAAAAAAGAAAAGAAAAAGGTGTTTATTATGTTTTACAACAAAACTAGTCTTCTATTATAAATTTAACGTTTATATACAAATGTAGGTTTAAGAACGATTTGCAATGCCAAAAGGTCACGTTGAAGATTGTATTATGTGACATCGGATGCGATTTTTACGCGAAAAATGGCACTCTCAAAGACTTGAATACGCTTGATAAAACAACCATAACATGCATCATCTTTGATCTAGACTTGGGTATTTTCCACCTTGGTACAAACTACAGTATCCCTGTGCAATTATCGTGTTTTCTGAACCAATGACATCATGATTAAATTCATTTTGACCCAAGGTCGACCCGAAGGCCTACATGGAACATTCCCCTCTTGGAGAGACGTGACGTAAATCACGCGAAGTCGCACGTTTCACAATAAAATTAACGCTACACTGTCTGGGTGTCGGTTATTAACTGGGGAAATCCTGTTCAATATATCTGTGCAGGGGGTGTCTTCCAACAAAGAGTTAATTGACTCTACAGACAGACAATAAAGAGATTAATTGAGATGTTGCCTTGTGCAGTGCTAGTTCTACTGGGCATATTTTTCACTAGGTATTTAATTCAAGTGAGGTAGGGAGTGTGCAGGGATCTAATCATGTCTAGACACCGCAGTACTGTGACATTGATAGAACTAAGTAATGAACCATACTTTTACTGGTTGTGTCTAGACAGTCAAAGCAATCTATTGAGTCATCTAATTTGCAATGAGAGTCAAGTCTTTCTTTTTGAACACTCTGTGTGGTCATTTAATTAATTAGAAGGACACACCAGCTATTTAAGACATGCAGAGCAGTGGTTTCTTCTGATGAATAATTAACGTTGTAAGTGACTAATACCACATATTGGAAGCCTGAATGGCTGGGTACACTTTATGCATAGTTAAAAGTTTTATGATGTGTATATACTGTGTCACTATAAGCAAGTAAACAATCAAATCAACAAAATCTGCCAGAGGTACTTTCGGTGAACAAACGACAGTGCTTCTGTACGTATGTGGACACCACCTGTCCACATAAGACAGGTGTCCTCTTAAAGAGGTTCACATTATCTGAGTTGTGGGTTTCGGTTTGTGTTTACGTGTATTAACAAACAACCTGCTCCACGAGTAAAATAATTGAAAAGCATTAAAATGACTATCACCAAACAAATTATATCAACATAATCTGCGAATCTCACACACACCCTCACCCCACACCTCACCCCTCCAAATACCAAAATATCTACATCCGCTTCATTAGTATGCGTATGGCTAAATATATGTAATAATGCGATACTAATTGAATGTGCAAAAGCAGCCATATTTCCCAGTGTCTGTCTACCTTTAGACTGTGCGTGAGTGCTAAAACTCCTGACTATCCATCAGTGTGCTGCATGGTCACCAGCTGGGTGTTAAGAAGAAAATGCGGCGTGGTGCGGATGCCAATATCCGGATGCATGTGTAAAGTCGTCCGCTCACGCTATATGTCTGAGTGGTCTATGTCTCTTAACAAGCTAAAAATTCCCCCTTCTCTGGGATCATACACGTATGCTGCTTTCAAATGTGGGTCACCCAAAAAATTGGCACAGCTATTTTCGTTTACATTTATTTGAGGACCATTGGATGAGGTTTGGATAGGAAATATAGAGAATAATTATATGTAACTGGTTTACATCGCAAAACGCTCAACATGTTTGGCAAAATTACTCTGCTAAATGACATCTGCGGGACTGGCATTTTTTCCTGTGGACATCTAATTATGTGAGTAAGTGTTCAATTGAGTTACACCATACTATACCCCACATAACGTGTGCTAATGATTTATACTATTACTCGTATTATCACTGTTAATTACCTGCTAATAACCTACAGTATCAGCTGCTTAATTGGACACTATTACAATTATGATTAAGTCAATTACATATTCCATTCAATTTAATTGAGGTCAATGTTGCATTACAGCCATGGGCATCTAGATTTATCATATTTTAATTAATCAATATTAATTCTTGAAATCAATGGCACTTCAATTCAAATTGGAAAGCCTCATAAAATGCCTTTTGGGTTTGCAAACATGCCATAAAACTATCTTCAATATTAATACACCACATAAACATATTTCATTGTTTTCACAGCAAAGAAATGTCACGCCCAATAATGCATACAGTGCGTACTTAGCATGGCTTCCATTTTCCTCCACCAATTTTTAATGCTGGAATTCTGATTCAAAGAACTCTATGCCACGCAGTATAAGCACCAGAATATTGCTTGCAACTGGTTCGTATTGTACTTATATCTGATGGATGGCACTTACAGACGAGATGACAGTATTAGGTCATTGGATGTAGACGAGTAAAGTGGCCCGTTAGTTCTCGTTCCTATTGTTGGACATGTATGCCTGATGAAGTCGACGGAACAACCGGCCGCGTCGACATTTTAGCAGTACGTCCTTTCCCTTGTGTGTGATGCCAATGGCAGGCAATTACGTACATGCACTGCTTAACGTACTGGTTCCGCCGCACAGCCTACACACAGGCCTGGCCACTACGGAATACGCTACTATAAGCATGCATAGTGGAAGCTTTTGCCGCTGCATACCTCCATATACATGTACGGAGTACTGCCGGTTGTGCCCTAGGCTTGATAATCGATGCAATGAACATGTCATACCAAATTCTAAAAAATCACATAATCGCGTAACGGTATTATGTAAACGAGCTCGCATTACTTCATGGGTATATGTTTGAATCTGTTTTCAGTTTCCTAATGTGTTTTCCCCAAGTTTGCTTGTGGATACAATTATATTCTTCTCTATCTTGGTATCATTCTGGTCTCACAACCTTGGGTTCGTGAGTTCGAGTCCCAATATAGTGGGTAGGTCTCAGCCACTAGAAGGATATATAGATAAATGGAAGATGTGTCTTAGAAATAGATAGATGTCAATAGATAGATAGATAGATAGATAGATAGATAGATAGATAGATAGATAGATAGATAGATAGATAGATAGATAGATAGATAGATAGATAGATAGAGAGAGAGAGAGAGAGAGAGAGAGAGAGAGAGAGAGAGAGAGAGAGAGAGAGAGAGAAGAATATAATTGTTTTCAGTTTGTTATTTATCAAAAATTAAACATACAAATCGTTATAATTTTATATTCTCATCAAAAATCCAATGAGGAGCTAGGCGCAAGAAATTAGAATAAATTCATAAAGATTTAGGATTTGACTAGTAGCAGTGAATACACAGATACCGTAAACCCCTAATGCTGCATACATGTACCTTATCAACATAACTCTGAATTTCATAGCAATTGTTACACAGACGAATGCACATGACATCTGATGAATTGAGTATTTTGTCATTTTACCATACAATACTGTACTACCGGTACCACAACTGGAAAAGAAGATCGCAGTGCAAAATTTAGCACCAGGCGTCTTGGATATGCAAATGCGCTGGTTGTAGCATTTCCCCTAATTGTCAGTAATTATCCCACTGATTCTTAATTGCAATTCGTATGGCTGTCACGTCCTTATGCACTGAGTTGAGTGATCATACAAACCACAAAACTACACGACTAAATGTTAAGGCAAAAAAAAGACATGTATATGGAGAAGCATAGAGATAGAACGGGGTGTGGATGAGGTGGAATAAAACCAAGAGTCATCTAATGATAAGTCTCTCTTGTATAACTGATACTGAACTACAAAATGTCAAGCGTGACTATTAAATACGCGTATATAAACTATGGTCTGCAGGATGCGCTCTACAGACTTTAACATAAGACTTTGATATTCAAATATTCTGGTACAAAAAAAATGCATTACATCGTTCGCACCTTTGTTCATTATAGTGCATTGTGTGCAATCCTCGCGGGAGACGAGGGACTTATCCTTTGCATACACCAGTTTTGTTCACCTTGTTCAGTTGTGCTAGCATAATTGAATGCATATAAATTCTTCACTTACCCTTGAAGTTTTTTTTTTAGTGTCATAACTCAAGGTGATGATAGTCTAAGTATTTATTAGCTCAATATATTCATATATATAGAACTGTATTTTAAGGGATTATTACTTAAGGGATTAATTAATTTGGGGATTATTAAATGCGGAAATGGAGATAAGTCATCCAACCAAAGGCGAGGGCGTCAAATCCGTAGGATGGCGAGCTGTCCTCAATCACAATAAGGCTTCTTGGTATGAGGATGGGCGTGTACCACCTACACATTTTGAATACAGGTTGTTGGGATAATTAGCCAAATAACATGTGATATAACAATACCAATTAGCAGTATGGGATGACGGTAGACTAATTTAGAGCGAATATATGAATTTTTAGCATGTTTTTAAGACCACCTGGTCAATCACCATACAATACTATGCAAAACATACCTATTCATGACCTTGGGGCAGTCTCCAATGACATATCAGTTTAAGGGCCACGGTGCCAATTATGCTTCTTGCTTCATTAAGGTCGTGAGTGCAAATTGAAACTGTTGGCACACTCAAACTGACTCAACTCACGACGTGAAAAACCACGAATATTCACTTCAACAAAAGCGGTGATCTTACGTATAGCATGAGGGGGCCTCAAATGGTGTCAAGTACTACGCTCGCTTTTCGTGTATCTCATATTATACCTTTTGACCTGAGTTTAGGTATGGGCTATGTGCTCGTGTTTGGTCGTCATAGGTACAACGTGTTTACAAAGCGTTATTGCAAAAAATTGCAAAGGCTGAAATGGCACTGTTGCCATACAAATTAAAAACTATGCTATTTCCAAGACAGACGAGTCTTGTGCGAACAGAGTTTAAACTTTTATTCAATGTCGTGTATTGATTTATTTGATTAGCCATACAATGACGTTTCTAAGAATGCCTCCTTGTTATGATTGTGGGACCTTTAGAATCACACAGGGTTTCCACTATGAATATAAGGTTAATATAATCAAGAGTAAATAGCAACATTGTATACTATAATATCATACGGTGATTTACACCGTTCAAACCAGTGAGATCACCAGAGATTTCATGACAGGGCTTGGTCTCAATTGAACATACATGCTGCAGATACTTACACAGAGTTCTGGTTGTTACTACCATGCTGCACATTGCATGCAGAATTTCTGGCAAATTTCAGAAGTCAGTAAATCTCTACTACAATATACACTCACAAAAATGACATCTTATCAAGTCACCACAAAGGCCTGAGGGGTGAACAGAACTAGTTCAACCCCCACTAACATACTACCCCGCAAACCTCTCTGTCTCGTCTTGCATTGCACTGAGCATGTAACTCAGCCGGTTTCGCCTATGACCGGGCCCAATAGATGTCAACTCAACTCATGGCATGATTCAATTTGCACGCATAAAAGAGGGCTTTCCTGGAAACCATCGACGGGCGGTATTAACGCTGGTTCCCATTCATAGATAGTGCGTACGTACACGGTAGTAAATATGTTCACCGGTCCGTAAATGAACTTAAACTTGGGCTAATCCTATTTATATCTAATGGGCCTATTATTAGATAATACATCGATTTCAGACCCATTTTTAGCCCCCATTGACTTTTTGTTTCGAAGCAAGGCGGTGGTTCTACTTACAGAGAGATAGCTGTAACTGTTACATTTCTTTGCCTCGTCAATGACGAAGTATTTAGAACTGGAAGCAGGTTGTACGTCAAAGTGGCACACGGCATGTCACTCATAGGTATGTGTTACAAATAAGCATACTACATTGACAGAAATGCTGGAACTGGTGGTTGACTTTGAGTATATACACGTATTTGTAGAAATATATAGAAATACCTTGCATATCACTACGAAGCAGAATTGTAGGTCTCTGTCCACAGAACCAGGCAAACTTATATAATTATAATGGTCACACATAGGCAAATATCAAACGTTATTATCTTTACAAAATATCATTCATTCAATGGTATAATGTCAAAGTTATGTTAGGTGGACATAATGCGCATTTCAAGAGTTACCTATCACAACCCTTCAACGCATCACGCATGCGTACTTAAAGTATCCGTGTGTTTCATGCATAAGCCCTGAGGCAGACGTCAATCTAGTCACCGGTTATGTTTGTCCACGTAGGTTGACTAAAAGGTTTCAATTTGTACCTTCAATACCCAATCTACTGTCTATATAGCTCTGGTGGTGTGAGCGTGATGGATATTGACGACAAACAACTTGTCACAATGACGGATTATTAAGCTGTTGATATCCGGTCACGGATGTCACGTGGGTATCACGTGTGAGACTTGCGTCTGCCAACAAGAGAGTGTTTACTATTATCATTATTATCTAGTTGTCTGGGATGGTAATGTATACTTCTACATGACTTGCAAACATCTAGAAAATCAAATTGATATTGTGGGTTATGTCTCATGTTCTCATAATTGTGGTGTCCATAATTGTGGTGTCCATACTACTGAAATCATCTCATAATCTATTAACAGTGTATGTAGAGAGTAGTATGAGTCACATCACCGAAGAAGAAAGGCTAAAATAGCTGTGTGTCACAAACGTAACCCAGTATAACTTACAGTCAAAGACATTGTTTCATGGTTCTATATGTGGCAGTCTGGAGTAGAGCTGATAGCGCGAACACAAATTTACAATGATACCAAGAGGACATTTGCACACTCTTGCTGTGTCAATATGACCTTATAAAGTTCCCATGCGGTCACCTCTTCAGGTCATCACGCTAGAGAGGGTGGAATAAATGACCTGAGCATCACGGCACTCAACACCAATGCACACAAAGCTCACTCAAAATAACACGTGCAGTTTAATCTTCATCATCAGATACAGACATGAGAGCTACGACTATATTACTATGCTACACATATGTTACGGCATACTTTTACATTGACCGCCAACACAAGCATGCACCATATTGCATAACCTGTCAATGCTACTACATGTAACTAACACACTGCAGCATCGGGCATAACATAATTGGCATGGATTAGGAATTCCCTAGTGGGTCAGTGATGGCCGCCCATAACGCAATTGCTGGCACTGTGAGCTTGAGGCCAATAATTGATTGCGACACTCGACCACGAGAACCGTGGTACTATTCACACGTTGTGCGGTCCTTATTCAGATCAGAGTCAATTGCATGCAGATGTAGAGGCCCCTACATGGGATAACATAGCATGACCCTTCTAGCTACATGTACCTTTAAACTAGCTGTAAATATGACAACATTTGGAATTTGTAGACATCTATGGACTTCAGTGACAAGTTACATATCATGGACAATCCATTAAAATGCGATGACGGAAAATTGGTGAAGTTTCCTGAGTATGGAAAATGGGTCCTGCAACTCACTTTGCACCCCCGTGTAGGGACGCGTGTAGGTGGCAGTAGTGAAGGCTTCTTGGAAAATTGTTATCAAGTCAAAGACAAAGCGCTTGCTCATCCCACACACGAAAGTGTGTCACTTATCATCAGTGAATAATGGGAATATTGTCACCGTAGCGATGGTAATTGCAAACGTTGGTCAAAGTCACCATTAGAAGTTGAAAAGTTGTAACATCATCAACAAATCAGGTTGTCAGAGCCTTTGAAAGATCGAACCATGCGTCCATAAAACCGTCTGTTTTACACAGACCTATGAAATGTAAGCTTTCATACAATACATACGTGATTGATGTACGTATAATACATTTCAGGGCTACTGGGGAATTTACAAAATATTGTCCAGTAGATCCCACGTGTAAGTACATTCCGGTCGGACTCACATCACGATTTTAACCACATTGAGAAAGCCTTTGCCTTTATATGTATATGAAGTATCATGCAGGAGTCTAAAACCGAATTATTAGACACGGTGACATAGTTTTGTTGACGTCAGCAGGTCTGTGAAAATCACGTGTGCACACCAATTAGTCAATTATGCCTAGGGCACATTACGCCGGACTAAAGTGCTGTCTACAGCCAGTCTACGACCAAAAACGCACAGAGATCGTAAAGATCCGTGAGTGTTAAGTGCGGCAAACGCAGCACATTTTAAGGCCCTAGGGTGGCCGCAGAAGAGTTCTACCACCATCCTACGTCATGGTCTGACCGTAAGGAGGCAGTGCAGTGACCTTACGCTAATCGTCGTATAATCAGCAGCACGTTGCCGGCACAGATACAGTACCAGCGCAGTGCATTCTTGCTACCATGAACGTTCGAATGTCTTACTTCATTAATCACACTGTGCGTAGAGCGTAAGTTATACGCAAGTACAACGCATGTTCGATGCATGTTGATCTCACTTCCACCTCCATGAAATCATTCCCTGTGCCGACGCACTCATAACGCACGGAGCACGTGCGGATGTGCCCACAACTTTTTTGTTCAATGCATGCGGAAAACGTTGTGGACACCGCAGACCTGAACACGTCTTGCGGCGAACACTCTCGCAAGGTCAAATGTGCCCTTCGCTTTACTAATCAGATGTATACATGTCTTCAATTATGCATGTTAATTATACGCTAAAGCACTCAATGGAGTGTGCTTGTATTTCAATATCAAAATTTGCAGGTAAACTGTAAAGTGAAACTTAGTAATCAATTCCAATTGTGATACACCACGTTAGTGACACCATTCAGTTATATTACAGCACACCCTTGCCAAAATGCACCAGTGTTACTGGAGGAAAGTGGTATCATTTAGTAAGAGGGACTCACTATTTAAGACTGCAATATACTTGGACTTTGACCGGCAGAGATAATGTGTTTGATGCAAGTTCGGTGTGAAGGCTTAGAGCACGAACTATCATAGAATATTGCATTGCTGAACACACACGAGAATGGCAATCGTTGCCAACTGTGAACCTCCGATCCAGTTGAGGAGCACCCCCACCCCCACCCCCACCACCCACCGCCGCGGTAACATGCCCGGTCATGCTGACTAAGTGATTTTTACTTACTGGTTGCGGTCACGTGGTGTTTGGATCATGGGCGACGCTATTCAACTGACGTAATTGGCTACACATAATGAGTAAGGATGATCCGTTTTATAGCCCAATTGAGACTCATTAACCTTGAATAATGTGATTATGAGAGTGAACACAATGCACCCCTTAGGAAGGTCAAATTGATAATGTTTTATAAGTTTCTGCTCACGACATGCTGACTAGTGACAATGACGTGTTATTAATACATGCACTATGTAACTAGGTAAATCAATAGGTGGTATTATATGAATTTAACTTTATATAACATGATTATGCTTCCTACACAGTTTTGCACAAACATAGCATTGTATTATCAACCACAAATAGTGAACATATGAATGTCAAATATGCAAATATATAAATATTATATAATGTAGCAAATTGCTTTGTCGCTATATGGGCGATCTGCATTGTTCAACCCCAAGCCCTAAATTCAAAAAACAAGCCTAGATACTCATATCAACCCCCTTCAAACATTGCATGTTTGTATTTCTCAACCTGCCCACTGTAATATTTATTAACAATTCATAGAGGGTATTCGCAGCAGTCCAAGACAAACCAGTCTCTCAATCCATTTGACATTACTGATGCTAAATATGGACATGTACATATTTGATGTAAAGATATTTGAAGTGTGGATCTTGATACATAGAAAATGCTATTGCAACAGAGTAGGTCGCATGCTTGACTTTGTTTCATGCTAGTTTCATCACATTTCAAAGAATTCTTAAAATAGTTGATGTCAAATTAGTTGTATATTTAAAGCACACTTTGTCAGGGGTGTTTAACGAGCATGAGCAAGGCCATGAAGACAGGAAAGCAACGTTGGTTGATTGAGAAAACCACCTTCACTTTATACAATAATCAAGGTAGAGAGCTTTTCTGTATTCAAATAACGAATATGTGCCTATTTATTTCAGTATTCAATACATTCTTAATTACTCACACATGTTATTCAATGCATCATCAATGACAGTGTTTAATGAGTTTTCAATTTATTTGTCCCTTAGGGTGGAATCAGACATAGCATAAAGGTCATAATCTATGAAGGACATCAATTACATGTATCATCCATAATCTTACAGGAAGTAAGATTTGAGATGTAATGCTTTTATTTAGACAGTGAATGTTATTGCTGGTAGATGAACAAGTTTTGTTAATTTCCTCTGTGAAACAAAAATGCTAGTGGCAAAAACCAACAGTGCCTACACCCTATTTGGAGCGTCCTGCAATTCAATCAAGACAATAAATTAAATGTTCATTTAAAAACAAATAGAAACCTTGAGATGACAGCATTTAGCTGTTGTTGTTTTGTATTAAATGTAAAGTATAAAGAAGGGACATCTCGATGAGACGAATTAACCCCACCAGCTGCATGTTAGCTCCAGCTTGTTCCACGACGCTACAATATATGCAATATTTCAGAGCATGTATTTATATGAGTGATTAGATTCAAGAATTATTTACTGTTCTAACTGTGACAGAACTGATTGACACAGTGGCGAACAAATTACATTTTCTCACATTTTCAACAATGTAAAGAAAAATGCCACGTGCGTTTTCGCTACATACGTGATACTGCAACGTGTAGGCGGTGAATATGTGGAGCTACCCCGCAGTGTTTAATAGAAACATGCCCTCGACTTAAGAGATTATTTAAAAAGAAAACAGAATCACCTAGTATAAAGATATCCACACTTTTTAAACATCATTGCGCAAGACTGGTAAAATTTTGGCTTAAGGTTCGCTTTCACTTGAAAATGCAATTGTGATGTATTTCATTGGCGTTTCTCATCAATTGGATTTGCATATGATCAAATTGATATTTATGTGTGTTATATCCCGGGTTAAAATGTGGTTTCTACGTGGTTTCTCGGTTTTAAGAAATTACCTCTTCGCAAACATTTTATATATGAAATCAATGCTCATCTCACTCATTTAACACTCGAAAACATCTGATACCCAGATAACAATTGATTGACTGATATGATCTGCAAATAATCATATAATCATATCACGTATTTATGGCATGGAAATCGTGACGCTAAAGAAGTTCATCTTCTATTATTCGTTATGTCTATGAGCATACATTCTTTACGCCTAAATAACACACAACTCACAAGGTTTGCCCTTCCGTTAGTTACAACTACGGGACCAGCGAAATCCAGTAACTTGAGTGCATGTGAAAACTTCATTTGCGTATAAAATCTACTACACGTATACGATATAATATAGATAATCTCACCTGCTGTACGCGTTCCCCATTGAAGAGCCAGTGGATCGTGGGTGATGGGGATCCTCCCACTTCACACTCCAGCACGAGTCTGGATCCGGATTGCACCTCCGTCACTGGATCAGGGATGTTGTCCTTGAAGAAAAGGGACGCGGAGTCTTCGGCTGCAAAGAATGCCGTACACAAGGTGGTGGCAACGTACAGGAAAGTGCACACAAGTGCCGAGTGTGAGAAACTTAATTTCAAGTGCATTTTTTGCTTCTTTGAGGGTATTGCTTGAGCAGATAAAAAAGTTGAGCTTTTTTGTGCAAATGAGCAAATGTCAAACTTCTTTATTTCTGACCAAAAGATGAAGCGAAGAGAATCCCGAGTCCTAAAGATTATCACAAGATTTGGCGATGTCGTCTTTAAAGTAATTGCTCAATGGCTACGACGTAACATGGGAGAGAGAATGCAAGAAGTTCTCAACTCAGCCTCAAGTGACAATTACTCAACAACTTGGTGGCAGATTGAATGCAGGTCGACAGTGGCACATTAACTCGTGCGCTGGCTTTATATAGAGCAGACGACTGTGGTATTCATGAGCACATGCACACTTCTGACCAATGCGTCATCGCCTCACGGGGGTGTGGCACTCGGTCATGACGTCAGCAACTACTGTTGAGAACTTCCTCCACGAGGAATTGTTCATATTACCTGATGTTTTGATAGTTTTGGCGCTGGCTATAAAAATCTTTTAAAAACGGGATTGTGTGCGAATTCAGTAAACACGTGATAGATGATAGCTTGTTGTGGCAAGATAGGGCTGCTCTAATTTTTGTTTTGTTCATTTGGAAGGGGTTTGTAAAAACACATTTACAGCTTGCCATGTCCATACGGACATCTTAAAACTGAAAATCATATTCATAAATTCAGCAGATGTTAATCTTTGAGCTACTGCTAGTAAATATGAATATGCACACAGCATGAAACACTTTTAAGTGTTAGCCTTCATATGGGCTGTTGTAAATAAACAAAACATTCAGAACGATAAAAAAAGGACGAGATTAGCAATGTCAGTGTAATGAAATTTATCTTTCATCATTTATCTATCCGTGTGTGTTGATATACGTGCAATTTGATGGCAATGCATACCCCATTTATGTTTCTATCCCAACAGAGTTCAAAGTCGTCCTAAATATACAGAGCAGTCTCCAATAGGTAGACTGAAATTCATATTCTACACGTATTCCTGTTATCTCAGGTTTCATATACATGTAGTCATAACCTATAAAGCTGACCGATAAGATGTTATGCGGAAAGTGCAAACTTGAGGTAATCATGTAATGGAGATAGCCATAAAAATGTTCTTGATTAAAATGGCCAATACGAATCTAAATTATTATGTAGTAATTAAATAGCGCAATAAGGGATCATTCAAAATTCATTAGAGGGATGTGGGAGGGTAGTCAACTTCCTTGAATGGTGCCCTCCTCAAAAATTGGTAGACGCAGTTAGGACACCACAAATTTGCGTTTAAAATATGATGCTCCACCCTCTCACGTCAATCTACAAAGTGTGCAAAAATGTCACCTCACCCCCCCCCCGCACCACCTCGCCCCACTCCACTATTGACGAAAATATCCGGCTGACTTCAATTGGTTCTTGTTGATTGGAAATGAGTAGAACAGGTGCTTTAGAATAAGCATTCAGAAATAGGAAACGCTTTAAATCATAGTTAAACAATGGCGTATCAAAAGCTTTTTCCTGTATTTCCTATCCCGGCTGACATCTCTTATCAGCAAGTCTCTATCTTACAGGAAACGACTTCAAGTCACATAATAGGTTTCAAAGTAGACAACTTTTTCCACATACATGTATAAACAATTAAATAGAATTAACGGCACAGCTTCCTTGTAATATATGTATACATGTATGTAGTTTATCTATTTACGTATCACATGATATAATAAATCCAAAAATACATCAATTCTAGATAAAATCATCAGTTGGTTATGAAATCTATGAGATACAATAATTGACAATAAAAGAATCATTAATCATTAATCAAAATTACCTTCATTTCTTATATAATAATCTTTCGTGAAAGCAAGTAGTTTACATATTAAATTAATGTAATTCATAAAGCATTGCAGCTGTTCAAGAACACTTTTTGTACCTTATTAATAGTAGGATAAAACATATCAACTTAAACCAGTTCGAGCACCACAAAGTGAACAATTAAACAAACAATGAATGTCATCTTTAATCTTACTTTCAATACAACAGGGACAAAATATTTATCCACAGATTTGTTTCTGAAATCTTCCAAGTTCATTATCAACTAGCATTGTACGTCAATCGACCTCTACTGAGCTATTCCAGATTTGCAGAATTTAGACATAAAGTTCTGTACAATAACTATCTTTTAATTTTGTATATAACGGAAGTTTTGATTGTCTGTCTCTCTTTCTCTTCTTTCCAGTTCATAACCTCCCGTTCCATTGATTTACTTGTCATTAATTTTATCATAAGACTAAAATCTAAATAATCAAAATCTTCAAGATCAATGCTGAGATCAACCTGAGTCGATTCTCAATTTGACTATTGTCAAATACTTCTTATGCTGAAATGCAAATACCAATGCATGTATTGAAAACTGTAGTTTTTTTTCTTACGTCAATTGTCATAGGGGTCATTCACAAATGACGTCATCACATTTTTGGGCATTTCTGACCCCCCCCCCCCCCACCACCACACCCCTCACTTGTCAGTGTGCGTCATTATTCTTCACACGCACAGACCCCTAATATTACCCATCAATTTACTTGCTCGTGAACACCTGTGGTACATACTGATGCTAATTGTAATTCTAATTTTAATAATTATGTAGAGAAAGATGTCTCATATGGCCACTAAAACACAGGTTTTTAGTTAGGTAATCAGTATAAAACATTTTTATTTATTACTAGCCAACAGAGGACAGCACTGAGTGGTTGCAGCTATGTAGATTTTCTAACAGGTGGCACCACATGGGATGTATGATCATCCTTAATTGAGCAAGTAGGTAGATTCAAATAAAATCAAAAGACCACCTACTGCATTTTCTCTTAAATTGAGTAGATATTTCAATAAACAATAGACCCTCTCATGTATCATGCCCACAGACGCATTTAGCATGAAGCTCTTTATCACAAGATAGAGCCCAGCTTGAAAAGCATTTACGACTGTAGCTTGGAGGTACCGCCTACCAGTTCAGTTCCTCTTCTATTTCCTGAATGCATCTGTCATTTCGTGTGAATCGTTACAATCCATTTAGCATAGTTTTTCTTGTTCAAAATGGAATTGACTTTTATTTTAGTCTATTACCAGATAAATATAACTTTAAAAAGTGTCCTTGGTATTGGCTGCATGTCGTGAAATGTTGGGTTTCAGCAAGATATTGGAATGTCAATCGTTAAATTGAGCGTGATGATGTCTGATTTCCCCTCTGAGTTATCAGATGTCAAAATATGACCTCTGAAGCATACATATTGCTCATTAAAATGTGGTCGTAACCAACCACAGGCTTTTCATCATAGAATTGGAATTACATGTAGGTCAAGTGATCAACAGATTTACAGACTATTTTTACGCATTTTATTGTTGTACATCTAAGCGCAGTCCACCGTATCCAGATAGTTTGTCCTGTGATGGTTATAAATTACAATCCAGTAAAACACAACGACACAATGTAAATCAGGCCACATAAATGAATGAATTGTGATAATTCACTCTCTGGCGAAACATTTCAAAGGTCAATCTGACATCTGATACTCAGAGTGCTGATGTCGATCGTGTCAATCAGAAACAACCGTGCTCAAATACACGATTTTCATTCCAATCTCTGCTCAAGTACGCTTCTATCATGAAGAATATATGATTGCAGGTTGCAATAAAACTAAATACATAAAACTTTCTCGGGTAATATTCACCATATTCGAGCATTGAATTCATATTGATATCAAAACGATACAATATTTCTTCATTTGAGTGCTTCTCTGGACCACCCAGTGAAAGTAGGGGAACATAACTTAGTTCTTACTTATTCCCACAGAAATGCGGTGCTCTGGACAAATCAGAAAGGATTATTGGTGATGTGTTAAGCACTGAATGATAAAAAGCGTTTTATTGATTAGGGACCTACTATTATAATATCTGAGGGGCGAGGGGGTGGTGGACTTTGGCTAAAATATCTATTTTCAATTTTGTGGGGCAAACAGTATTTGTTTTCATTGGCATATGTATATAAATCATTTATTTCCTGTGTCCATTGTATTTCGAAATCTGTTTTTTAAAAAGTGTCATATGAACTACTAATCAACTACTAATCAAAGAACACAGCATGTTGACCATAATCATTGATTCTAGTGAATGAAATTAGACTTTAGGATTGAAGAATTTTCAGCAAAGTACAGATCTACCAAAATTAATAAAGAGCAGAGAACATATTGGAGCAATCTCCTCGTGCCGGTGTGAGATCTGCCAGTTGTTGTGTAAAACAAACCCCTCTCCCCGCTTCACAATAATGAATCCTGCTTCTTCAATGGTGTTCACTCCATTGAGACTAAATTGCCAGTTCTCCTCACAATACACATACAAGGGTATTCCTTAACTATGGAAGTGATACGTCAATATACTACATGTAAAACCATAGTTGTGAGTGAACCCAAAATAACTTGTGATACATGCCACAAATTTACTTGATATATTGCATACTAATCATAAAAAGTACATCTAGACACCGGACAAGCACACAATGTACGTGCACGGATTGAATCTTGAATATAGATGCTAATGGAGTTATTCCGGTAATCATTTGCTCTTATAATAACATAATCAACTACCAAAGTCTTGTACATACCATCGCCCACTTCGTTTTCTTGTTCGTCCAACTCGGCAATGGGAATCTATGAAAATAACAATTATGCATGTAGTCGATTTGATAACTTTAGTCACAGTTATTTGTGGTAAAATCGCTCTATATATTGTCATAATAAAATGTTGCTGCGCTGTGTGTATATATGGGTTTATTAAGGATATCAGATTATCACCATGTAATCATGCTAGGACTACATCATTCAATGTACGACATTCCCTTCTCCACAACTATTTTGCCCATCGGGACAGTTTAGAGTACATTATGTTTTGAAACATTTTGCCCAGTGGCGGTTACTTATTAATGCATTTCTTAAGGACGACCACCATGTGTGGTTATACTATCCAAAATGGCGTAACAAAGTCTATTGAATGTTTCTGCCATTGAATGTTCACAGCCATGTAGCCATACGAAACAGTGATGAATCGATGATTCTTTTTTCTTTTACTACTATGTGGGATGTATTTTTGCGATGCATCTGCTCGTCGGGAGAGTAAAAAACACATATAATTTCCTCTCTTAATTAGATGAACACGTCTATTACTATCCAGGGTTGCCTTGGGAATAGCATATCACGCATGGGAAAAAACGATATTTGATTCAAAAGCTCAGTTGGTGGTTAATCATTATTTTTAATTATATGTGTAGGTTTGCAAGTGGGTGTTCTTTACTTTAAATAAAATTGGAAATGCCGCTAGTGAGCTATTTTTCTCTCCGTTTTTTTCTTTTTCTTTTTCTTCTTCCTTTTTTTAATCGCTGCTTTCTTTTTTCTCACCCTTTAAGGTGGCACTTTTTATGAAGCTTTCGGACGGCGAGGCGTGGTCTTATTGTAGAGGCGGACTGCGTGTGCAATTAGGGGGAACACACAACAATGCAGGACCGCCGTACGGCAAATCTGCCGTGCGGCGCTTATAAATCCACATTGTGCTATATTATCAGTTGTCGTACGTCCACCTTCAAGGCTCTGCTTGATACCTATTTGATACTTGCTTAATACCCATCAGTATGGGTGTTGTCCAACAGAAAACTATCAAGCGAATGACGAGTATACAGCACCCGTACAGCACCCGTGTTAATCGCTACCCCAGGCAATTAAGAAATCTGACGTACGGCGCTGTACTGTTCCGGAAGCTGCAATACGGCAGAATTTCACTGTGGGTTTAACCCCATGTAAAATGCATTGGAGCCATCGGTACGATTTTTTGTTCACCGCACAGGAGCTGCCGTACGGCGCTATGGGTTTTGTCACTTTAAGTACTCACAATGCTGAAACTGCAGCCTTTAGACACCAGCAAGCCGAGCACTATCCAATGGGCCACAACCAAACCACTGACCATTGTGCTGAAAAGGAAAAAAACAGTACTTTCAATGCAATGCAGTTTACGCTGTTTCTCTCAAGATCAGGTAAGTCAAGCACATGATAACTGGAGCAAGAGTCAGCATATACAGGTATGGGACAAATGTGAACTGTAGGCTTACTTGAAAACTCACATTTTTTGGGACCTGGAAATTAGATGCATTTATTAGCATACATTCAACGCATGCTATTTGATTTTTACGGACACCGTAGTGGTTTCTTGATCACACACTTTTTAAAAATGCTCTCGGTCATTTTGTAGTGTCAAGTATTTCAGAATTGTATTATTTGTAGCTCTTCCAGCTACACACACTCTGCACTACGAATAAGTGTCAGTAGGTGAGCCTATTGGGTGCTAGCTTGATGATAAACTGCTGTATAGGAGCGTTGGTCAAGAACTCTACAACCTATGTCTTCCCACATTTTCCCATTGCGTGGCAATAGAGACTTACAGTATACGACATCCGTATTACATTAACCACACCTGCTCCGTCATAAAACAGACCCATTTCTGTTCGACAGCATGCAACCTACATCGCAGGCATCAGACAAAAATGGTTCAGTACGTCCACCACCTCCTAAAATAGAATTATGTGCCCATAGAACTGTGCCACCGTGCCACATAACATCAAAAGCGCGTGCTAAATGAGTGACCTTAATACCACCGAGTCACGGCATGGATACGTGCGTCAGCACGTGATTAGGAGTTATGGTGAACGAAGAAAAAACAGCGGTCTGGTGTTTCTGTGTTGGTTGGTCACCTATTCATTACCTGAGGTTTGCAAGCACAAGAAGATGCCCAATGTCAAGGGCACATCAAGCTGCAAGGTCAGCTTACTGCCACTCTACCGCCAAAAAAAAAAAAACTCATGGGGACCGTGACGATCAATGAGTGTTCATTGCGGCAGACGTAGACTATTTTTTAGATGGCATCAAAAGAAGTTTGACCTGGCAAACTACTAATGTCAGCAGATGTCTGCCATTTAGTAGCCCGGGAGCAATTTAAAAGACACTACTAGTAAATATAAAGTGATTGCCAAGCCTTCTCTAGGATAGAGGACCTCTCTATCCCAGCGAGGATTGGCCCAATCACTATATATTTCCTAGCATTGCTTCCATGTTAAGTAGGCAGTAAGGAGACGTTATATTACGCCAAGTGTCCTAAGTACACATTTACAATTTAACCACACTACGTTGTCGGTACAGATACAGGATTGGCGCTGTGCGTTTCTACAGTCCAAATACAATAAATGAACGTACGTGTATATCATGCTTTACCAATCACACAATGTGTACATAGAGAAAACGCACTTCCTGTTTCATACTGTATTTTTTATTGAACGAGTTTGGCGCACTGAAATGTTTTTTTACGTCGCATAGGGCACGGAAAGACTTCAGCGTGAGGTTGGGTCTTTTGCGCGATTTTGGGGTTGCTCAATGCACCCTATTATCGCTGGTATCGTATAGTATAGTTGTAATGGGGGAGATCAGCCAAGCTGCTTTAAAGGGTCGTGGCTCAGTAAAAATGTGAACGTTTGCATTCTCACTTACATGTGATCACATATGAACTGATTCGGTTATAGTGTTAATACATAGACGTTTTAGAACAGCGAACCTTGATTTTTTTTACAACGAATCCATATAGCCTGCTATTCCGCAATATCTGCCTGTTATCGCCCAACTTCCGGATGTAGCTTTCCGGGAATATATAAAAATCCGATTTATTATACCGTGAATTCTACCTACCACCACCAATAATCTGCATCAAAGGAAGTATATTTTATTGCAATCATTTTTGATGGAAGGAAGTTATGGAACTAAAGGTGGGTATGATGTATCTTGGTATCGCGTATACTAAGCCTACATCTTACCGTGACATCTAGATGTACGGAATATGTTTACCCAACTGACTTTGTGTGCTTTTGCAAACCCTCGGCTCTTTGTTTCCATCAATGTAAAAGGGAATATGAGTAGATGAAAACCATTTTAAAACATCTTTCTTCGGAGACATTCTATGCACCACTACGGGATGCTATCTTTGTAACGGCATTGTGTTATTCTATCCATGGCACTCATTTCAACTTTGCATACTCTTATAAAATAAAAAAAATCTTTGTAGTTGTATTCGTGCTAGCATCTTTAACTTTGCACACTTATAGAAAATGCAAAGCAAAGGTACGTGCATGTAGATCATATGTTTTTCTCTGTCAATGCAATCCATTTAAATAGGGACAAGACTCTCATCTATAAATAGGGTGTACCCGTAGACACGCTGACACAAAAGGATGATGTCAAATGCATTTATTTGAGTTCTGCTGGCAGACATACGAACACTAATTGTAAGGAAATACATTAGAATCATAATGTTGCAGCAAGTGCTTGACCAATGTCTTGTGGGTTACCTATGATTTTTAACACTTATCATTCGTATGATACGTGTATTTTGCAAGCTAAAATTTTAATTATGAGCCACACAGTTATAATCCGTCCTATTCAAGCTTTACTTTATACACTACCATCACTCTTGTAATATCTGTATGTAACATAATTCCAGATTTCAACTTTTATGTTATTTGTTAGTAGTAATACATAAGCAGATCCAGGGGGCAGGGGCGTAGGGTTTTTGATGAAATCCTTAAGTGCGCCCCCCCCCTTTTCCAAAAACCTGGATCTGTCTATGGTAATATTATGGTTGTTAGTTCCAAGGACTATCATTTATTTCCGTAGACAGTTGCATTCTGTATGGAATATTCTAGACATTGCACTTTGGAGGGATGGTCCCTGCGTAAAATGGTCTGGTGTGCCTCTATACACAGGGGTTATAA
>CM032668.1:9246739-9283323 GCA_019095985.1 Streblospio benedicti
ATATAAAAGGAGCCTTTATTGTGGCATGTTATTCACTAGAACATGATGATATGTGAAAATTGAATTAGAAGGTTTTAAGTAAAGACAAACAAAGGTATGACTGTATGGCTAATTTATTACATATGAACAACTATTGAAGGCACATGATAAAATAATATCTAGAGTAAAATTATAAACCTAATAATAATAGGCTGATATAATTCCCTAGTATCCTACCTAATTACGTACATAAACATAAAAATAGAGATGGAATAAACAAAAAACTAACTAAGTCATGCAGCATGCTGTATTGGGCTGTTTGGGGGTAGAAAAGTTAAAGTAAAAAGTATAAAAATTTTGTTGGGGGAATAACAGCTTTGCTGTTACCCCCTTACCCCGGTGGTGCAAGTTCCTGAAAGCAAGCTATCTGAAAAGTGAGAAACCATAAGCCAACGAACAAAAAACTAAGTGTGGTGGTGGTGGGGAGGTGGCGGCTGAGAAATAAATAAATGTGACCTTCTCCTTCAAATTCAAGTCTAGAACTGACGAGTGTGTGACAACAGCTGGAAGGAATTAGTTACACATGCACTAGACGTGCCTTGTTCTCGTCATGGGACCTATCGGAGAAAGGCTAGAGGTTAGGGGTTAGAGGTTAGAGGTTGGAGGTTATAGCTCAAAGGTTGGTTCATGCCCTGCCAAATAAACCTATGTTTTAAAAAACACCATTTTCTCCGGTGTCTATTTTCTTTATTAATTCCCAATGTGGTTTAATATTATTAATGAGTAAAAAATCAGTCATTGGTTTGTTTGTTTGTTGTGTTTTTTTGTTTGTTTTTTTGTTTTGTTTTTTGTTTTGTGCGTGTGCTTTTTATTTCTATTCTTTTGAATATCATATTTCTATAAACACAACATTCCTACAATTAAATTACACATAATGAATTATGCAGGTACGCACATGCGCATTATTCGACGGTCATTCTTGAGGGGGAAAATAGACTGGTGCCGCCATTCGTGTTTGGTTAGGTACAATAAAGACGCGAGAGAAAATTATTGAAAATGTTATTCAAAATTGTTCATGTGAAATGAAGATGTTACCATATATAGACACATGTATATCATACAGGCTGACGTACTGGTTAACATTTGTCAGGAAAAAAATGCCAGATCTAACATTGATCCGCTGAATTGACGTCAATCAGTTCAGAGTAAGCTGTCTGTTGGCAAGACCCCCCCACCTCCGCCCACACTAACATACACAAGAACTTAGTTTATTGCTCACAGTAATACAATTCGTAAAGATTGATATACGGCTAAACTTATGATCGTGTAATATTATTGTTTAGCAGAACTTATGAGTAGAGCACAAGTTATCACTCTGAGCATTGCCAAAGATTTGCAGATTGTCAGTTCGCATTTTTTTTCATGCTTATACCGCAAATATGTATATCTGGCTTACTGGGCTGAACAGTCCTATGGTTCTAATATTACAATCTAGTTTGTTTCACGCAGTATATTCTACGCACAAGGGAGTGACTAAAGCCTAAATGAAACAATTTACAACAACTTTTAAAACACTTTGTTTGTGTAGATCTACATTATCTGCCAACTCCCACACCAGTTCATGCGTATAGAAAAGCACGACACAAAGTTAAATTAATAATTATATCACATAAATAAATACATTATGATAAGCCACTCTCTGGTGACCATTTCAGTAGTCAATTTGGCATCAGATACTCAGAGTGCTTAAAAGTGGCCTCATAATCACAATTTTCTACGTCATGTGATTTGATGGACCAGAATGAAATCGGAGGAGTCTCATTGTTCTTGTCAAATACATGTACGGTCTCAAAGACTCGCTGTAATTGGGAGGGGGAGGAGTTTTGAAATGCTTTAAAATTATGTGTTTCTCAGAATGACTTTGAAACAATTCCAACGATTTCAACAGAAGCAAACATCAAATCCACTTGACTACCAAAAGCACTGTTTGTTAAGTGAATTAAATGACATCAGTAACACGACTATATATATTATGTAAAATGCCAGTTTTGATTTTGGTTTAAAATCTATAGTGTGCACTGGACCAGAAACTGTGGGTGACGATGCCAAGAAAACAAAATTCTATTTTCAACGTTTTCAGTAAATCAAATGCAATACTCAAATATTATCACCTCAGCGCAATGCAAAAACCACCACTAATTTTGCAACTTACGTATTGTGTTGAACCCAAACATTTAAAAACATAACTATTCGAAATGTATGAGACATTCAAGCCTTCCTGGGTTTTCTGGGAATGCGAGTAATCATTTCTGCTATTATTCTACTTTTCTTACTTCATAACTATATCAACTTAAATAGCAAATGCCCCAAATGAAAACATACACAGGGAAACGTTAGGAGACAAAATTAAAACGGGCCTACCTTGTCTAAAGTGAAGTCCACAAAAAGCAAAATGATCCTCTGTAGCTTGGTAGCTGTTACTGTGGTGACTACCGTGAAGCGCTAGGCTGCCTCGGCCAGTCTAATCATGGGGGGACTCGCATCCCGAGGTGTGTCAACGTCCCTTTCGTCGCACTGAGTGTAGATTTCGTCTGCACAGGCAATTTACTTACAGTACGACTCAAGTATGCGGACAGTGAGTCATGTCTTATGTGCTCATTTAATTGCTTCCCGTTTCCCATTTCCCATACTAGTATTAAACGAGCTGGTACTCGGACTACTGTTTTTCGATTTGCCTTGATGTAAAGAAGCTTGCATATTCTATCGTACAGCGGGGGTGGGGAATTGGGGGGGGGTGTCGATCATATGTAGAAGAGAAAATTATTAAAAAAGAGCGACCCCTCCCCTATAATATAAATGGAAATTGAATGAAACCAGCCCCGCCACCATGTTCTCTCAACTTTATTGCCGGACAGTCTGTTAGAACAAGACAAAACATTTTGCACATTTTGCAGCATGGTTTACGTAGATATAATATCATAGAAGACACATAAAGATGTATTCTCAACAACGGAAATTCACTAGCAGATTCAGACTTTCGGAAAAGGGGATGTTTACACAGAGCATTTCATAGGCTGCCTACCCGCAAAGGCTCGTGTAAATGCCACAACACCACAAAGAATACATGAAATTTTAAGGGTGAAAATGGGGAACTTGTTGCCCCCTACGTCCCCCCCCCGCTCCGATCTCCCTCGCCCTAGGGGCGTATAAAAAATTGAGCCCCCCCCCCCCCATTACAGCCAATATGAACCACCCCACCACCAACACCACCAAATGACCGACTACCCTGTATGGTAAATTATGCAAGCTCCATAAACATGGTTAAAATAAATAAAAATCGATATATCAATGTTGTTCTAGAGACGCTGTCCTTTCTGAGCACTTTTGATCTAGTTTTATTTTGTTCATGAATTATCAACGCTTTTGGTTTGATTGGGAAGAAATTTTGGGAAATCATTGGTTTTCAAACTTAAAATGGATTTAAAATAAACAAATGAACAGATATACAATTTTTGAAGCAAGGTTTTCTGGATAATTACATGAATTTTGTTATTGGAAACTTTTTTGGTACACAGGCAAATTGTAAAATGTTAACTAATTGCTTCATAACAAATTTGTTAATAGATCTGCATAATTCAAACCATATTATATCATCAGATGTAATTATTGTTTACCCAACAAGGTGTGATTTGTAAGAATTGAAGTAATAGTAAGAGAGAAAATCAGTGTTTTCTAAACAAATAAATTAACGTTACTCGGCCCTTTAACCAACTAAGAATCTATTCATGTAGAACAATCACCGTTTACTAGCAGACAAATTTTTAATATTGATTTCCCTCACCATATAATAAATATAAAATAAGTATAAACGCAAAAGTTTGTGTACATTTTATTAAGCTTATACATGTACATATGCTGAGGAAACCGAAATGGCTACGATTGACTGAGCTTTCGCCATAACTCAGATATGGCAAATAAAATGTTACTATTTTTGTGCCATCAAAAAATTGCCAAAAGCATGATTTACCTGCTTCAAGTTAAAAAAATCTCTGAGTGTTACATGCCCTGCAAACACCCCCAAACCTATCTTGTATAATATATTCAGGATCAACAGTCCCCTTTTCCAAAACCTTCCCGACTTTCCTACTCCAGTGTATTCATCCGCCACCAACTACTATATTACAATAATGTCAGAAGTTAGTTGTGGTACGTCTTATCAAACTGGACTGAACATATACTCAGGCTAGTAATAATCGTAATAGTCTACCCCTAGGGCATGTGTTGTTAGTGTTCTACTTATAATGTCTGGCATGGCTACGATCCATATGTATATAGTTACATATTAAAGCTAGTACGCATACATATACATTCATACCAAGGCTTAGGGTATTGATAAATGTTTGTATTGTTTTCAGCAAATTATATAAAATCAATAGCGGGCCCTTTTACACAATCCTATAACCCTACACGAATAATTGAAATGAAACAAATAACATAGATGATACATTAATCAGATATATATTACTTAAGTTTGTCAGTATTCTAATGTTCTATGTTGCCACATTCAATCGATTCTTCAAACTCATGCTTTCTCAGCAACTTTTGTCTGTACAGTTTCTTTCTCTTGCAATAGGAGACTGTCACGCTGGGCTGTGTTGTCCCTGCAAAAATCATACATTAACATTAGCATTGCATGAATAATGTCAAACATTGCAGGTATCAATTTACACTGTTGACAATCAACAAGCTTTTTATGGTCTCAAAATAAAAGTAGAGCCGTGATTGCAACTTGGACACACAGTATCTCCTATCGGTGGCCGCTGGATAAGCTACAGGGCGTTTCAACATTAACGAGGCAACCCGAGACGTAGTATGACCTATATGAAATGGAGTCGTCAACGCTCTCGCTGGAGTCACTGGCGTCTACTGTTTTAAAAAAATCACATGACCACTGAAATGTACAGAAATCCGGTTCCAATCGCAAACCAAGACTCGGTTCGGTGGCTAAGTGATCGCTGTAAGAAAACCTATAGTCTTAGTCCACTCAGCACAGCTTCCCGTGCTCGCTTAACTATTCCGTCTTGCGATTGGAATCAAGCTTTAGGGTCTAGTCAATAACTGGCAATGTGTGGAGTGTCGATGCCCATAAGCACATGCGGTGTGAAATCCGTTTTTCTGTGGGGTTCGAGATGCACTATACTTTGTAGCGGATCCATCATTTTTATCTTACAATACACGACGTTTTAATATACCAAGTTTTCTGGCGAAAAGCTACGTGCGCATAAAACACGACGGTACTGGCATCACAACGTACCCGACGTTTGTGAACTGCATGACAGCCTCGTCGAAGTCCTGTGGCAGGTTGGTGCCGCTCGTCTCGGGCAGCAGCAGACAGAGGCAGGCCGCGAGCACGGAGAGGCCACCGAACAGCAGCAGCGGCAGCGGCGGGTAGGCGGCCACCTCGCCTAGCAGCAGCACCTGGGGCGCCAGGATGCCGCCCACCCGGGCGCAGACAGACGCCAGCCCAAGCCCCGCGTTCCTGCAGGAGCGGCATACAAAATCATAACGTTCTCAGCCATAAACTTTCATCAGCACATTCACTGGTTTCGGTTTCTATCATTGGCTGCAGTCGTGTTCGTAGTTTCCATTTGAATTGTAAACGTGATATATAGACTATGTTTTGTTAATACGTAGTAATATTTGGGGGACCTGCAGGTGGCAGCAGCGACAAATTATCTGTCAGTTTGTGTACATAAAGGGTACCATAATGCTTTGCAGAAGCAGGGTGCTCTTTTTAAGTGTTTCTCACAAATAGCCACAATGCATTTCGAAAGCCACGTAATTATAGCGATGTGTTTTGGCTTGTTTGTCTAAAAATATATACCCACAATTCATAGATAAAAGCGAGCCAATCTATACTCATTGGCATCGTCATCACCAACCCAATGGCTGTGGTGTCTCTTTGCTTACCTCACCACCGTCGGGAAGACTTCGGCACCAACCAAGTAGATCGTGGAGTAAGAGGCCGTTATGGCCAGCTTTCCCAGCATGGACAGCGTTATCACTAACCACTGCAAGTCTAAAATTCAGGCGAATATCCTTGTTTCTCCCTCGTCTTGAAAAGCAGCATTGCTTCTATTGAGTTTTTATACTATAGGTATATAGTGTTCCATTGTCTACATTATTAGATTATACATTCGATAGAATGAAATATAAGACGGCTCACATGTTAATGTTTAGATGTCGAAGGGGCCGTTTTTAATCAATCAGAAGGCATTCTAACTACGTACACGCACCATATAAGGTTATATAATTTGCAGATACATGTATACTGTTATACCTGTTGAAACAGGTTATCTTATTGTATAACGTCTAGTGGTAGTGATCGGATGATAATCATCTAAGTGTTTCTACTAAAACTAAATATTTCAACCTAAACTTAACTTTGAGAATAAACGAGCGTCTTGCTAGTGCTTTTCCCCTGACAACCTACCTTCTCCAGGGACTAGCGCAGAGCCAATACAGCCAGCGCCCCCTATGGACATAAAGATGAACAGCAGCCAACGTCTACCAATTTTGTCGAGCAGCAGAATAGCAACTATCAGACCGGGCACTTCGACAAAGGCTGCGATGATGAAGTTCACGTACGGGTTTCCGTGCAGGTTGGAGGTGTTCAGGTTTAAACCATAGTAGACAAGGGAATTCACCATCCTGAAATATACAAGAATTGGCGTGGAACTAGTTGAGGTACTTACTAGATTAGATCATAGTTTAATGTGCACGTTGAGCATATGCGTGCGTAAGAACAATGGAACGAATATTCAACTACACCCATGGGCAACGTAGCCCATTGCCAGAGGCAGGTGGGGGTGGGGGTGGGTGGGTGACTATGTACGCAGGTGCATACCCTCTCACCAGTCCCCAGCCAAAAAACGACACACTAGGATAAAGTCCCGCCCAACCCCACTCCTCTTTCGTTTGAAAGCATCCATCGTAATGTCATGGTATTATTAAATGGCGTAGGCCTACCAGTTGAAGCAGACATTGAGCGCGATCTTCAGGTAGAAGGGATGCTTGAGTAGCTGGTGCAGTGATAAGCCCTTACCCGATTCGTCAAACTCCAAACTGTCGATCACGTTGTCTGTTATTGTTACCTGAACGGTGATAAGATACGGGGTAGAAAGTAAATTACTTGTATGTGATGGTTAAATTGTTTAATGAATATTGATAATGAAGCAACATATCATTGATTTAGTGATATTATACTGTGGTAATTTATAACTCGAATAGTTGACTGTTATTGATATGTTATTGTGACACAATTCTCTTCATAAAAGTTCGCTGATGCACACACAACGTAACCGTGATACGACTGTCCAGAGTTAACAGGAAATTTCCAATGCCCGTGTTTTAGCAGCTAAAGTATAAGTATGATAATCTAGTGACGATATTCAAATTGTGTTAGTATATCGACCCTCATTGTTTCATGTGCTCTGTGGGTATAAATGGTCAAACCCAATGTTATTTGCTTTATAAACAAACGCGTTAGATTTTTTTTCTCGAAAATACCTACAAGTTATGTAGAGCAGGGATGTGTGGGATTAATACAATGTAGGTATTTTAGTTTTGTAAAACATATATGTTAAAACACTAATGCATAAAGTGCATAGTAATCAAAATTTAACAAACATTTTAGTAACAATTCAAATAAAAGTATCATAATGTCATACGGAGCTTTTAAGTATACAAAAGTTGGGAATCGCTTTCCAGAAGGTTCGTGCAAATTATATTATTATTTAATTATTACCACCTGCTAGTTTTAAATAAATCACATTTTCTGACAAATTGAGGACGATTGCCATTGATAGAATGTTATTGTATCGATCCAATAATTGAGATTAATTTTGGTTTAACTGATTAAATATATGAGGAAATCAATGCTGATCAAATCTGAATATTGACCGAGAGCGTCTGATTTTTTTTTTGTAATGCTGATCATGCGAAGACGAATAAAACAACTTTACATTGATTTCTAAATATTTATCATGAAATATATAATCTACCATCAATAGTCTATTAGAGTAGCCTAGGTGATACATTAAATAGAAATATGAATGTTGTTGCCTATACCTTGTTCATCTTCGAGGCTTTTCTGATGATCTTTTCGGCTTCTTCTTTTCTCCCATGTGCCATCAACCATCGGATACTCTCTGGCAAAAACCTAAACATTTCAATAGGTTTTCAATAAGTTTCAAACTTCTAGGAAGACTTTTATAAGATACCCATGCCAGACCGCAAAATGTAGCAAACGCAAATTCTAAGCCGTTACAATTTACGTTAACGTATAACCAGACCACCTAAAAATACAATATATACACAGTTCTTTGTCAGTTGTAACCCATTATGTGCTATGTTTCCCACCAAGACTTTTAAAATGACACCACAATGAGCTAGCTATCATTCTAGCCTGATCCATGCAGCATCAAAGTATGACCTACGGTGGAAGTCACGTACTCGGCCGACGAGTGGACGGACATTGCGGAGATACGAAATCAAACCCCTTCTGTCTAGCCATTTTGTTTTTACAAGTTACGGTGTTTCGCATTTTTATGGTCGCGAGACCATTTTCGTTGAGTGGTTGGGATCCAGTCTAATTACTATGAATATTATAACCGCTTACAATTTGCGTTAGTGATATTTTATGGCCTAGCAATGCTCACCGGTATTGACTTTTCATACTCAACCAACCTGACAGAGACATGATGTGGCATGAGTTACTCTAAGTCCCAGGCTGTAAGTATGTGATACATGCACATACTTTTCAAGAGGAGTCACATCATTTGAAGGCTTATATATGTAGTCCTCCGTAACGAGATTTTAATGCAATTGCCTTCTCGTCTTCACACATATTAATTGCCAAGATTTCTCATGCGCCCCCTCCAGCCATTACATGTAAAATTCGATATTTGTATATGTGTTCAATTCTATGTCCAAGCATAACCAAATGTGAAAGAAGTAGCATAGCATTGAATCCTGATTTTTGTATCAGTGGTGTTGGCTTATGTGGGAATTCAAAACGAACATTCGAAATGTTTTTGCAGAATCTCTGGGGTGGAGTTCACGGTTTTGTTAAATTTCACGCACCCGAAACTTCACAAGCGTGTTCATTGAAAAAAGAAACCTCAGATTCCACTGTGATTCTGATTTACGTGCCAGGTTGTTTGGTGCAATTTGAAAAATAGTTTGTGAATGTAATGCAATAAGTTACATTTGAAATTAATGGACTCCACGCAAACACATGCCATAGGTGATGAGCAATATTTTGCAACGTAATTGGAACTAATAGGTTAATTGAAGTTTCATTTTGTTTAATATTACACAATTATTAATTTATATTTTTTGATTGATGCTTCTTTGCAAGTGAATATGAGACGTGCTTACACTACTTGTAATACTTCACGATTCTAGAAGCTGGTGCATCTTGCAATTGTATATCGATGCAGATGTTTTGTGTATGTAATCTATATAATGAATTGAATGTATGCGTGAATAAAATACATTATAATTGACATACAGTGTACACTATTCATAATCCAAAAGTGAAAGCCCACATGGCCATGAGCACTGAATCGAATGTGTGTGCTAATAAACATACTGCAATTAGCATAAAATGTCCTATTCCAGTTATAAAAGAGCTAAACTGTGATGAGATACAGCAGAACCTCCTATTAAGACAATCTCTCTATTGAGACCACCCATGTAATAAGAATGCTTTTCTGATCCAAAACTTTCACAAAGGTACCAAAATTAACATGTGTATAGAGGCCACCTCTCACATAGGCAGATCCAGATTTTTGGAAAAGGGGGGGGGGCGCACTTAATGAAAAGACGGGGCGCACGTACGGGATTTCATGAAAAACCCTATCAAAATGAAGTATTTTGGTGGGAAAAGGGGGGGCGCAGGGGATCTGCCTATGTCTATTGAGACCACCTAATACCGGTGCCAAAGGCGGCCCTAATAGAGAGGTGTTGTTGTATAGTATCTTTTGTACTAGAGCCCCGACTTACCCCCAGTAGGTGAAGAAGAGCAGTGGTGGCAGGCTGATGGCCACCTCGATCCATCGCCACCGGCGTAGTCCAAAGGCCAGCCCCGCAAGAAGTACCTGCCCGAGGGCGTAGAACAGGTTGATGGCGTTCCCTGTGATGCGCCGGTACGATGGACCCACCGCCTCCATGCCTGATGGTGGTTGGAAAAAGCTTAATATGTGCACTGATATGTTATCAGTGGGTTGGGCAGGTGTTATGAAGTACATTGCTAGAGCTGCATCACACACTGTTTCAGAGAGAATGAATCTGGCAGGGTTAGAGTGGGTGTTATCCACGGTCTGTATTCGTTAAAGCCCCATCATATTACATAAAAGATGAAAGGTGATTCTCTGAAACTTAAAATGTACATGAAAAGTTGCCAGCTGTTTGACTACACTGCACGTGTAAAATTGTGGGTTAGGTGACGTATCTCTACATGGTTAATGGCCCAGACGATAACCCATGCATGAAAGGAGATTCAATTGTAATGAGAGAAAAAATTACACGTACACTGTTTCTTTTATAAAATCATGCAGCAGTTACGTACAAGTGGTGACATACCCTAAAAATCCTTACTCACCTAAAACATATGAGCTCATGTAGACAGAAACTTGTATGACACCCTGTAGAAAGTAGAGCACCAAAAACATGTAGATGTTGACTGAGGCTGCACACACGCAACCGACGATGGCTTGTAGACCGAGGCTGATGAAAAACACTGGACGTCTTCCAAATCTACAACAAGCTTCACAACTGAGACATGTTTACATTTTTTTTCAAAAATGACACCTCAAAAGCTGACACATACTACTATGTTATACACCCCCACTCACATAAACGTTTCAATAGCTTGCATCTTACATTTCCTAAAAAAAATTGTCTGAAACGGTTAATTATTTGTTTGTTTACCAAAGACATCCCTCAACATATATGTTTATGTGATAATGAGTAAATTACTCATTTCTGATCTAAATATAATGCTTACTCACATGTCTGCGAGAATACAAGGCAATATGGAGCCCAGAAGCCGACCTGCGAAGAAGAGACTGGATGCCATTGAACGGAGCCACGCAGACTCACAGACGAGATCCCACTGATGCACAGGAGAATGAATATCTTAACTTTGTGTTTGAAATTATTTGTGTGTAATGAAGAAATGTACCATGTTTAGTAGTGGTATATCTGTTAGTTGGCTGCCAGAATTCGGGAGGGGAATATTTCACAAAGAAGGGCAGTCTATTTTTTTAAACCTTTCCAAGTCACCTGGACCAGACATGATATATCCAAGATTACTTAGTGGTATTAAAACAACAATTAGGTAGCGACTAACATACGTCATGAACAAGCCACTCACAGATGGTGTGTTACAATAGACCAGAAATTTGAAAACAGCAAACCAGGGTGAAGACCTAGATGTGATATACCTCGACTTTGCAAAGGCTTTCGACAGTGTCCGACACTTCAAACTCTTGGATGAAATGAGACCGATACGGATTGGCGAACAAATCGTAAACTGGAGTGAAATCTTTCTGACAGGCCGACATCAAAGGGTCATTGTAAATCGTGACAAATCCACTCTAGCTGACGTTTTGTCTGGAATACCACAGTGTAGCCTCCTAGGCCTACTTTTCTTCGTGTTGATTATTTATAGCATCTCAATAGTAGTAAATATCCATATAGCCCCGTTTGTAAACGACACCAAGTTCTTTTCTTGTTTACAATAAGACTTAGATTAAGTTATAGCGTATTAAAAGACGATCTCCAAACCTTGCAACAATGGGCAGAAACATTGCAACACAAGTTCAATCCTAAGCAATGCAAAGTGCTTCACCTATAGGACGTCAAAATCCAAACCATAACTATAAAATGGATAATGCGGAACGTCAACAAACAACAGAAGATAATGACTTAGGTGTTGTGATTGATGACCAGTTGAAGAACGACATCCATAAAGAACGTCAGGTGGAACAAGCGAATCACCAACTGGGTCTAATTAAGAGATCTTTCAAGAACATAGATGGAGAAACGCTCATTCCTCCTGTACAAGTGGTTAGTCAGCCCATATCTGGATTATTATAACTATCTCCTATCCGGTTTTGGGGAGATAGGACAAAATTATTGAAACTGTCTAAAGAAGACCCATGGAAACTTGTTCATGGAACTTATCTACCCTGACCATCTCAGAGCTCAGAAGCTGCTAATGCTGAAATATCGTCGACCAAGAGGAGACATGAGTGATGTGTAAAGGTACGTGCATAAGGTGCATAAAGTGGCCTCATTCCCCTTGAGCTTGGATGACAATACAGCTTCAACTAGAGGGGAGAGCTATAAATTGAGCAAAACTAGGTGCAACCAAACATCAACAGAGAAATTTTTCAGACACAGAATAGTGGACTCGTGGAATAATCTACCCGAAGAAGTTCTCTGTCTCAATCTCTAAATGCATTTAAAAATAGGCTGGATGAACACTGGAAGGAGTTCACGTATATTTCCTATAGATTGATCAGTGCTTTTTGACAATTACTCGCCCAAACGACTGTCACCATTCCTCCGCAAAAAAACTGTTTTAATATGCATGTGATAAATAGTAACTCATGATATTTGTAACAGGTCTATTACCTATGAAGACCGAGACGATAAAGTGAACTATTAGTAAGAAAGAAAAGGACATTTCAGTCTTGAAAATTGTTTGAAATTAGAACAAAAGGTGTGTACAATTTTAATCCTTGGATTGATACATGATATTATGTAAGTAGCATTAAAAACAATAAAAGCACAAATGAAACCAGATGCTGCATACAAAATACATAGAGTTACATTGATTAACAGCTGTATTCGCCATAGCGACTGCATAAATGTGTCTCCAGTGAGACAAATTGAATGAGGCCACAGCTTGTGTTACATATTATTCGTTTAAATACAAATTACCTCTGATACTATGGTACTGGTGTAGTATTCAGTGGAGTACCACCATCCATCACTACACTGTTCTATTGGCTGAGATTGGTTTAACCACTTTTCTACATTGCCATCTTCAAAGTAAGATTCATTGATCGCATGCCTCAAACATGTGCTTCTGAAAGTTGACGTCTTATTTAGGCCTAATACAATAAACAAAGACTTAATTTGATTATCACACTGAGGTTGAAAGGTTTCCAGATTTTTCTATATGCCTACTTATAACCATGTGGGTAAGGAAAAAATGATACAGTATATTCAAGCCATCCTTCCACGGCAAATCCACTGAACCAAATAATATTTTACCAATTTTTTTAAATCGAACACTTGTGGGGTGAGTTTATAAGGAAGTCGGATGTGGTAAAAAAAAAAGAGAGATGTGGGGAAAGGCAAAAAAGAGGAACGTGGGATTTCAATGAGGTGGAATGTGCAAAAAAGCTTTAAAATTTATGGGATGTGGTCAAAAAGACAAAAATAAAACTAAGGGTGTGGGAAACAAGGCAAAAAAACATTAGGTATGTGCGATTTCTTGACCCCTTATACCTCCCTTTGCTGACTGATGGGACATTTAGATTATAGTTATGAATTATAGGCTTACATCTTCTCTCCTTCTTTGGGATGCAGCAGCTCATTCATCAGGTCTTTAGAAAGATTTTGTATTTGGGATGGTAATCGGCCTATCACACACCTAGAAGCAAATGGCAAAACACGCAAGCCTTCCACATTACGTGTGAGTGTATACTTTTTTAAATACAACTATAAATCATATCATAGTTTTCTCCTGTTTATTAGTGATCTGTGAAAGTCACTAGTATATTAGATCAGGTAATAAAATTGGTGTCGAGTATCAGTGGTTGACTTACCTGTGTTCAGGAGTTGGTCCAACAAAAACCATGTTCATGGAGTGAAAAGCAGACGTTATGGAGACCAGGCACACCATAAAGTACTGCAATCGTTGATACTTTCCAAACTCTCCAAGTGTCTTCAGTAACTCGTCGTACTTCATCTTGAAATATGCTTGTGGTGGGTGATGAGTAATGGCAGTATCATAAGTTTATAATCTCTCTTTACTTTTCCCTCTCCCAGTCACTAAGTAACTATCACTGATCTGGTTATTAATACATGGTGAAAATATTTGCAATGAAAAGTGTGCATCCGTGTTCATATATTTATTTCGGGAAGCCAGTCACCTGTTTTAAAAATATTGCCAATCTGAGCAAAAATTCACTTTCCAGGAAGACTCCAGATGATCTTGCTAGCTATTCGTTCAGCTCAAAGTTCTGTTCATTAGGTAAAGTACCCGTATGTTTTATGGCACTAATTTGTTAAATACTCTTAAAATAAAAAAATCACAACATGAGACACAATAACCTTGTAAGTTATGCTATTGAATGCGTTCGATCCATAAAATGCCATTTCCCAGTTTAGTTCACCTTCATGCATGTTCATAGGAACAATACACATGTTTGACAATATCGAGCATTATCAATTCACAAAAAATATGGTTGCAACCAGCACAAACCGTTCGCATTAAAAGTTAACTACTAAGAGACGCATTGAGATCCAGAGCCAAGACACACGATAGCATAACGATGAAACATTTCACCCACATATCAGAATATACACATAATTTTATTAATTACCATGCACTCTATTGCTCCGACCATACTAATAGTTTTCACCATCCCACCAGGCAGATATCCTGCTTGTATATTTTGAGAGAGTATGATTGTGAGCTGTACCTCTTCTTGTCATCAGACCTTTAGCCGTTTCGCTCATATGGTACGTGAGGCACATGTTCTGTGCACTCATTTTTTTAAATGATTATACAGTTTGAATGAAACATGGGACATACATTGTACATGAGCTCGCAAAATTATTGATCACATAACAGCATAGCTAATAAACAGCATAAGGTTAAAGAACTGGTGGATACATTAATCATATATTGACATGTCTTCAATAGTGTATACATGAACCTTGCCACGCCTAATAATTAGAGTTCAAAGGTTTAGAGCTGTTGTGACATTTCTTAACAAATACAATGTACTTGTATTGTAAATAATCATTAAGAACTAGTTTTTGTCACCTGTGTTTGGTATACTGCTATAAAAGGTTCCAGTATACTATTGCTCTCATTATTTTTCACAATGCTTAGATTATGCATATCCAGTCCAAGTGAATCCTCCGGAAATTCTACATACACGATGTACCCGTTTGACGCTTGTATTTATGTTTAGTAACCCAACAAGAATATGACGCATAATTGAATTGTTTCACTTTAATTAAACGCGCTAAACAAAATCAATACTACAAAAAAAGATTAAATCTTGTACGAACTGGTTCGAATTACAAATCATTTACATATAAATTACTATTATCCATATATGATGACCAACAGAGCACACACAAACCTGCACTATCCGCTATGGTTGCAATGTAGGGGAGACCGGGGCAGGTTGAAACACTTTTTATTTTTTCCCAAACATCTCATGACTTATGAATTATTTTCACAATTTTATTTGGTATGATGATATGGTTAGTCATGGTCTATCGTATAAGAAACTTGTAATGATGAGTAATGTGTAGCGGGAACAATAATTAAAGTTTTTGTTTAAAAATATATTTCAATTCACCCCACTGTCGGGCATATTGAAACAAAACACGGGATAAGTTGTAACACAGAAAACAATAAGTAACATAGATACAAAGAAAACATGATTATCATCAATTAATCTTTATTGGTATACACAATAAAGTAAAACAAAAAAAAATATACTAACAGAGCCGCATTCACTCTTAAATCCTCTTTATGAGGAGTTATCCGAATGGCAATTACGGCAGACGAAGTAAGGAAACACATCTGTGCACTTTCACTTGGTTTTCAATTATATGTAAATTCTTCCCTTGAACATTTGAAATTACTAGATGCTATTCAAAGACAATCGCTATTATTTATTACAAGTGCTTATAAAAAACTTCTAATAATGAACTCCATAAGGAGGTCGGCATTCCATATTTAGAAAGTCGTAGAAATATGCAAATGATACAAAGCACAAAATAATCTTCTACCAAATTATATTGTAGATATAATACCATCTAATATTGGTCGGCAGAATTACGATATAAGATATCCAAATTTTATATCACAATTTAGAACAAAAAAAAAATATTTCCTGAAATTATTTATACCCTCTGCAATAAAACGATGGAACGAAACTCAATTAGATATACGAAAAAGTACTACTCTTTCACTATGTAAGAAAAAAATAAAAGATATTTATAGTATTTCCACATACCCTCTTTTACTGGATTTCGAAGGGACAGGACACATCAACCATAGCAGAATGAGAATCGGTCTTAGTGGTTTAAATTGCCACAAAAAGAAATATGATTTTATTGATTATGATAGGTGTGACCTATGCCATTTGGCTAAAGAGGACAAAACGCATTTCTTTCTATATTGTCCCGCCCATGCAGCTCAAAGACAGGAATTACTTGATGGTCTTAGCAGAGAGATACCAATGGCTGTTCAAACCCATATAGAAAATTATCATGACAATAGAAATATCAAATCCTTCATTGCGTCGCTTCAGCAGCTGAAGCGAAAGCCTTGTGATCACTTCGTTTGTATGTCAGTATGCGTGTATGTATATACATTATTTTCAATAGTCTGCAGTGTGAGTGTGTGGGTGCTATATATATATATATATATATATATATATATATATATATATATATATATATATATATATATATATATATATATATATATATATATATATATATATATATATATATATATATATATATATATATATATATATATATATATATATATATATATATATATATATATATATATATATATATATATATATATATATATATATATATATACATATATATATACATAGTGAAAGAGTAGTATTTTTCGTATATCTAATTGAGTTTCGTTCCATCGTTTTATTGCAGAGGGTATAAATGATTTCAGGAATATATATATTAGAGCCAAAACCCACAGTACCGCGTGTCAATTCGCTTTTGCCTACGTAACAAAAAAGCGTCAATGTCTCAATGCATTTTACTAGAAGAGGTGAAACCCATGGTCGACGTTTTAAGCCGTGAATTAGATGAGCGGCATCACGCAGGGCCGTGCAGTCATCACTTTGATAGTGATGTTTCTTTTAGGCTCGGCAGTAGAAACAAAGTAATCACTTTAGCTCACCTGTAGTGAAAGCCCTTTGATATTTTAATTATCCACCTTATCCGGCCTTTAAGTTAGGAGCCTTCAAAATAGATGAAGAAGAGATCTTCCTTTTCGTTGCAGTTGTGACAACTTTCCCTCAAATGACATCCAAGAGACGTCGCCACTCGCAGACTACTCACCTACTGTGTGATCGCTATGTTAATCACGCGTTAAAAGTGTATTGGTTGATCATATGGCATTTGCTTTTTTATATTGGGTGTCTTATCAGTTTAAACTCCATGAACATAACTGATCTCTATTGACAGTTGCAATGCAGCCAGGCGTATGGGCTGTGAACAGTCGAGCGGCACGTCCAGTTTGCATCTGCCTCACGTCTGCCATGAAGGTCTGTGTTCTAGGGATTTTCTATATCATATTGAACAAGTAACCACCCAGCCACGGTCCTCGTCTATGATAATACGAAAGGATTTTCAACTCCATATCAGATTCATCTTGTGTGATTGATAATAAACCGGCTGAGCTGTAACTGAGGTTCACTTTAGTTGGATTACAACGACTTTGAAGGAGCCGTGTCGACATCATTTGCGCAACCTCTGTTACTGGACATCTTAAAATTTTAAATGTTGTGGGCTTTCCCCAGAAAACACTATGAGGCAATTGAACAATGGCATATGATATTTATTTTACCTCCAATTTCTCCAAATTAAAAAAACAATTCGAATTCACACATGTTCAATACAAATGATCAACAAGCAAATTGTGCACAGTATCGAAATGGTGTGTTAAAAGTATGAATATTCTGATCTGCAAATATAATACCACTAACAATTTAATTTTTAATGCTCTACCTTTTTCTTTAACGTATAACAAGTATAATATGGAAACAATTTAATTGATCACCACATTAGAGACATTAAACTACAAACATAGCATCACGTATAATATTTCAGTATATTGTTGCTGTTGAAGCAGCCATCACTAGTTGATGGTTTGACACACCTTTGGTTTCTTCAGAACGTTGATATTTTCTCCAATGTAAAGAGAACAAGATTTATATACTGTCTCGGTGCCGCTTTAAAAAAAACGTACTATCGCTGTACTGCACATGCACTGATCCGCCCGGTCTCTTTGAGGGTTTTTTTCCAGTAGAGAAGCATAGGTAAAAGGCACTGCCAGTTTTATGCCATAGTGTTTAAGTTTGTGCGATATATTATTTTCCTCCACCTGAAATAGATTTAAACTAAAATCAAAATAGTTGCTAACCTGGTATGTTAGCGGTTATACTAGTGTATAAACATCCATAACGCAACATGTTTGGAAATATGAGAGATGGATCACTTGTGTACATTATGATCCCTGTACAGTTTGAAAGCCAACAGCTGTTCACTGAATGCTAACCAACAATTCTCCGCCTCAGAGTTGGGCATCGTGTATGTACATGTATACATATATGTGTGCACGCACATGTGTTTTGACGTTTCCTCCCAATCCAATACAGGTATATAGTGTCTTCCATGTGGGACTACCAAGCAGTAATACGATACAGCTTAGACGAATGAACGAGTATTGGTGCTTGCCTATTTATAAATACGAATAAGCACATGATTAAACATATAGATCTGGATAACCCACAACTGTATAGGGCTATTCCATGGTCAATTTGTCACGTCACCGGAGTATACAAGCATAGAACCAACACGTATGCAGATGTTTACATTTCACAGATAAAGGTGCATTGTCCTGGTATCACAGATATTGGTGGGACTCTTTTAGTTATTCAGTGTTGATTGGATCAATAATGACGTGAACAACTCACCTATCTACAATGACGACTCAAAGTCAGCTCGAGTTGCCGGTGTTATAATCTGCTTTTTGCACTCATGTGCTGGAAACTTAGCATGTTTATTCGCAATGTCTGCATGAACAAGTGACATCCGCAGTGAGTTTAGTTGGTCCACAGCTATTACTATGTTTTGTGTTACGTGCGATGCGTGGCAGCCCATTTTTTGCAATACATATACATCTCTAGTGTTTTACATATAATCACTGGCACTGCACTCAAGGGATCCCATTAGTTTCGTACTTGTGAACATACCAAAACCGTTATGTAAATAAGAAATGTTTGTAGGAAAGGTTGGGGGGGGGGCGGGTGGACCTCATCCATATGCGTCCCCTGGATCTGACAATGTAGGACAACTTTGCATAGTTACATTTGACAAGAGCCACCATAGTTTGATGAGTATTTCCAGAAGTAATTTTAGTTAAAAGTTGCGGGCATTGTATCAGAAACCAATGTATTGAATATGGATATGTTGGTAGACGCGCTGGGTCCCTGGGCGGGTGTGCAGAAAACCACATACACACTATTGCGAATTCCACCTACGTAGCTCTACGTGCACTGGCGAACTGGCAAATTCGTCGGGAAATTTTGAATTTTTGGACGAAAATTCAGTTTGGTTAAAGTTTGCTTCACATAGCCATGCTGCGTCTATGGATCGCAGAACATTTGCACATACAAGTAACACTTCGTTTGACTCAGCAACTTGTCGCACCATGCATTTTTACTACGTTCAATGCCGCCGCAATACGCCCAAGTTGACAACATGACATAATACGTGCAGATGCGTTGCACAAATTCGCCCATGATCGCTCAAGTGTAAAGCGGGTGTAAATTTAAGCTCCGTTGGTCCATTTCCGTCACATTTCAGTACCTAGTCCACGTTATTTATTGTGCATAAAACATAACGTGGCGGGCGCGACGAGCCGGTCTCGTCTGTTTGGCGTGGACGTGTTGGAGCACCATATATATGACCTTGCTCTGACACGTCAGTTATAGTTTCACATACTGTAAACCCAGTGTTATTGATGAGTTTTTGCACATATTCAGAACCCAAAATCATTTGAGAAGAAATCGAGTGTTTAGAGACATGCTGAATCCTCTAGATACTTATGATGATATAGAGATCGTGCAACGTTTTAGACTATCAAGGCAACTTATTCTTGATCTGTATGATCAAATAGGGTACGGTTTGCAACCCGCGACTCATAGAAACCATGCTATACCAGGAATGCTTCAAATATTTTGTGCATTGAGATTTTATGCCAGTAGAAGTTTCCACGCAGTTGTTGGTGACTGTGTCCATATACACAGGTCATCTGTTTTGCAGAATTGCAGCACAGGTCACAATGGCTTTTATGTCAATTACGCCTAGCATGGTTCAATGTTAATGAGCACTGGCCTACAGCATAGATATTTGTTAAACTGTCATGAATTGCTAGTATATAAATCATTTTCAAAATCGAAATATTTATGTACGTACTAAATTTATATGAAAAATACATGTTACGCAAACGATAGATAGGCCTACTACATTGTCGGGATGTTTTATGCACACCCTGTACACGTCAGTTTTCTCGTCACGTTGTAGCTACCGTCACCGTTAAAATAATGCCGTGCACGTCGATTCTTTATGCACACCCGCCCACCATACGACAGACACAGTGGCTCGTGTGACCTTGACAACGGACGGGTCCTCGTCTGAGGCTGTTCGGCGACTATTGTATCACATGATAAGCCGTAGTCTCTAAGCTGGATTTGTTTTAGTATTAGTTGATAAATAAGCTTAGTTTTTTATGAATAATTAACGGGGAGCATTGTAAGGGGACTTATCATGAGGTCTCCATTCATAACATTACATTAGTTTAATGAACGGCAGATCTAGCATTCATCAACTTTTCTATTGTAACACTCTTTCTTGGACATATTTTACTGTGGCGACTGGTGTGTATGCATTAGAGAATAAGATACGATAATTATAAGACAGAGAAATATACAACTCATTTACGCCATGTCATTCACAGCCAACCCTGTTACACTTTGTAGAACCGTTACGAACACAAACCTTGGGCCCCCAATCAATACACCCATGAGCGAGTATTAGCTGAGGCAAAGCCAAATAGACACAGTGTGCTGGGTATATAAGGTCTCGTGGAAACACATCGGCACCTCACTCAGCACCCACCATTCTGCATTGTCAGTAAGTAGTGCTATTATTTTATTTGTCTATCTTTACTGGTAATACTTATATCATAGAAGTTCTTGGGATATGTGGTTTTAGTGTGCTGGGTATTTGTGGGATATTGTTTATATACATGTATACATGTTTACAATAAATTAGTTATACATTTTCAGACAAAAAACAACAACAACCAAATTAGGGGATGTCAAACATTTTTTTCAGTAAAAAACAGGATTCTTTACGGGAAGTAGAATATCCGCATGATGTATTGTGATATACAGCATAATCATGTGATAATGGGAGCTCCCCCACCTACCACGATATGACACTCTCATCCTGCACTACGCTTTACGCAGTGTGTGGACATTTCTATTTAGTTTTGACGTAGATATACTGTGTGCACATTTACATAAATTAGCAAAGAGGGTTGTTGAAATAAGTACCTAAATTTCGCATTTATGTTGTCAGGCATTTCGACAATTCAATTCAAGTAGGCACATACAGATGTTTAAACTAGTGGCATAATGTATCGTTCGATCATATATAGGCTACTTAAGATGATTGCACAATGGTGGGCTACTATGCCTACGGTCCAGTACGGAGCCGGAGGCACACCAAACCTATAGAAACTCCCTGCTGCATTCCTGGTGCTGTCCAGCCTTTTGCTATATGCATTTGATATACTAGAGTAGAACCTTTCTATTATGACCACTCGAGGGACTGACCTCAAGTGGTCACAATCGAGAGTTTGTCTTTATATGGAGGTTCATTTTCGTCGCTTTATAACTGTTTGGGAGCATGAAAAGGGGTCTTATTACAGACACAGGAGCAATTTAGACAGGTATCTATGGTTGTTCGACTGATGCTGAGCCTAAACATCGTCTAAATGCTCCTGTGATTGCAGAGGTGACATGATTATAGGTTTTACTACAAACATGTATGGCCTACCCCAGACTCAAATTCAGACGCTCAATGGAGTCCCCCAAAAAGATAATACTTCTTAATTAGATAGTGTAATATACCTTTCTCTTTTCACAATTAAGATAAAATCATATCATCGTATATTATCTTATATTATCTTATATTATCGCCCATTCATTTGTTACAGCCTAGCTTTCTCGCTGCCAGCAACAATCCAACATGCCTGTTGACCTCACTGGAAAGTATGTGTCCACGCCGGACGGACACGAGAACATGGATGAGTTCCTCAAGGCCATGGGTGAGTCTAACGAGGTTGAGCTAAAGAGACCAACACTTGAGCAATAGAAAGTCTAGTCAAAGATTTCATAATATTATCAAACTATTTCATATAGATCTATATATATCCACACCTCAAGTATTGATCAGCAATGAGCAGCTTTCTCTGAGACGGTATGTCCTACTTTTTGATCTGGGTCTTTTATAGGAAACTGGACTGTTTGTGTTGTCCAGGCTAATGCAAACTTGCTCATAAATTGATCGATGTCGTTAAGCAATTATTGCTATACATGTACATATGTGATAAATAATGTACTTTGTATATATGAAATCTTCATGTATTTATCCATTCCTGATTTAACATTATTTTACGAAGGTGGCCTGTATGCATATTTTTACCTAGTTTAGACTGATCCACAACACCTCAATACCAATAGTGACACTTCACACCCCTTTGCCATTTTTTAAACATACTGGCTACGGGTATGGCCTCCAGTAGCTTTCAGAATTTCACTATTGATACAGCTAATTGTGTAATACTGATAAGCTAGACATGTGCGGGTCAGTACATAAAAGCTCAGTTTAATGGTGGGTACAAAATTCAACAGACCTACATGTATTGTGGCGACCTTTTAAAAATGTGTGTGTGCGTGAGTGGTGGTGGTGGTTTGGGGAGGGGGGGGTGATCAATGGCGGACATCCTAAAAAACAATTGAAAGTGAAGTACTTTGGTTGGAAAGGGTGCAGGGCACTACTATCCACTATGCCCCCGCCCCACCCCACCCCCACACAATCGATCTGCCTTTGGGAGTTCATAGTATAATATAGCTCATGGTATACATATATTGCTTATATATTTACGATATTGGCTTTTGCGCAATACGTTTTGTGATAGACCCCACTTCCGTGAATGTGGCTGGTTTGCCTTCTGTTAAGACTCACCAAAGCTTACACTGTGGAACAAAAGAAATGCACCTATGTACGTCATGCATATCTTCTTCTTTGAACAGGCAAAAATGCAATACAGATTGGTATGGCCAAGAAGGCGACTGTTACCATAGAGATCAAGCAGGAAGGGGACAAGTTCACAGTGACTGTGACCAACCCTAAAGGCACGACCACCAACACGGCAGAGATTGGTAAAGAAAACGACGTCACTCTGCCGACGGGAGAGACTGGAACGGTATATTGAAAATACGTATTAGAAATGAAAGGTCTTTGGAAATTAGAGTTAGGGAAATTGGTAGTGATTTTATGGGTGTGGGAAAATCCATATTTCTACCTACATGTGGTTAATATGCTTCCATTATGCAGAAAATGACAGAAAATACGTCTCAAAGATTGAGTAATATGCAAAGCTGTGTCCCTAAAGAGAGTGTTATTATGTTGATGTAGTAAATCTTTTCTGCAGCTATGAGTACGTGTGATGGTGACTATTTTTTCATGCTATTTGATTATCTATGCCAACCTTTTGTAGGGCGTGGTCAATTGGGATGGTGACCGTCTGGTGGGGATGGTCAAGTTGAAGGATAGTGGCAGGGAGATCCATGTGACCCGAGAGCTGGAGAAGGACTGCCTCGTGCAGGTAAGACTTATCAGAGCTCAGGATATACCGGTTTTCGAGCTATGTCAGTCAGTATATGCACCGCTACCAGTTCTATTCCATTCTCGTTTTTCTATGTTATACAATATAGAAGTGTGTACTTCTAAACATAATGTCTTATTTACTCTCTTTACCATAAATATAGAAGTGAGTACCTCTAACCATAATGTCTGATTTACTCTCATTACAATAAATATAATGTAATAACACAATGATGTGCTTTTATTTCAGACAATGAAAGTGAATGACGTGGTCTTCAAGCGGAGGTTTCAGAAACAGTGATAGAAAGACAGACCGATTCCCACAATTCAGCATTTTTGTTGTTGACAGCTAGCATTTAAGAGTATATTTGAGCATGAGGTGAACTGTAGCAAATTAATATGTGATTTGGTTATCATGCAAAATGCTCTACGATTTTTAGGTACCCGTATACACATTGTGGTAGACATACTAACAAGTAAGAATAGTTAAGACATATTGAATTTTGGGTAAGCCATTTATTGTAAATTGAATTTAATTGTTAAACCTTTTTTTCTAGCCTAAACTACATATTTAAATTGTAATTATTCATGTTCAACAGTTTTATATTTATTCAAACTAAGCTGCTATATCTATCAAATGGTGTTTATAGTCATTTGAAGCAAATAATTACATACTCAACATTGTTATGTAATTATGCTACCATAAATTGTGAAGGGAATAAAAGAAAATGAAAGGAGGAATTTTCTAGTTATTCTACTATTATTTGGTTTATACAAAAAATGTAACTGAGAAGAATATATAAGTCTGGTGAATGGCAGAATGAAAAATAGAATTAATTACACTCGCGCACATATTTTGCACTTGTTCCCACACTGTTAATATCAGTATCAAATATACATGCAAGTTCTGTATAGATCAATGAGTAACGTGTCTATTTTACTCGTCATCGTGGAATACAGGCTTCATATCCATAACAAGCATACAAAACGTTATCAGCGGGACAGTCAGTCCCATCATAACGCAAACAATATTATGCGGGACAGTCAATAATGAAAGAGCACTCCTCATGTAAATTAACTTTTTTTATGTATGGGAAGTCTTGTTTAATAAAAATACTACGTTGACAATATATTTATAACGTAACCGATTACTTATGCATTATATTACGATTTTACTCTCACTGTTCTTCCAAGCAAGCTCCGACCACTACATTGACATAGCTGAAGAGACATCTTCCATTTTACCATATCAAGTGGCCCTGACGGGCCTCGAACTCACAACCCCAAGGTTGTGAGTCTAGAATGATACCAACATCCCAAGCAGCGGGCAGTTAAAAGGTTACACGGACGAACCGTTGTCTCTGCCCTGAAACCCCAAGCCTAGATACTTGGTCAGTTATCATCTCAACCCAAAGGTCGTGGGTTCGAATCCCACCTGAGGACAGAGATATTTGGGAGGTCTAATGTTCCAGGAGCTTGCTTGGCAGAACAGTGAGAGTAGAATTGAATTCCCCGAGCAAACTTGGGAAAATATCTATACAGTTATTCATACATTATATTACGACTTTGAATCTTTAATATCGACGATATTGATACCTCTAAAATACTTCAAATACTAAACAAATTTACAGTTTGAACATATGAGGAGGTACTAGTAGCTACACATAACAAAAACAACTACATTGTATATTTGCAGATTATAAACGCACTCTTCCATTCGTGGCCCTAAGGTCATAGTCTCTAAATCTATTTTAATACAGCAAAGGTTATGTTACTGACATGCTTTATTGATGTCCTGTTTTATTTAACAATAGTTTAACAATTTCAAACAGTATCCTTATTGCTCGAAGATCTGCTGTAAAATAGACATTTTAGCTGGAAAGAAACAAACTGTGATGCTTATGGCAAGCGCGGAATAGCGTGTAGTGTAAGTATTCATTGTAACGGACGTTTTTGTCAGACTTTTAGATAGAAAATGCATCAATTTAATAAGAAATATGATGTTAGAATTAATCATCTACTTCTTTATGTTTATCTGCCACCATAGCATACACAATATTTCAGTATTGTCTCAAATTGATTGTGTTTAAATCTGCAGATACACCTATACAATACCCCTCCATTTTAATATTTGGTTCGTATAAACTCCTCTGCTACACCATTTCTGCATAATCTATTTTTGATCATTGAAATTTAGGTCACGAACGAGCATCCAGTAGCCTCTCAAATATTCCCAACCATCACTGGCACGAGACTAAAAATACTGTCACCAACAGTACAATAAATGTGATCGACCCTCTTGCATGACACTGAGGCGATTACGGACGCAATAGACGAAACATCGTTACCAGGAGGTGTGCCCGGAGTGAGTCCTTCCCAACTGATCCTAACGTTGAGCATGGAGGAATATGGTGAGGAACGCGATGATCAGGCAGTAGCGTCTGTACATGACGCTGAGGCAGCCATGGACACATCAAGCACAGAGAGCGGTGATGAAGCAGCCATGTATTATTATCACCCAGAAGAGCCGTCTGCAACAACAGGCGCAGTCATGGACACTTCAAGCACAGAGAGCGGTGATGAAGCAGCCATGTATTATTATCACCCAGAAGAGCCGTCTGCAACAACAGGGGCACCCCCGTCAGGTGTCCATACAGAAGTTGGTCCAGAGCAGCCTTCTGTACCAGTACAGCCTATTGCTGAAACGTCAAAGTCGGCAGTAGCAGCACTAGCAGTAGCAGCAGGAGTAGCAGCAGCACCTGCATCACCAGCAGCGACCGCTGAGGCAAGAGCAAAACCTTCTTCACTGTTAGTAGCACAACCCACACAACGTAAAGGTGTTAATATCGTCGACGGTTTTTTAACAGTTGCAATCGGAAAACTCTTAAAAGACTCACGCATAGAGAACCCGGGTGAACCGATACAACAAACGCAGCCACTAGAAAGATCTGCAGCAGTAAAACCAGCTTACAAGGAGCAAACAGATATTCGGAGCCGAGGAAAAAGACCTGCTGATGACGGTGCCCTAGCAACAAACACACGTGAAGCAGGAGGATCAAAGCTGGCACTTCCTATTCCCGCCGCATTTTCAGCGACGCTGCAAACTGATAGAGGAGGACCACATACTGTAAATGTCGCCTCGACACACACGCACCCGCGCGTGCAAGGTAACTACGGACCAGGAGGGTTATTATCCAAGTCGTTAGATTATTCTGCACCATTAATGCTGCCACACGTACATAACCAGACACCGCAGCGTACCCAGGAGGTAACAGCACCATCAACTGTGACACACATCCATGACCCACCACGTGCACCACAACGACATTTCCGGCAGTTCTCGCAATCTGATGATTATGCAGTTCTGCAACCACAAACACAGCATGGCGTCCTGACAACTGCTGATCGAAGTGAGCTTGGGGAAGTTAGACGTAAGTACCTGGCAAAAATGAAGTAGGATATACATTTACAAATTAGAGTATGTCTCTGTGAAGTATGGCAGCGTTGTTGAGATACTACAAATACCATTACTTATTGTTTTCATGAACTGTTTCTTGTAGGCAAACTATCTAACTCGCAGAGCGCAGGTGAATCTATGGAGAAATCTTGGCTAGAAAAAGGAGATGGTGATGGGGCTGTAGATCTACGCACGGGTGGAGTGAGGCAGAGAGTCAATATGTTAGTGCCAGCTGCTCCAATAGTATCAGCCACCCGGCAAACTGATGGACCGATGCCACTTACTGTAAATGTCGCTTCGAAGACTGTACCCACCGCATTATCAACCACGTGGCAAACTGATAGACATGGATCGCATACTGCTCAGAGCCAAGGAGAAAGACCTGCTGATTATGGTGCCCTAGCAACAAACACCCGGGAAGCAGGCCGATCAAAGCTGACACTTCCTATTCCGACAGCATTATCAGCCAGTTCGCAAACTGGGTCACACACTGTAAATGTCGCTTCGACACACACGCACTCGCGCGTGCAAGGTAACTACGGACCAGGAGGGTTGTTATCCAAGTCGTTAGATTATTCTGCACCATTAAACCCATTAGACGCACGCGTGATACACAACCAGACACCCCCGCGTAACCAGGAGGTAATAGCTAGACTTTTACCACCATTACCGCCGATGGTGCCAGCTGATTCAACAGTATCAGGCCCGCAGCACACAGATAGGCGTGGCCAGTGGTTTCCAGATTCGGCACCTGCTGAGGCAAGTCAAACAGCACCACCAGCACCCAGGCAGGCCAACAGTGGATCATTGCATTCGCTTACACAACCTCAAAATGCAACAGAGTTTGTGAGCCAGTGGAAGTATCCTAAAGTCAAGCAGTTTAAACAAGGGACAGTATCTAATGACGAATTTGTAGAGATATTTATGCGTCAACTTGATGATTGTAGAGCTGTTCAGCAATCTTCAAACCATCCCAGAAGAGCATTATCCACTGGCGACTTGATAAATAGTACAATTTGGAACGCTCTAAAAGATAAACCAAGTGAGTAGATATTATTAGTAACACGGTATTATTTAAATTGTTTGTATTTGTAGAGTATGTGCCGTTAGGGAAATTTGCTTACTTGTTTACACACACACACACACACACACACACACACACACACACACACACACGCACGCACGCACGCACGCACGCACGCACGCACGCACGCACGCACGCACGCACGCACGCACGCACGCGCGCACACACTCACACCCCCACGCACACACTCGCGCACACTCCAGAATGAGTACCCAAGGCACTGAGTTTCAGTGAACTCTCGTCTGAAAAAATCCGCAGACGGACAGCCCCAAAGATACAGAGCTGTGCTTCATCTCACCTTGAAAAACTACATCGTCCATAAATCCTTTGGGATCAGTTGCATTGAGCGCACACTCTAGTGCAGCAGCTGCAAATGGCGTCATGTCATTAGCAATAAAACTTGGTTTAGTTAAGAGAATGTGAACACGTGGCAAATATATATGTACCTGCAAGACATGCTGATGTAGAGTAGCCATGGTCGTTCTTAATCTTTTCAGAGAGTTAGCGTCAGCAGTGGTCATATGATTCATTGTTAAAAAGACAACCTCCGACAATGAAAACAAATCTGAACATTATAGTGTCTGATGTAAGGGTTACCCCCACAGGAGCAGAGAGTGCAAAGAATTTCACATTTTCTGGGATGATGTATCATAAATACACGAGAAGCTCATTAATCCCATCCTTTACAGCAGATGCCAAGATCTGCCCTTGCATTAGGTTGTGATTAGTGGACATTGACTTCCATGTGCGCATATAAACAGCACATGTATCATTCATATTTCAAATGTAATACTGCTACGGACACTGCTATTAACTGACTGGAAGATAGGTATAGTCGTCGAAAAACAGATGAATAATCAAAACAAAATGATCAATATATTTTAATACCCAAATCCCAAAGTGCAATATGCAAAATATTGTAGTTCAATATGATGAATATGACCCACTTCCTTACTATCCCAGGATCCACGACCACGAGCCAGCTCGGTGCGAATGTGAACTGGTCACACGAACCACAGCGGCTTCAGCCCGTCACAACGGCAGAACCAGCCAGAACCAGCACGACAGCCATCACAGCAGCCAGCACCTCAGCCAGCACCACAACCAAGCGGCCAACACAACACAAGCATTGGAAAAAAGGTGGTCTACATCAGATACATGTAACTGTTGTGCTGACACCCATTTTATTCTGCTACTTTTGGGGTTTTAACTTTTTTGTGTTATTCTGTAACTTATAGGAAATGATTCATACTAAAATGCCCCATCCACAAGAGAATTTTTGTTTTTTACAACACTTGGAAAGATATGTACACCTGCAGAATATTTCAACATTTTCAGATTAACTTTGTAAAATACCCACTTTGGTATATGAACAATGATTGGAACAGCTATGTTTACTTTTGGCAACATTTAAATAATCCCTATATTAGGTCAAAATTTCGCATCCTATGACTGCATAAACATTAATGGTGTCACCTAATTTCCTATGCATTTGAATGTTATTGGCCAATGGAAGTTATGCTTTCCTTCACTGATTTTGGTCAGTGGCAGTCCCAACTATGCAAGTTGCTCTTACATTTTAATTTGGCTTTATCACGTCAAAATGAGTATATTTGCTAAATTTAAAGTTTGAAAATGCTGAAATTTCTGTAAGTGTGCATACCTTTCTAGAAATAGGAAACGTTTTGTGTGCGTGCAGCATCTTACTTTAAATCATTTTTATATTTTTTATAATAAGTGTCAGAGGAAAAGTTTTCTTATCTGGCAACAAGTAGTGGAATAAAATTGGGTGTCATGACAATATATTCCTGAACCAAAAGGTGCACATCAGAGACTGTTTCCATTCCATTTTCTTGCATCTGAAAATGTTAAATAGTGCTAGGTAATTCAGAACCAGAGAGTGTTGTATTGTGTTAATCAAAAGAGTGTACGACTATACATTGCAAATTATACATGTACATGTATATATGTATATGCATGTCATACACAAAGTACAGACTTCCAATTTTTACGTATCAGATGTTATGTATATTGTTTTAATCATTTTAGAGGCCATTCAGAAAGTAGATACGCAGAAGGGAGACACCAGCTAAAGAAAACAAAAGTCAGTGTGCCAAGAATTACTTCAAGAACACTACAAACAAGTCTAATAACTAATCACACTGAACACTTCCATATAATAGGGGACAACGTTCTTCTATTTCAATAGATATATTCCACTGATTTTATATTTATCACTGTTGCAATCTATACGGAAACATTACAGTTATTATTTTCAAATTTATCTATTTTAGTACATGCCATATTAGACAAAATACTGAAATCTATTCGCGATTGTTAACGAAGACACTTTGTTTTTCAAGTTCAATATGTACTAACGCTACTAGGATTGTTAACGTTCGGTATCTGTGAGACGTATTTGCATTGCTGAAACGTCGCCAAGACAGGGTGACACTGCTGTGGCGATCTTTCGACAAGATATAGTGACCCTGATATGAATGCTTCAACAACACCTGGTGATACCATTATATGAAATTGATATGGATGAGCCAAACGCTGGAGCTAGAAGTACAAGTAGGAGTTGAGTTCAAGCATAAATCCACAACATATCTTCCGTGTAGGGACAAACTACATCTCTGGTATAACTACTACCATACATGCAATTGCTGAAAATAATTGATATGCACCATGATGAATAGTGCTGGCGAAAATAAATGAGTGAAAATACTGCCCCTATAATGCACTGTGTAATAAGGGAAGACCTATATATGACGTTGGAAGTCAGTGTTATATTTGTGAGTGGTAACACCTAATTTCATGTTTAGCATATTAGCTTATTTTTATGTAGCTCAAATTGCTTTAGTTCTGTTAGTTGTTCGGCGGATTTATTAGTCTTCATATCATAAACATATGTTTGTATATTCATATATTTATTGAACAGCTTTAATTTTAAAGACTGATTACTTTCAGGTGTTCATGTGTACACATAAATACGTTTTAAAAGTAGTTTCACTCAAATAACTGTTTGCAATACTTTAGTTTAAAATGCATTTGTTGCTTTTACAAATATTTTATTTACAAAGTTTTTGAACATATGTTACTGTATCATTTTTAACTAGATATAGTTGATTGTTTTAGGTTTAACGATTGAAAGCAAACATCAGCCACAAGAGTTGATTCTTAGTGTGTCAATTTGTCATTTGTCATCATGCATTTCTTATATACATGTACATGCGGTGCTTGCTATTTTTGTAAGTGCGTATTTATGTCACACGGCATTGACAATCTGCCCTTCGTATCTAGCATGACAAATAATTTGAATAAGAATGTTATTAATTAAACTGTGGAATTGACACAAGTTTTTCATTGCAGAAACAAGCACTGACCTATACAAATAAATACAAACCAAGTTACCAACCTACGTTCTTTTTTTAGGTTCAGAAAAAAAAACTTTACCGCTCCCATTGTCCCTTCACTGAACTGGCCAAATTAAACGTGATATTGAAACAAAATGTGCTAATTACCTGAGGCACAAAAACAGCCATTGTCCCACATGAGGCAACGGTGGGCCTTGATAAGATATTGTTGGATGATTGCCTGAAATATATGCTACAAGAGTTACATTAGTTAAGGATGTGAATCTGATGAGGGACTGATGACTCTTTCATAGAACTGATTGGTGAATTTCAACTCCCAACTTTAAAAGCATACCCTGTTTATTAGATAATTGTTTTCATAAACAATTAGGGAGAAATTCTTTTCAAAATGTTTTAAACATGTGATTATATTAATATAGAATAGATATTAATCTAATATAAATCATTTCATGATATGAATACCAGATCCAAATCTATGAAAATGTGATTTAATTACAGAAAATATGATCACATTTTAGACATCACAACCACAGCGGGTAGTTGTCCTGCTGCAGTAACTTGTTTACATTATAATATTGTATAGTAGTTCAATGTGCACATTTAAAGCTGACAATTGCTATAAATTCAGTTTATACACCCAATACATCTGCTTTTGTTAAACATTATCATACATGTGCCTGGAAATGTACCACATTCTATTTGGTATTCACTACTGTGTGATTGCTCCTGGCGCGTGATCAGTATTTAAAAAATGTAGATTATTTTTTTTAAGCTACCATCTAATGTATATTGAGGAGACTAGCAGAGATGCGCCACCTCCAAAAGTAATTATGACACAAATGCCATAGAAATCAAAATTATGATATGAACAGCCATTGTATCTGTTTTCTTACTTTGTTACCCTTGGTTGTATAACCTGTTTGCTATTTATTAATCTTGTCAATTTTCATTTTAGAGTTAAATTGATGTATAATAAAATATATAACACAATACATTTGGTTTTCAGAGACACTTACTAAAACTTTTGTGTTTACAATACATTAAACAGAAGGAATTTAAAAAGAAAATATGTGTGTAAATGTAATAGGTTACAAATATGCACGGCAAATCCTAATTACAGAATACATGTGATTTTTACAAGAAGATAGGGTCATGTTTAATGATAGCAACCACAGCTGGTGATTGTCCTACTGTAATTTCATTACATTATGACATTGATCGATTTATATCAATTGATGATGGATTGACTCATCGTTGTCAATGAATGTCTTGCCGCCTGCACCTATGTAATTGGTACAGGGAACAAATACCTGCACACTGGATGATTTAAGTGGTGATAGGTTGTGCATGCCTGTCAACACCCTCTATTCCTATTAATCAGCTCTTGGTACAGGTACGGAAACAGTAACATGCATCTACTGATTAAAGGCGCGGGAAGTTTTTCTTAACGAGGCTTCCGAACCTCAGGCTTGGTGTAATGTTCTACATGAAAACTGTCATGAAGATGACCACCAAAAGTATGAAGGTTTAACAACTACAAATGTACAATTGCTCTTCTTGACCACGATAGAAAATGAGTGTGCAGTGTTAATATGGTAAATGTGATCTGACCTCAGTGCTTTCATAAAAATGACGAGGAATAGGTTTCTTCAATTAATTGTTTAATTATTCATTATTATTTATTTTAGATTATTTGAAATATTCATATCATTATGTCTTGAATATATCAGGTATCCTTGTCATCAGACGTGAACTAAATTTCTTTGGTGTTCAGGTTTTCTATGATTATTCATACTACATGTATTTCAAACCTATGTATTTGCAAAAAAATTGTGATATTTTAGAAGAATTGATTTAAGGGTATGTTTGAAATTAAAACAAGATCATAATTATATATTTGCAATATGACAATGATACACCAGATTATGGTAAACTACAATATACCTTGTAGATGTAAGAAATAGTCTATTAATACTTTATCTATGAATTTACCAGCGGGTCTGGGGGTCGGGTTGAGGGATTTTATTTACTTAAATAATTGTCTTTTGCTACATAAATGTGCACCACAGGTGGTCTACATAACTATTCTTCAATGATAATTCGATAATAAACAACTGATTGGATATGTTAGCAAATGAAAATGACTTTCAATAGCTTTGAGAAGGTTTTTGTGTGGAAAATTTAGAATTCATCATACTATAGAAACATTTAACAACCAGAAAGAAGACCGCCTAATATTCAATGTGGGACAAATATATGCACCCTATAAATGTATTTATTTTAACAACATTATATCCCTAGAAGTAGTATTTTTTAAACTGTTATAGAATTTAGGTATTCTCATGTGTTGGTTATACAATATAGCTGATCATGGGTCGTATTTTACCCCAACCGCTAAGCAGTACTCATAACGTCCTCTGTCGACGAGAACCGGATGTGACCCCTGATTGGAGGCTGATTTTACCCATGCTGGTCAGTTTTCACCCTGCTGTGTCTTTTTATGGCCCATTATGGATTTTGATGCATTTTGTAATAAACATGTGTTTGATCAACTCAATATTTCATGTTTGAGAGGTAAATGATAAATCTGACAAAATGTCTGTAACTCTAAAAATTCTCCATCACACAAATGTTTGAATACGCTTCTTGCTCAAAAAAGACCATTTTATGCCATTGAGGCTTAAAAGCTTCCTTTAATTTTTTAATATCTGTTCAATCATTCACTTTGCAAGTATTTTTGTTTGATTTTGCAAAGTTTCTTGACCATCGACACAAATGGGTAGATAATTCATTAAAAAAACGTTTGTGTGGACCACAAATATTTTGTACATAGGTCCTATTATTTAACCAAATCAAATAATCGGCATTCTTGATAATGGCAAGATATGAGTTGACGACTACCTAAAAGAAATACAATTGTTTTTTGTTCTTGTTTTTTCAAATCCCCATTGTACTGATTAGGGTAAATATTAACTATAGTTTTTAAAAACAAAACAAATATGCCATTTTAATGATTCAAAAGCCTTCTTTGGATGAAACAATTTAGAATGTGACATAAATATGTTTTGTTTCGTGTTTCAACAAAGAGACTATCAGGACAGTGTGTTTTTCTTTTTTATTAATAAAATAAGTACAATAAATAAAAAAAATGAAAGAATAATTTAGAAAGAAACAATAAGATAGCATATTAAACAGAAATAAATTACCTAACACTTAACAAAATGACACCGGGGATCTATATAGAAAAATGTAGATAATACGTTGCAAAAAAATAGCTCAATTACAATTTAACGTTAAATTATCAACTCCTCTAGCATTCTTTTAATTTTCTGTGATATGCTAGGAAATTATGAAACTCCCTAGTATTTGGTACTTTATACATAACTTTACACTTAGAGATAAAATATTTTCCATACAAAATCAAGCAATTTTCCATGTTTAGTATATTTAATATATATGCATATTTTATGTCTTTTCTATGGAATTTAATCCGAAATAAATGTTTCTATTCTATTCTATTTTATATTTAGACCACATGTATTTATATTTCTTGGACAGGTTCCGGAGGTAGGTCTGAAAATAGAATATATAAACTAGATGAAATGTTATACAAAACCAATATATGCAGTACTCCCTAGTATTTGATACTTTATACATAAATTTACACTTACATGTAGAGATAGAATATTTTCCATACAAAATTAAGCAATTTACCATATCTTAGTACGTTTATATTTCCTTGAATATTCTTAATAAAACTATCTGATAATTCTAAAGCTACGATTATGTCCATATTTCTAATAAGATCATCAATTATAAACAACGAAATGGGCTTAACATATCTACTCTCAAAAACGAGATGTTTTAAGATTTCTTTTTCCATCAAACAAAAAGAACCATCATTGCTTAAGTTAGGGTATATTCTAGACAATAATGTATAAGTAGGAAAATATCTATGTATTATATTGTATTGCATTCCTTTGATACAGTTATTACTAACACTAGAGTGTGGTATTTGATAAATTGGTTTAGAGACGTTTTCATGTCTTTCTAAGTTAAATACAGAGCCATATCTTTGTTGAGCTACTAAAGAAATATTTTTTGTTTAATTACAGCATCATATATATTTTTTGATTATCTATTAATAATTGACTACAAATCTTCACTTCATTTTTATCTTACAGACTACCTGTTATTGGGTCTATTTTCAATGACTTGACCCTTTCAATAAGTCAACGCATTATCGTTTTTATAATGTTCCATGTTGGTAACACTTTTACATAAAATTCAGTCGTATTAAGAAAATCATTTTAAATCAAATTTGCTTTGAAAGAAGATTTCAAGAATATCAATACCAATAAATTTTCTCATAGTGTATTGCCATTGTCCAGAGATTATTAGGGTATTGAAGAACCTATTTACTTTTCTTTACCCGGACAATTGTATCAAGGTCTGGCATCTTAAGACCACCTATATCATAATTCTTAATAACTACTACTTTCTTTACTTTATAACGTTCACCACCAAAAGATTCATATGAGATTTTCTTTATTTCAACTATCTATTTCTTTGGACAACTTATCAGATTTGACAAGTGTATAAATTTAGAAATTCCAAATGTTTTCAAAATTAC
>CM032668.1:9288423-9294997 GCA_019095985.1 Streblospio benedicti
AATCTTCTCCAATGGGTATCACAAATCTTATATACCAATGGGTATTGAATAGTGAAGTTTGTTGTGGAGAAATGTCATTTCAACTATAAACCTTACTAAACTTCATATAAGAACATGCGTTTCTCCACAACACTTCATTCTTCATTAATGCATTGTTAGCTGGACCCCCTGGACCCTCAGTTGATTCTTTATGAGTGGACTGTAATATGCATTTGTATTTGTATTGCCCCTTTGAAAACGAGCCTAGTGTGCGCTCATAAATATTTTGGAAATAAAAGTTTATTCGTTCAGAAAACAAATTCGTTTTGGTAGCACTAATGTGAACTAAAGAAGAAATCAACGAGGAAGCAATGAGACCAAGCAAGCAGTATATGGAGTGAAATACCCATCATTCAACAATGTCAGCTGTATGACCAGAATTGCCTCAAAATATAGTTGGCTCATGACCTGGACAGGGTGAACATTTAGTAAGTTGGATCTAGCATGGATAGTATAGCATTAATCCAACCGGATAGAGTATGGAAGGGTTTACTTAGCATGTGTGTATCATGGGAGTTAAACCTGCTTTACACATTAAACCCGCTTTACACTTGAGCGATCATGGGCGAACCCGTGCAACACATCTGCACGTATTATGTTATGTCGTCAACTTGGGCGTATTGTGGCGGCATTGAACGTAGTAAAAATGCATGGTACGACAAGTTGCTGAGGCAAACGAAGTGTTACTTATACGTGCGAATGTTCTGCGATCCGTAGACGCAGCATAACTATTTGAAGCAAACGTTAACCAAACTGAATGTTCGTTCAAATTTTTTGAACATGTTCAATATTTCCTGACGAATTTGCCAGTTCGCCAGTGCACGTAGAGCTACGTAGGTGGAATTCGCTATAGTGTAAAGCGGGTTTTAGCGAATTCCACCTGCTTAACTTGTTGTGCACTGGCGAACTGGCAAATTCGTCAGAAAATTTTGAACATGTTCAAAAAATGTTGTCGAAAACACAGCTTGGTTAAACCTGCTTTACACATGAGCGAATTCTGCCCACGTAGCTCTACGTGCAATGACGAACTTGCAAATTCGTCAGAAAATTTTGAACATGTTCAAAATTTGTTGGCGAATATACTAGTTAGTTTAGGTTCGTAACAAATAGTTATGCTACGCCTGTGGTTAGTAGAATATTCGCACATATAAGTCACACTTTGTTTGGCCTTGGTCAACAATCTGCCGGAGTGCTGAGTAATATGTAGATAATCAATCACTAATATAAGCAAGCTATAGTGATGAGGACGACTATCCCGTAAGCCATTCTACAGCAACAGTTATGGCTCTGTAATTTTGTGGAACTACTGGTGAGTATTGCGTGGCACTTAGACCTAATGTTTGGTTGTGATTTTGACTGCCGTTCAATTCTACTCACTGATTCACCAATCATTTGTGGTATACGGTTGAGCAGCACCATGTGTGACATGTGTGGTTCAGACTATAACGTAAAAAACTCACGTCAGCGCTGTAGTGCATGACAGATCCTATGTCATAGGGCACGTCGAACATGAGGGCGGTCGTCTCTTTGTAGAAGTTGATCTCCCTGCCGCTTTTGATATTTTCGAAAAGCACGTTGACGTAGCTGTCGCGGTCGGCGCGTGCATGTTCGTGCCACGTGCCTAATGCGTGCCCCAGCTCATGCATGATGACTGCACGCTTAAGGGGAAAAAAACATGTGAGGAGGAGGCAAGTGCATCATGGTCATAAGTGGCCATTCTTTCTTTCCCCTTCATTCATTTTACTAAAGTAAAGTAAGTACAGCAGAACCTCGAATTAAGGCCGCCTCTCTATTGAAACCATCGCCATAATAAGTCCACTTTTCACGGTCCAGAACCTTCAGAAGCTATTAAAATGAACCTCTGTATAGAGGCCACATTTCTATTGAGACCACCTAACACTGGTCCAACAGGTGGTTCTAATAGAGAGATTCTGCTGTAAACAAAATTTTCTTTAAAAGTCTTGACTTACCTGTCTGCAGCCGATTCCAAGGTTGATCAGCTGACTACCTGTTCCACTCTGTTTGCCCACATACGACCAGCACCTATAGCAATAAGTCGGGGTAATACAGGTATGGTGCATGCAGCAGGATAGGGTCTGGCAGAGGCAACCTCAAAATGTGCGGCTTGTACGGCAAACCACACATGTAAAAAAGTTACCTAAAGAGAGGAAATCAATAGAAATTCAACCACTCTGATGATTCTGACATTGACAGCCTAGACATTTAGTGTTAACCACGACATGGAAACGGTTTGTCATCTGTTGGTTTACAATGTGTTATTTAACAAACTCGTTATCGGTCATTACCAGTTTACCAAGGGTTGTGAACTTGACATTATCTCTTGTGTTCGACAAACACGTATTTGAATGGCAATCATAACGTCCCCCTCTCACCCTGACTCCCCGGACTGAATGTAGATGTACGACTGGTCTGTGGGGGGAGAGGATGCGGGGTACGGCTCGAATTCCAGGCACGTGTTGTCCCTCCAAAAAGCGATGGCGGCGGCAATTTCATCTAGTTCAGCTTGATCTGTGGTAGACGACGTATTAATTTCGGAAGTGGCTATGGAGCCGACGTCGGGTTTCTAGCCACGTCCGGCCGACGTCGGCTCCCTAGCCAACCCACTGTGGGTAGGCTAGGGAGCCGACATTTGTCGACTCCCTAGCTTACCCTCAGTGTGTAAGCTAGGGAGCCGACGAAAATATCTATAATAGTAGTGTAACAGCTTACCACTTTAGACATATATGAAGATAAGATTTTCCTGGTATCCTATAATAAATGTTTTGGTTACAGCATAGACAAATACTTTTTATGCATGCATGATATTTGCATAAAACATTAAAGATGGTTATGTTGAGAGGCTAAATTGAGTATGCCTAATAAATTTATTTCAATTAAATTGTACTTCGTACATATGTATATGTCAGAAGTATTCATATCTTTGAATTAAAGCACTAAGCATACATTTTTGTGTATTAGCTTACCCCTTTAATAAGAAATATATGAAGATTATATCATCCTGTTATCCTATATTGAATGATTATATTATCCTGTTATCCTATATTGAATGATTTAGTTTCATCATATTAGTTATATGCATTATGTGATATTTGCGCAAAACTATGATTTTCACAATAGTTACTGATAAAAGATGATTAAGTGAGCCTAATTTGAATATGTATTCCTAAGATATTTCTTTGAATGAAATTGTACTTAGTAGCTAATTATATGTCTGAAGTACATGTATTCATATAATTAAATTCAAGGACTATGCATAAAATTGTTTTGTCCACTGTAACTAAATTGAATAGTTAGGTGAATGTCTTAACCAGTTGACCAATCAGGTTATTTGTTTGCTGAGAATGATTTATTTACTGGGAATTTAAGGAGTGTTGCAAGAAGTGTCAGTTCGGTTGTTAACAGACATGTATATCTTCTTAATACTTCATTGAATATTGACATTCAAAAATCATTACATACAAAAATTCCATATTTCAAATGATACTTATAATACATAACGTTAATCTTGTTCATACTAATACATGGATGTAACTGTGAATTAAACTTTTAATAATATGATATTGCTAAGCAATTTCATCATATTTTTTTCTTTTCTACTAAAATCAACATTTTCTTTATCCATGCAGGCATATGTCAGCACATTTTCCTCATATATCATTTCTGATTCCATTATGCTACCTGTTAACACATTCTCAACATAACCATACAGTTTTCTTGCAGAAAGGTGTTTGCTTACTTAATTTTGATAGTTTTCTTGGGAGTCCTAAGTACAACACTTCATAAGTTCACAGCAATTAAAGTGTTCTCAGCAAACAAATAACCTAATTGATTAACTAGTTAAGACATTCATGAAACTACGTAACCTTTATTCAATTTAGTTACAAAGGACAAAACAAAATGTATGCATAATGCTTGAATTCAACTACATGTACATGAATACTTCTGACATAAACTTATGTACGAAGTACAATTTTATTGAAAGAAAGTTATTAGTATTACTCAAATTAGGATTTCCACATAACCATCTTAAGCAGTATGAAACTATGAATAATCAAAATTCATCTGTTATTCAAATATCATGTATGCATAAAAAGTGGTTGACTATAATTTAAAACCAAAAGATTCAATATAGGAAAACAGTTCACTTAGATGGAGTGAGTTGAGAGCTGGACGATGGTGGTAGCTTGTATAAGGGATGAGTGGTTGATTGTATGCTTCAGTTATATGAATAATAAAGATAGATACAACATCGAGTAGTACGTTACAACATGTGTCGTATGACGAGTTAGATGACTAGATGGTGTGCGGATGAGTGGTTGATTGTATGCTTCAGTTGTATTAATAATAAAGGATATTGATTGAACCTTTAATATTAATTGAACCTTTAGTTGAGCGCGAAACACAATGGAAATCATTAAAATTTGGATTATTGCGTGGTTATTTCGGTAATTTTGGTAAGCAAACTAAACACATTTTTGACCCGGACCGGATTATGACTTACGAAAATTTTGATGAAACATATTGCTTTGTGAATAATGTAATTGGTATTCATAATGGTATTGTTAATCTTCCAAGTACACATGTAATATATATAGAATGTACTAGGATTGGTTTATTGCAATTATACTATTATGCGATTATACTGAAATTTGCCCACAAATTCTATAACTATTATGTAGTTAATAAGTCACTTTAATCAATTATTAATCCCGCCGATAAGTAAACGACATAATCCCTGTTATATGGAGGCAACCTCCCTCTGAATAGCTTCACGGGGCACTGGGCTATGCTAACCATTACACATTATGTACGCACGCGGTCGGATGTTCAGATTAAATTTGTCTTATAACACATAAATTCCTACCAAACTCCCGTCAATAAGTGTAATGATTTATAGAAGCAACCCCTCTCTGAGACTGAAGTCCCACGGAGTATAAGGCTCTGCGTTCTATATCATAGTACTGCACGACACACAACGGGAGTCCTACTTTTCACAAATGTAGCAAATCTTGCTGTCATTACACAACAGGATTAAGGGGTTGAAAATACGTCAACACCTTTGATCAGTGTTATTTCATTAAAGGGGCTATCAAGTTTAGCTTAAAATGGGTAATTTAGGTAAAAATCGCTCGTGTACTAATCATCAATTACGTGTACATCATCCTAGTCTTTGCCAATCTAAACCATGTTATGTGTTTACTAGACACCTTTTTTTTCTTCTTCAAATTGTCTACTTTTACGTTATTCATTATGTCACAAAGCACTTTGTTTGGTCATACTAAACAAATGTAAATATTTTATGTATTGTGGACTTGAAATTTATAACCATTAAACAAAATTTTACCGGAATAATCCAAATTTTGTACGTACTTATACTCATTACTGCTTAACACTTACAAAACCTTTCACTAACCAAAGCTAAGCTGATCACAATTACCATGTCAACGTCAATCTCATATTCAAATGTATTTGTGGTACTTATAATACATAAAACCATGTAACAATACATGGATATACATGAAGATGCTTTTAGCAGATTCATATTGTGAAGCTAAAATTGCCTACACGGCAATGTTTAATCAAAATTGGATTAAATTGAGGCACAACAATCTACCTCTCAATGCTAATGTCAAAACCCACAAATCATAATTTCTCCAATCTATATCACTCACAATCGAAGATAAAGATACGATATAAGTAATAGAACATTCATCATATATATATATTCATAATTCTCAACCATAACTTTCTTGTATTTTTTAAACAATAGTATATATTCACATATATATTAAAGTTCATCATGTAGCCCTATAAATACATTGACTCTAACATGGATTACACACCTTATCTTCATTTCCGATCAAATTTGACACAATCCGCACATCTAATTCAAAAGTTCAAACCAACTACAATACCATGCATCACCTTACTCCCACGTGAATAGAAAATAGACAGCCAGAGACCTGAACCAGCACACCTAATCAAACACAGCCAACTGTTAGTCAACAGACAACCTCACAAAGGTTAAAGATGAACGTTAGCAAGGCAGTCTGATAATCAGTCCCAATTGATTATGCAACACAGGCTCCCCAAAGTTCGTCAGACGACCGCATCAGCTAAGGCAGTTGATACTAGTTGATATAACCGAAGATTGCACAACGGAGGATTGGCAAAAGAATGAATAATGGTTAATCAACACCAAGTCAGAACACAAACCGAGCCAACCGCACCTAATCAACCCAATTGATTATGCAATGGTGTCGACATGGCCAGGATATTCACCAACTTGTGTGACTGCCAGCAGAAACCACCAAAGGCGCCCCACGTGTAACTATAATTGGAAACGGACTTTGACCGGTCAACCTCACTGACCCATTATCCAATAGTATATGCACACCAGTAGTATGTGTGTGTGTTCAATAAACCATCCCAGATTCAATGCACGGGGAATATGACAAAGAGATTTGAAGTTGCTATATATATAACTGAGAATTACAATATATAAGAAATCATC
>CM032668.1:9295097-9319450 GCA_019095985.1 Streblospio benedicti
TTAGCGAATATATCTTCAATATCACTCATCTTTACATTCACAGAAGCAACATATGCACTAGTATGAAATATTTGCACAGCATTAAGAGAATGTTCAATTACTTGAATGAGGTCGTTGAGTCACTTGAACGACGTTCTTCTCTTGAATTAGATTCTTGAAATAAGCAACTGTATTTGAATTAGAATTGAACTTTGAATTTTGCGTTAGCGTTTATTCGTTGACATATTGTTGTTATACATTGGTATACGTTGATATCATTGTTGTACGTTGTTATACGTTGTTATACGTTGTTATACGTTGCTACAAAAGAAAAAATTGATTTCATAAGCCTTAATATACACAAACATATTTTATAATAATCATGAATTAAGAGAGAACATTCTAGAATTACAATCAATTAATATACAATACCTTATTGTTCATGAATCCAATAGAAACAAAGGCAGAAATACATTTACATACGACATTAACGTTCTGAAATACACCATTTACTGACTCATTATATTTACATAACTCCCAGGTTTCTGAGAAACAAACATTAGACATAAGAGAAATGAAAAATTCATATTCCTAACTAGCATTAATCAATATAAGATCATTCAGTGGCTAGTTACAGTGCACAGGACATTCGTTTCCAAAGAGGTCCAAACTTGGGATGTAATACAAATACAAATGCATATTACAGTCCACTCCAAAGGGGTGAGGGTCCAGGGGGTCCAGTGCATTAATGAAGAATGAAGTGTCTGGAGAAACGCATGTTCTTAATGTACTAAGGTTTATAGTTGAAATGTCATTTCAAACAAACTATAAACGGTATACCCATTGGAGAAGATTTCCATCACAGGACATTAATGAACAACACTGGGTTTCAATGTATTATAAACAAGTCTTTTTAGAAATGATATGGCTTTAGTGGCTATTTCAGGGGTCCAGGGTTTGAACCCAGTCCAGCCAAGTCAAGGCTGTATCCGGGTTCTGAATGTACTCTGTACTATACCTGTGGAACTATAAACGGCTAAATTTCATTAATGAACAACACTATTAGTGTATTATAAGAATCTGAAATGGGCCAGGGATTTAGCAGCAATGGGCCAACACTCTTGGACGATGTTTTCCAGCATGGGCCAGCATGAATGACGTGGCCAGCATGAATGCCTACAGTTGTGGTAAGAAGACCAAGTATCAGCTGCGCTACAAACCTACAATAGAGACCACTTCTCTAAAGAGACCACTTCTATTATAACGCAATTTGTTGCAGTCTGTAGCCTTTTGACCACTTTGAGCTAAACTAGCGGCTGTTCTTAATAGAGGGATTCCATTGTATACCCAATCACATATGCGTTCTTGTCCAGTGCGATTAACAGGTAGGTGTGGTAAGGAGACAATAAGTCCGGTATTCCTGGATTTTGCTCAATGCAAGTTACGTGGCAAAATCACAGTACATAGGCAGTTTTGGGATTTTCTGGAGACACTGGGGAATGGAAATCTGATCACTTGCATCCCAAGGCACATGGAATGAGACAGCAATTCCAGCGGGGGTACATAGCCTTAATGAAAATCCATTCACCAACATTTATTTTCCTCATTCACCAGTCACCAATACATTTCATTGTCTTTCACCAATAATCAGGATTTGTAACTGAATAGGTTGCATCACATTTCTAATACTTAAATACTGGCAGTTCACAGTTCACTCTCAAGATTTATGGCAAATCACCAATCACCGCCTTTGTAATGTAAATGTAAAAATGTAAATGTGGTTGTTTATAGTCGCAATTCACTGTTATCGTGCTCTAGCGACTTTACATATTTACACCAGGTCATTGGCATCCTTTTCACACTACATCCTTCTCAACTCCCCGGGGAGCATACAGCACATCGCTACCGTAGCGCAGACGTGCTAATCACTCACATTAGCGTTCATTCGCCTGACCTGTACCTATTTAACGTGTAGGTACCACGGAGCAGTGTGCAACCTGTTAGAGGTAGGTTTGCTCAACACCTACCATTAGATCCGACCGGGAATCGAACCCGCGACCAGTCATAGGCTCCATCACATTTCACACACTTGAATAAAGACAGTTGTTCAAAATTCACAATCAAGATTTACGGCATATAACTAATCACAATTTTGTAATATTAACCCCTCATTCCAAAGCCTGGTCAAAATGATGACACAGTGGATCTACCACTGCAGTATCAAAACAATATCAGTCTGTCAGACAGCCTAAAGTTTTTTCCTTTCTCCTCCGTATCATTGGTGTCAGATTGAGAAAACCCCAATATACATGTATGTACAACTGTATACATAGGCAGATCCAGGTTTGCAGAAAAGGAGGTGGTACACACTTGAGAGATCTCGTGGATTTCGTACCGATCGATACCGAACATGCCAAAAAGCATACAAAAAGAAGGTATTTTGATCGGAAAGGGGGGGGGGGGAGTGCACGGGCCCGTGGATTGATGGTCCATGTTTCAGGAACCGCATGAAGTCGTCAATGAGCAGGGCATCGCTGCACACCACGTTGTGATTCTACTTCCATCTAACTGTGGCACATTGAAACCACAACGCGCTCCACCATTCTGCAAACTTTTTGAGGGTGGCACTAATAATTCAGACATAATTCTATATTGTAGGAGCCGGTTGTACAGGACTATCGTGCCAAAATGATGGTATCCCCAACCCTAACAGCTGCTCGTGCATTTGTCCAGAGGGATTTGGAGGAACGTTTTGCGAGACAGCCGGACCCATTGCAGGTAAAGAGCGAGCATAGCACATGACTATATTAACATAGCAATATATATAGACTACATTTGTATTACACAATGCTTGTAGTTATTTTTAATGTGCTAGTATTCAATCTATTTTGGATAAGAGCTGTATTACTGGAAACCACAGAGTTTAGCTCATTTGCACAGTTTCATGAGCTGTGTTGTGTACTCAATTTGATAACACGCTGGCTTATAGCTGGCTGGATACTGGCAATGTAGATTCTATGCAGGACTGGGAGTGTACAGCATTAATGCATGGCGGTGTTGTTTTTCTATTGTCTGCTGTGGTTTGCTATATTAGACACTAACCCCAGACGTTGTGTGTGAGACGTAGAATATTTTGGCTACATTTGATATACAGGTTGATATTGTTACCTACATTTGATATGCAGGTTGATATTTTAGATATCAACCTGTCATACAGGTTAATATTTTGATGCGTGCACAGATGCATTCTGAACACAAACTTAATCTCAGATGCTACCTTCAAACCACTTCAAACCACGGACGTGTAAGCGGGACACTGACTTACATGAGCTACTATTTTTCAGGTTGTATATATATGTGTGTGTGTGTGTGTGTGTGTGTGTGTGTGTGTGTGTGTGTGTGTGTGTGTGTGTGTGTGTGTGTGTGTGTGTGCGTGTGCGTGTGCGTGTGCGTGTGCGTGTGCGTGTGCGTGTGTGTGTGTACTCATCCACTTACATTAACCATCATGTGTGTGTTTATGCAAATGTATATTACACTGTACACAAGCACCACACCATATTCAACATGTACTGATCCTAAAAGGAGGCAGTACTTGAACCATGTGGACTAAAGAAAGTTGAATGTAGCTGCAAATTAAAATTTATGATAGAGATCATGGAAGCTGGTCAATAAAAATTAAACGTCAATGAGAACTTTAATCTTTTTACCAAATACAATGTGCAAATAACAAACAAATAACAACATGAAACTACTTGTTAAATGTGACACTGACGCCATAAATGTTTAAAATATATGTTGCTCCATTGGTATATTTTGTCTACATGTTCACTGGCATTTGCCATTGTTTCCTTTAAAACAGATTTTCATCAGAATCCATGATTTAAACAAGGCTTTGAATGCAGGTGTATGCCTGCTGTGGGTGTTGTGTTTGTGTTCACGCCTTGATGACATATTAGCAACAGTAATTGAATTGCTGACCACCTTTCTTTTGAGAACACCTCTAGAGTAAGACCACTTTTCACGGTCCCAAACCTTCATAAAGCTACCAACATGAGCCCTGCATAGAGACCACCTCTGTACTAAGACCAACTAACACTGATCCCCATGGTGGTCCTAATAGAGAGGTTTAACTGTAATACCATATAAGACAGTGTTTCCATGCGGCAGGTTGCACGCCGACCATGGGGGAGATCATCGTGTCCAGCACCACGGAGCAGTGCCTCAAGAGCCCCAACTACCCCAGCCTCTACGACACCAACAGGAACTTCTTCTGCAACTGGATACTCAAGGTGAGTATCAGTGGCGGATACAGGTTTTTGGAAAAAGGGTGGGGTAGCACTTAATGGATTTAATGGGTTAGCGGACTTGTATAAAGCTCTACGAAAATGAAGTATTTTGGTGCTTTTGCGCCCCCCCCCCACACACACACACTGATCTGCCTATGTGTATTCCTGCACGGGTAGCACGTGACAGTCAAAATAATTGAAAACACATTTCTATAAATGGCGCTTGTATGAAATGTATGAAATGTGCTCGTGGAAAATGATGCATACTTACAACTATCACATGCACATACACGTACGTGTATATCTTCGTTTTCCACTCCAGGCCAATCACCCGGATAACAGAATAGAGTATTACTTCAAGGATTACTTTTACGTGCTGGCGGGAGGTAGCGGTCTGTGCTATCACTGGTTGGAGGTCAAGGATGGCACCGACCTCACACTCCGGGGAAAACGGTAAATAGCCCCCAAACATACAGAGCAATATTCAGTAGAACCCCCAATTGAGACCACCCATCTATAATTAAGACAACCTCCATAATAAGACCAATTTTCAGGGTCCCAAACCTTCATAACGTTATGGAACAGAACCTCTGTATAGAGACCATATCTCTATTAAGACCACCTGACACTGGTGCCCAAGGGTGGTCTAGGCGTTCTATTGTAACAGTAATGCGTTTAGCATGACAGGATCAACATCACTTGGTATTATTAGAAACACTATTAGTCGTAGACTTGTGTCACTGAGAGTGTGTGGTGCACGTGTTGCAGATACTGCGGCAGCTACACCTCCGCTCCGACCGACGCGGTCACCTCCCAAACGGACACCGTGGTCGCCCACTTTGACGGATCATACAGCACGCCCGATTACACCTGGCCAACGTCGTTCAAGTTGTGCTACAAGCTCGTGGAAAGTGAGTGCAAGACACTCTGTACATTTTACATGCACTGAATCTGTAACTGTCCGCCAGTACAAGTGCACACCTGCCTGACACGAAGCTTGAGAAGAGCCACTCATGCGTGTATTTCCATGAATAATGTATTATTGGGGCTCCGTATGGGGCTTCTCTAAAGTTTTAAAAGTTTATCAGTTGCTACTTCTTTGCAGTACATTATGTCGAGCTCTATATATTTTGTAAATACTTTGAAGACTTTCCTATTACTATAATAGTTCATAGATAATGTTCAGATAAGACTTATGAGTTCTCGTGTGATAATTAAGATATGTCGTATATGAAAAATACTTTTCCAGTTGAGAAAATAGACAAAATAGAATTATTTTAAATCAAACATTCGGAGAGCGTCAATAAAGTCTAGATATGACTGGGATAGTGTGAACCCCTAATAACATAAATAATATAGATACATAATAATATTCTTTCTATAAAACACATACATGTATGCTTGCATTTTAGCCCCATCAACAGTTTTAAGGTGCAATGGTAACACTATTGCCATTTTAGATCAATGATATAGCTTTTATTTCAAGCCCCATCATGACCATGCATATTTAAAGTTCGGCGCCGTTTTCTTCAGTGAAACCATATGAAGTTTGAATTTTTATACCGCATAGCAATGAAACAAAGTTGATTTTATAAGTATTACATCTTCACAACAGACAGCTTTATATATGTATGTATGTACATGTATGTATGTTTACTAAAATACTATATCAGTTTGTAGTTAGTTTAGGATCGTTATTCATCTGTGCCCGGCAGGTACAAGTGTGAAATGCTCCCCGCTAGGGCCTATAGCTCCCCACTTACTACAAGTGTGAAATGCTGCCTTTGCAGACGTCATCGGCTGCACCTGTGTGCACGGCACCTGTGAAAGCGGCTCCAGCACCTGCAGCACCTGTGATGCAGGCTGGACGGGCACAATCTGTGACCAAGGTACTGGTTAATCCAATTACAATACTTCATACCTGCCTGACACGAAGTTTGAAAAGAACCGCTCATGCATGCAATTGGGGCTAGGTATGGGGTCTTTGAAATATCAACCTTAAACCATTAAAACATTGTTATAACGTACAACGACATGTCCTTTCAATGATACCTCATCTTATGCTTCCCGCACAAGTGGCTTACATCAAATCCCGTGAAAATACGGCGTCGATGCTGTTAACTACTGGTTGTTTCAAATGCATTATATGGGTATATTATGTGTTGCATATGCGCATGATGATACAAATTTTGAAACATTCTATAGAATCTACGGAAACACTCAATGCTCATACAATGTGTGCCAGGAACCATTGACTTGTCTTTGTCTCGGGGAATGTACAAAGCTACTGCGTGTATCATTCATCCATTGCTATAGTTTTTACTTGTCCAAAATGAACTTGTATAGATCTAGAAAAGAACGTCACTAGATGATACACCAGGTAGGTCTTTTAGTAAGGGGGCTAAAATCCAAATTGTAACTCCTACGCACATGGAATAGTCATACCTGCCAACCATGTTTTTTTTAGTTAAAGCGACCCCTTTGGAGTAGAAATAGGGTGGTTGGCATTTCTACATTCCACTTTGACCTCCTTTGGCGGCCATTTTTAATTTGGCAATCGGTAACGTTAAAATACATATGAAAAAGAGTAAACAATTTTTACTTGTATAATTTTTCTGTTTTAAGGGCCCGGTCATTTACAATTTGCTGGGGGAATCAGGCAGATTTTTTAAAGATCCGAGAAGGAAAGTCCGACCCTCCCACCCCAATGAATTACAAAATGAAAGTTCGACCCCCCAGTAATTGATAAATGAAAAGTAGCCCCCCCCCCCCCCAATCCGTTCAAGTGAAAGTCATTGAAATTCATAATTTTCAAGATCCTAGAAATGTCATTGAATTTTTTAGTCATTGGAAAAAATGAAATTTAGTAAAAAGTCAATGAATTTTGGTTGAATTCATTTTTTAAAAATCAAATTTGATAATTTAAATGGTGTTTAACTAGAGATAAAATTCTGTTATATTTGACAACTTGAATTCTCCCAAAGTGTAATTTTTTGGGTGCTTTGCGCGAGACCCACACACAACATATAATAAAATTTCTATTTCTGTAGATGTGTGCAAAGGAAGAATAGAACTCAATTATTTACATACTATTGTCATCTTTGATCTTTACATAGGCCCTATTGAGATGAAACTAGGTATCTACCGGTAAAAAAATTCTTGGAAAAATTAAAATCTTAAATAAAGTCTTGAAAACTCATTAAATTTTCCTGGGCTTCATAAATATGAATTTTGGAATGAGTGTAATAAAACTCTATTTCAGATTGTAATTCAGATTCAGTCTGAGATTCTACGATGTCTACCACTTCCCATTTTTTCATCATTATCATACTCTTTTTTTATAATACTTCAAATATTCCCCCTGCAGGTAATCTGCCATGTGGTTCATTATAAAACATTTAGATTTGTGTTTGATTAAAGTTGTCTTAAAGGCACAAAATAGCGCTGGAATATCAATATAGGTTATTATTTCAAATTATGTATGTCAAAGCATTTCTTGTACAGTGGCATAGCCAGAATTGCAAAATTTCGGAGGCATAATATGTTGAACGAGGAGGGGCACATCTTTTCTAGGGGGGGTTGGGGGCATCCTTGTCCAAGAAAATTTTGGAATTTAGACTCTTTTTCATAGCGTCTGATGCTATTTTAAACAGAAAATTAACCTTAAACCCCAGATGTCGTAGCTCAGTTTCATTTAGGGTTTGACTGACGAAAAATCCCTTCAATACATTGGAGGGAGTTGTCTCCTGTGGCTCATATGTAAGTTATATGGCCAAGGGCGTATTTAGAGGGGGGCACAGGCGGCAAGTGCCCCCCCCCCCTTTCAACTTTTTTGGCAATTGCATTAGAAGCATATAGGATGTTACTTTAACACTAAAATCTAATGATCCATGTTGCCAAGTTCATTATAAACAGTGTCTAGAAATTATTATTATTCAAAACCCGCCTTAATTACATTTACCTAGTTCATAAAGATACATTCTTAATTTATTTACAGTTAGAATGCATTTTAAATGCTTGACTTTGTAAGTAATTAAAAAAGAAAATGATGCTATATCACCAAAAAAGTTTCTTCCAAAGGATACTATTTCTTTTTGTTTGAGTCACAATGCACTCAACACCACTGTGCATATTTGGAGAGTCAGAATTGCAAATTATAAAAAAAAAAATCTGAGGACCACATTGTATTGAGTAGTCGGTCAATATAATTATCTAGCCAATGTTTTATTTCTACAGTATCTACATATACCTGGATAAAACCTCTAAAAGTTCAAGCGGTGGGGTCAGTGGGGCACGTGCCCCCTCACTTTTTTGCCCGATTTTGGTGTGAAATAGAGAAAATATTAAAAAGTGCCCCCTCTTTTTTTTGAAAAAAAGAAATCTTTATTTGGCTTGAAAATGCACCCGAATGGCTCTCAGAGTATCCAAATTTCTAAATCTTTCCGGGGGGAAACCACCATGAAGCCCCCTCGAATGTTCTGGGATTGACACAAACGTTCACACCATAATTTTTACTGCACAAATAAAAAAAATCCTGGAGAACATGCCAATTAGGTTTGGGTTCACCGCGTTTCTGGGCCCCCTCACTTTTCTAACCATTGCTACAGGCCTGAAGTTTGCAACATTTAGCTTTTCTCAACATTTTTACAATGCTCAAGCTGGCATTATACACATCACCTCTGAGTGTGAATGCTAAGTAAGTTCTCTTAGACAGTTGCATCCCTACTGCGGAGCTTAAAACTGCCAATTTCAGAGTGCGTGTTTATCCATATTTGTTATGGCTTTCAACAACGGATCTAGCGTGGTTGGTTGGATGGCGCTCTGAAGGGCCAGACCCGCTCTCAATTTGATTTAAACAGGAAAAACTTAAATGCTTCAAATTGAGACAGTTTTATGTAATAAAAATTTGTGCAGAAAATGGCTCTGATTATACATGTGAGCACACATTTTAAAATTTTCTTTGGGGAGGATGCCCCCGAACACCCCTAGCATAGCACAATATGTATCACAATCGTTTGCTCTTCTTACCCTTTCCCTTCACCAACAACCTGGATCGGCCCCATAGATGGACTTTGGCAAAATTGTTGCCAGACTTCATAGTCTACATCCTCATAATATGGGACTGGAGATTGTGAATTACAAAGAATTATAGTGCCACCTCAAATGAAGCAGAATCCATGTTTGTAAGTATGCATTATTCATGCACACATACATATCCCATATGATTATACTGAGAATATATTGAATAAAGTTCTAGTTCTCTGCGCTTTGTATGGGTTGAATGCGTTATATGGAATGTAGTATGATTGAAGAGATTATGAAGACCTCAACATGTTAAGTATCAGGAAATCCGCCCCCCCGGCCACCACAAACCACCATTACAAAAACCACCATTTAAAAAGATGTTGTTCTTTATCATTTATAGCATACAAAACATTGAAAATGTAAAAAATTATTTTTTAGCCCATATAACTTTATAAGCCTGCAAAGAACGAGTCATTGTTTTTCACTCCAGCTTGGTCTTTACAAAATGCGTTGTAATGGGAAAACTATTGAAGATCAAAGGTTCATTTCAAAACATGTTGTTCTTCATAGTTTAAAGTATAATAAATATTAAAAAGCTGAAAATAGAATATTTTCCCCTTAAAGAGTTCACAGTACCCTTAATGTATTTGTATGTTTAAGTATTAAGTATAAGATATGATAATGAAAGTCTTTGCACTATGGTATGTCATCAAGACATTATTCTTCTACAATTAAATTAAATCTACTTTAACAATTCAACACAAAACATTTTAACTCGACAGGAGTGATCGTAGTTGCATAACCTAATAAATATCATCATCAAATGCGTTCATACACCATGGAGCCCTTTGACATCCACAAGCCTTGGTGCAACTCAATCCTCCTCTATGGCACAGGCTTCGCCTTCTTCTTTACATCCACACACTGTCAAAGGTAGACTGTTCTTCTCAAATGGTGGTTCATCCAACAACTTGGGGGTCAGCTTTCCTTCATCCATCTGCCATACACTTTCAGTTGGTGATAGAAGATCAGGATGTGGTTTCAGACATTGATTCCGGGTCAAGGCTTGATAGTTTGCCTGCTGTATATGAAAGACCAGGGTACCTATAGTTGATGGAAGATTGTCAATGTTACCTTTGATTATTCGAAACTTCATGCACCTTACATCTTCAATTGAGTTTGAAGCTTGCACACATAAGCTTCCACTGAGGCTATTATCTCATCTGTAAGGTGCTTTTCTTCTCCAAGGCCACATAATAGTTCATGATTGTCTTTGTAGATATTCCAGACAGTTGTTTTTGCAATTCCTGCAAACTGACTGGTGATATCACAACCATCCAGACTGTGTAGTGCCAGAAGTTTCTTCTTAAGATCTTCATCTATAACAATGCTGTGTACTTTAATGTGTCGAGGGATTTTTGATGTTCTAGCTTTCATCCATACATGGAATCCTCCCAGAAGTATAACGATGTCCCTGCATTCATAATGATAGGTTCACTTAAGCATCTTTGCTTTGCAATACAGCTGTTCAACAACTGTGTATCTCTGATTAAGTTTCTTTTTCATCTCCTGACACTTCTGTAACACTGTCCATAGAGTGTCATAATCATGGGCTGGTGCATTTATAATGGGCATCGTGCCTATTACAGTTTGGGGAGGCTGTTGTTTCATTCATCATGCTAGTGAAACCACTCAAAGCTGGAATCTGTTGTTCATCATCATCAGGGTCTTTTACCAACCTGCAAAGAAACCATGCAAGACCTTTGCAAGTTGATTCCCTCTTGACCTCATCAACTGGATCAAATATATATAAAGTCACCTGTGGAACCTTGGCAGAGGTTTTTCATCTGTCATACCCGAATCTTGAAGATCAACAAGCTCGATCCTGTGGCACTTTCCGAGTCTTTGGTACTGCCTTTGGCATTTCAATTTTATTTTATGTGATCATTTCATATTTTCAAAATTTTGAAACATTATCATAATTAAGCGAGCATGATGTCAAGTAATTGTCTTGAACGGATCCAAATATGGACAATACGTCCGTGTGAAATAGATTTCTAGTGGCAAACACTATTTAGTTTCAAACCACATTTGAGCACGCTTTCACAAATAATATAACACACTGAAAGGACAATTGGTTGGCTATACGAAAGGAAGTAAACCAGATGGGGGAACATATCTACAAAAAATTGAAGCCTTTTCTGTTCAAGTCATGCATAACCACATCTACTTCAACAGCAGTTTTCGTTTGCCACAGGGATGTTGCAGTGTGAGTCCAGACCCTGCCAGAACTCGGGCACATATATAAAATTCACATTCCCGCTATACTAGTCCTATACCACATTTTCTTGCAGATGTTTTGGAGTGTGCATCCAATCCATGCCAGAACTTGGGCACATGTGTGGAAGGCACCAGCGGCTACACGTGCACATGCACATCCGACTACACGGGCACCAACTGCGAGACATACCTCAATCCATGCTCCAGTGATCCGTGCAAAAACGGCGGCCAATGCACCCGGACGAGTGGAAGCGCTTTCAGCTGCAGCTGTGCGGCCGGATGGGAGGGAACCACTTGTGAGACTGGTGAGTTGGATGTTTTTTATGCAGCATATTGGATAGAATATTTAATATTGATTATTTGTGCTGGGCAAACGGTAGGTATCATATAGTATCATGAATAGCATGTCATACATGAAACAGTTAATTGCCAACTGTGTTTTTAATTAAGCAAACGTTCTTCCATGATTCTGGCTATCAAATCACTATTGCACATCGCATTTGTCCAGAACCGTTATCAACTAATGTATAGGAATGTATAATACATAAGTAATGTTTATTCACAAAATGCATATAGAATGGTTGCGTGTAAAAAACACGTTTTTATTACACTAATATTATTAAATAGGTATACATTATGCGGCAGGTCTTGTTGTATAGCGATATTCAAAAGATCAACCAATTATCATCTGTTACAATGTAGCTCCTGAATGAGCGATATAATGTTGGCCCAACATATTGCTGCTGCATTAATGTTTTTCAAGGATTGTACATTGTGTTCCAAATTAGCTTCAAACTATGTAACAATACAAAGATAAGGGATCGTCCAGGAGTTTACTTAACGCTGCTGTGTAGCGGGTAGCCCGTGTAGATGATATGCACATAGAATAAACGACTATGCAGAATTGCAGGCTCTGTCAAAATACAGAAATACTGATTTCATTTCTTATTTGATATATATGCAATTCACATTCCCTCTATACTGGACCTATACCTCGTTTTCTTACAGACGTTTTGGAGTGTGCATCCAATCCATGCCAGAACTTGGGCACATGTGTGGAAGGCACCAGCGGCTACACGTGCACATGCACATCCGACTACACGGGCACCAACTGCGAGACATACCTCAATCCATGCTCCAGTGATCCGTGCAAAAACGGCGGCCAATGCACCCGGACGAGTGGAAGCGCTTTCAGCTGCAGCTGTGCGGCCGGATGGGAGGGAACCACTTGTGAGACTGGTGAGTTGGATGTTTTTTATGCCGCATATTGGATACAATATTCAATATCGATTATTTGTGCTGGGCAAACGGTAGGTATCCAATAGTATCATGAATAGCATGTCATACATGAAACAGTTAATTGCCAACTGTGTTTTTAATTAAGCAAACGTTCTTCCATGATTCTGGCTATCAAATCACTATTGCACATCGCATTTGTCCAGAACCGTTATCAACTAATGTATAGGAATGTATAATACATAAGTAATGTTTATTCACAAAATGCATATAGAATGGTTGCGCATAAAAAACACGTTTTTATTACACTAATATTATTAAATAGGTATACATTATGCGGCAGGTCTTGTTGCATAGCGATATTCAAAAGATCAACCAATTATCATCTGCTAGCTCCTGAATGAGCGATATATTGCTGGCCCAACATATTGCTGCTGCACTAATGTTTTTCATGGATTGTACATTGTGTTCCAAATTAGCTTCAAACTATGTAACAATACAAAGATAAGGGATCGTCCAGGATTTTACTTAACGCTGCTGTGTATCGGGTATCCCGTGTAGATGATATGCACATAGAATAAATGACTATTCAGAATTGCAGGCTCTGTCAAAATACAGAAATACTGATTTCATTTCTTATTTGATATATATGCAATTCACATTCCCTCTATACTGGACCTATACCTCGTTTTCTTACAGACGTTTTGGAGTGTGCATCCAATCCTTGCCAGAACTTGGGCACATGTGTGGAAGGCACCAGCGGGTACACGTGCACATGCACATCCGACTACACGGGCACCAACTGTGAGACATACCTCAATCCATGCTCCAGTGATCCGTGCCAAAACGGTGGCCAATGCACCCAGACGAGTGGAAGCGCTTTCAGCTGCAGCTGTGCGGCCGGATGGGAAGGAACCACTTGTGAGACTGGTGAGTTGGATGTTTTTAGTGCCGAAAATAGGTGACAATATTCAATATCGATTATTTGTGCTGAGTAAACGGTAGGTATCCAATAGTATCATGAATAGCATGTCATACATGAAACAGGTAATTGCCAATTGTGGTTTTAAGCCAAAGTTTTTCCATGATTCGGGCTGTCAAATCACCTTTGAACATCGCATTTGTCCAGAATTTTTATCAAATAATGTATAGGAATGCATAATCCATAAGTAATGTTATTCAAACAATGCATATATAATGCTTGTGAGAAAAACTAACAATAATCATTAAGTATACGTTATGCTGCATGTCTCGTTGCATAGGGATATTCAAAAGATAAACCAATTATCATCTTCTAGCTCCTGAACGAGCGATATACTGATGGGCCGATATATCGCTGCAGCACTAATGTTTTTTCATGAATTGTACATTGTGTTCCAGAATTAGCTTCAAACTATGTAACAAAACAAATATGAGGGATCGTTCAGGATTTTACTTAATGCTGCTCTGTAGCATGGGTAGATGATATGCACATAGAGTAAACGACTACACAGGATTGCAGGCTGTGTCAAAATGTAGAAACACTGATTTCATTTTTTATTTGACATATATGCAATATTCTCATTCACTCTATACTACTAATATACCTCATTTCCTTACAGGCGTTTTGGAGTGTGCATCCAATCCATGCCAGAACTTGGGCACATGTGTGGAAGGAACCAACGGCTACACCTGCACATGCGCGTCTGGCTACACTGGTACCAACTGTGAGACAACAGTGCAGCCATGTGATAGCAACCCATGTCAGAACCAGGGCACCTGTTCCAACAGTGGAGCCTCCTATATTTGTTCTTGCTCAGCTGGATGGACTGGAACTGATTGCAGTGTAGGTCAGTGTGCACATCCATTGCATTAACTTTATTAATGCATATTTAGGTCGCTGTTCACATTTGTTAGTACACATTTATATTTAGTAATACACACTTTGAATCTCGCAATGGATAGAAGTACATGTACGTCAACATGATTTTCTTCATCAAATCAATAAAGACAATTGCAATTGTCCAGAATCGTTCTCTCTAAACACTGTGTATGAATGCATAATCCATAAGTAATGTTATTCCAACAGTGCATATAGAATGCATGCCAGCAAAAACATTTTTATTACACTAATATTAATCAATAAGGATATGTTATGTGGCATTTCTCATTGCATAGCGATAATCAAAAGATCAACCAATAATCAACTGCTAGCTCCTGAACAAGAAACATCCTGATGGCCAGATATATCACTGAAGCACTAATGTTTTTCATGAATTCTATATTGTGTTCCAAATTAGCTTCATAAGTAATGTTATTCAAACAATGCATATAGAATGCCTGTGAGAAATAAAAAGTTTTTATTACACTATGCGGCATGTCTCGTTGCATAGAGATATTCAAAAAGCCAACCAATTACCATCTGCTACAGTACTGATAACGAATTGGAGACATGGAATTTAGCCGAATATTTCACATTTTAAAGGAATGACTGAATCAAGGCGAACAAATCTATAAAAGCCGAATGTTTAATTCTGCTTTTACTCACCTTACTAGAAATTCGAGATAATACAGGAAATTTGCGAATAACAAGTATAAAACTTATTGTTGGCATCTAAAAATTCACATAATTCGCATAATTCAAGTAAATTGTTATGAAAATATGAATCAATATGTTTTCCTGGGCTTAGATTAAACAAATTCTGAGAAAAAGAAAGAAATATGCGAATTTTGAGAATGACGTTCATAATCGATCATGTAAATTCACGAATTTTTTCGTTTTTGTCACAAATTTCGGATGACTTCCCATATAAAAGGAATACGCAAGTGAATATAAGTCGCATCACACACCAAGTAAGGATTATCACATTTCATTATTCAATGTGTTTTCATACCGGATATTGCAATGGTTAGAACTAGAAAAAAAACATCATCAAATACAAGATTGTTCAACTCCACAAAAGAGCATATGGAAGGATAAGAATTTTGAAATATGTGTGAACAGTTCAGTTCGCAAATTTCACTCAGCACTGTAAGGAATATTATTACTAAATATAAAAAGACTGTAGAAAAACCATCAGCATATTTTGCAAAACAATCCATCATTAATGACTCTTCCCACGGGCATCACATTATTTGTTGCAATGTTAATTCGCAACTTGTACTGTATAATCACAAAAACACAAAGGAAAGAAAATGGAATTGATCTGAACCGGATAATCACAGGGAAAACAAACTTCCCTTTTATATTGCCACGGATGGTTTTCTAAAGTTCCAGAAAAAAGAATTAAAGCGAATTCTTGTTACGTTCGATATCGATTTTAGCAAATTTTGAGATTTTTTTCCGATGTAGGGTCTTCTGAAAATTTGCAAAATTCAGATAATTCATGTAAATCGATGTTAAATCAATAGTATGAAGGGAATTTTGAGAAGTGGAACGGAAAAAGAGAATTTGTGAAACTGAAAAAAAGTGAATTTCTAAGGTATGCTGTGTAATTACAGAATTTGTCATGGGATCAATGGTGGGGTAGCAGAATTTACCCTAGGAAAATGAAAACAGCGAATACAGGCGAATAGAATTTTGCGAATGCAAATTTAAGGGAAATGCCCTGTCAATATTTCGTTATTAGTACTGTAGCTCCTGAACGAGCGATATACTGTTGGCCCAATATATTGCTGCAGCACTAATGTTTCTCATAGATTGTACATTGTGTTCCAAATTAGCTTCAAACTATGTACAAGAATAAGGGATCGTCCAGGATTTTACTTAACACTTCTATGTAGCGGGTAGCCCAGGTAGATGATAGGCACATAGAGTAAAGGACTATGCAGAATTGCAGGCTCTGTCAAAATACAGAAATACTGATTTTATTTCGTATTTGATATGTCATCGTCATATATCACGGCTATATACGCAGTCCCTTCAAATCCCGGAATGTAGGTCAGCAGATCCAACCAATCAGAAGCCCCACTGCCAAAATGTTCAGTGACCTAGTTCAATAATGAGGAAGTGACCTGATTTTCGCTGCAGCTCAGCAAAATCGCCAACGGCGCGTAAAACGGACATATTTAGGACGTGTTACTCCGTGTTAGGACGTGTTACTCCTTATTTGGTGGTTTCTTGGCAGCGCTGCCAAGATCCGCAAGATAATGGGTCTTGGGACCACGGGTTGATATGATCAAGGACTTGTAAAGGCAGTGTGAATGATCAACCCGTGAAAGCCGACGATGTTGATATGTATGCAATTCACATTCCCTCTATACTAGTCCTATACCTCGTTTTCTTGCAGATGTATTGGAGTGTGCATCCAATCCATGCCAGAACTTGGGCACATGTGTGGAAGGCACCAGCGGGTACACGTGCACATGCACATCCGACTACACGGGCACCAACTGTGAGACATACCTCAATCCATGCTCCAGTGATCCGTGCAAAAACGGCGGCCAATGCACCCGGACAAGTGGAAGCGCTTTCAGCTGCAGCTGTGCTGCAGGATGGGCAGGAACCACTTGTGAGACTGGTGAGCTGGATGTTTTTAGTGCCAAAAATAGGTGACAATATTAAATATCGATTATTTGTGCTGGTCAAACGGTAGGTATCCAATAGTATCATGAATAGCATGTAATACATGAAACAGTTAATTGCCAATTGTGATTTTAAGCAAACGTTTTTTCATGATTCTGGCTATAAAATCACCTTTGATCATCGCATTTGTCCAGAATTGTTATCAAATAATATATAGGAAAGCATAATACGTAAGTAATGTTATTCAAACAATGCATATATAATGCTTGCTAGAAAAAAATCATTTTATTACACTAATATTAATCAATACGGATATGTTATGTGGGATTTCTCATTGCATAGCGATATTCAAAATTCAACCAATTATCATCCGCTAACTCCTGAACAAGAAATATCTTGATGGCCATATATAAGACTGACGCACTAATATTTTTCATGGATTGTATATTGTGTTCCAAATTAGCTTCATAAGTAATGTTATTCAAACAATGCATATAGAATGCCTGTGAGAAATAAAACGTTTTTATTAAACCAATATTACTCAATAAGTGTACATTATGCGACATGTCTCGTTGCATAGCGATATTCAAAAGGCCAACCAATAATCATCTGCTAGCTCCTGAACGAGCGATATACTGTTGGCCCAATATATCTCTGCAGCACTAATGTTTTTCAAGGATTGTACATTGTGTTCCAAATCAGCTTCAAACTATGTCACAATACAAAAATGAGGGATCGTCCAGGATTTTACTTAACGCACACAGAAAAAATAACTACGCAGGATTGCAGGCTCTGTCAAAATACAGAAATACTGATTTCATTTCTTATTTGATATATATGCAATTCAACTTCCCTCTAAACTAGTCCTATACCTCGTTTTCTTACAGACGTTTTGGAATGTGCATCCAATCCATGCCAGAACTTTGGCACATGTGTGGAAGGCACCAGCGGGTACACGTGCACATGCACATCTGACTACACGGGCACCAACTGCGAGACATACCTCAATCCATGCTCCAGTGATCCGTGCAAAAACGGCGGCCAATGCACCCGGACGAGTGGAAGCGCTTTCAGCTGCAGCTGTGCTGCAGGATGGGCAGGAACCACTTGTGAGACTGGTGAGCTGGATGTTTTTAGTGCCAAAAATAGGTGACAATATTAAATATCGATTATTTGTGCTGGTCAAACGGTAGGTATCCAATAGTATCATGAATTGCATGTAATACATGAAACAGTTAATTGCCAATTGTGATTTTAAGCAAACGTTTTTTCATGATTCTGGTTATAAAATCACCTTTGATCATCGCATTTGTCCAGAATTGTTATCAAATAATGTATAGGAAAGCATAATCCATAAGTAATGTTATTCACACAATGCATATATAATGCTTGCAAGAAAAAATTCATTTTATTAAACTAATATTAATCAATAAGGATATGTTATGTGGGATTTCTCGTTGCATAGCGATATTCAAAAAATCAACCAATTATCATCCGCTATCTCCTGAACAAGAAATATCCTGATGGCCAGATATAAGACTGAAGCACTAATGTTTTTCATGGATTGTATATTGTGTTCCAAATTAGCTTCATAAGTAATGTTATTCAAACAATGCATATAGAATGCCTGTGAGAAATAAAACGTTTTTATTAAACCAATATTACTCAATAAATGTACATTATGCAGCATGTCTCGTTGCATAGCGATATTCAAAAGGCCAACCAATAATCATCTGCTAGCTCCTGAACGAGCGATATACTGTTGGCCCAATATATCTCTGCAGCACTAATGTTTTTCATGGATTGTACATTGTGTTCCAAATCAGCTTCAAACTATGTCACAATACAAAAATGAGGGATCGTCCAGGATTTTACTTAACGCTTCTTTGTAGCGGATAGCTCGGGTAGATGATATGCACATAGAAAAAATGACTACGCAGGATTGCAGGCTCTGTCAAAATAAAGAAATACTGATTTCATTTTTTATTGGATATGTATGCAATTCACATTCCCTCTAAACTAGTCCTATACCTCGTTTTCTTACAGAAGTTTTGGAGTGTGCATCCAATCCATGCCAGAACTTGGGCACATGTGTGGAAGGCACCAGTGGCTACACCTGCACATGCACATCTGACTACACGGGCACCAACTGCGAGACATACCTCAATCCATGCTCCAGTGATCCGTGCAAAAACGGCGGCCAATGCACCCGGACGAGTGGAAGCGCTTTCAGCTGCAGCTGTGCGGCCGGATGGGAGGGAACCACTTGTGAGACTGGTGAGTTGGATGTTGTTTATACCGCCTATTGGATACAATATTCAATATCGATTATTTGTGCCTGGCAAATGGTAAATATCCAATAGTATCATGAATAGCATGTGATACATGAAACATTTAATTGCCAACTGTGTTTTTAAGCAAACGTTCTTCCATGATTCTGGCTATGAAATCACTATTGAACATCGCATTTGTCCAGAACCGTTATCAACTAATGTATAGGAATGCATAATCCATAAGTAATGTTTATTCAAACAATGCATATAGTATGCTTGCTTGAAAAAAAAGTTTTTATTACACTAATATTACTCAATAAGTTTACATTATGCTGCATGTCTCCTGGCATAGCGATATTCAAAAGATCAACCAATTATCATCTGCTAGCTCCTGAACGAGCGATATACTGTTGGCCCAATATATTGTTGCAGCACTAATGCTTTTCATAGATTGTAAATTGTGTTCCAAATTAGCTTCAAACTATGTAACAATACAAAAATAAGGGATCGTCCAGGATTTTACTTAACACTTCTATGTAGCGGGTAGCTTGGGTAGATGATAGGCACATGGAGTAAACGACTATGCAGAATTGCAGGCTCTGTCAAAATACAGAAAAATTGATTTCATTTAGTATTTGATATGTATGCAATTCACATTCCCTCTATACTAGTCCTATACCTCGTTTTCTTACAGACGTTTTGAAGTGTGCATCCAATCCATGCCAGAACTTGGGCACATGTGTGGAAGGCACCAGCGGGTACACGTGCACATGCACATCCGACTACACGGGCACCAACTGTGAGACATACCTCAATCCATGCTCCAGTGATCCGTGCAAAAAAATCGGCGGCCAATGCACCCGGACGAGTGGAAGCGCTTTCAGCTGCAGCTGTGCTGCAGGATGGGCAGGAACCACTTGTGAGACTGGTGAGCTGGATGTTTTTAGTGCCGAAAATAGGTGACAATATTAAATATCGATTATTTGTGCTGGTCAAATGGTAGGTATCCAATAGTATCATGAATAGCATGTAATACATGAAACAGTTAATTGCCAATTGTGGTTTTAAGCAAACGTTTTTTCATGATTCTGGCTATAAAATCACATTTGATCATCTCATTTGTCCAGAATTGTTATCAAATAATGTATATGAAAGCATAATCCATAACTAATGTTATTCAAATAATGCATATATAATGCTTGCAAGAAAAAAATCATTTTTATTAAACTAATATTAATCAATAAGGATATGTTATGTGGCATTTCACGTTGCCTAGCGATATTCAAAAGACAAACCAATTATCATCCGCTAACTCCTGAACAAGAAACATCCTGATGGCCAGATATAAGATTGAAGCACTAATGTTTTTCATGGATTGTATATTGTATTCCAAATTAGCTTCACAAGTAATGTTATTCAAACAATGCATATAGAATGCCTGTAAGAAATAAAACGTTTTATTACACCAATATTACTCAATTAGTGTACATTATGCTGCATGTCTCGTTGCATAGCGATATTCAAAAGGCCAACCAATAATCATCTGCTAGCTCCTGAACGAGCAATATACTGTTGGCCCAATATATCTCTGCAGCACTAATGTTTTTCATGGATTGTACATTGTGTTCCAAATTAGCTTCAAACTATGTCACAATACAAAAATGAGGAATCGTCCAGGATTTTACTTAACGCTTCTATGTAGCGGATAGCTCGGGTAGATGATGTGCACATAGAAAAAATGACTACGCAGGATAGCAGGTTCTGTCAAAATACAGAAATACTGATTTCATTTCTTATTGGATATGTATGCAATTCACATTCCCTCTTTACTAGTCCCATACCTCATTTTCTTACAGATGTTTTGGAGTGTGCATCCAATCCATGCCAGAACTTGGGCACATGTGTGGAAGGCACCAGCGGCTACACCTGCACATGCACATCTGATTACACGGGCACCAACTGCGAGACATACCTCAATCCATGCTCCAGTGATCCGTGCAAAAACGGCGGCCAATGCACCCGGACGAGTGGAAGCGCTTTCAGCTGCAGCTGTGCGGCCGGATGGGAAGGAACCACTTGTGAGACTGGTGAGTTGGATGTTTTAGTGCCGAAATAGGTGACAATATTCAATATTGATTATTTGTGCTGGGCAAACGGTAGCTATCCAGTAGTATCATGAATTGCATGTCATACATGAAACAGTTAATTGCCAACTGTGGTTTTAGGCAAACGTTTTTCCATGATTCTGGCTATCAAATCACCTTTGAACATCTTATTTGTCCAGAATCGTTATCAACTAATGTATAGGAATGCATAATCCATAAGTAATGTTATTCAAACAATGCATAGATAATGCTTGCAAGAAAAAAATCATTTTTCCTATATATTAATACGCTAATTTTTGGACTTTGTTCGGCTATCTCCTCTTTAACCTGACTAGCTGGATGCCATCTAACTACAGGAGATCGTTCATGATACTGTGTAGTTTTGCACGAATATGTGTTTTATCGTCAAGATGACTCTGATGGTTGTTAATTAGCGGTTTTATAACAAAAATAGCAGACAGCGGCAGCCATGACAGCATCATGTGGAGTAGTGTGATGTCATAAAGACGCCAAAGGCGTCACATGGGTTCAAATGCTAGGGATTACCACCACTTTGCCAATTGGGCTATGTGTACATTAGAACCTTCAATCAAGACCACCTCTATAAATATACCACCTCTATTATAAGATGATTTATAACATTCCCAAGTATTCATAAAAAGACCATTGCAAACATCCCTAAAGAGACCACCCCTATATCAAACCACTTGACGCCAGTCCTTGGGCAGTCTTAATAGGGATATTCTACTGAAGTGTGTGAGAATATCTGTGCCATAGAGAGCATTATGTTCCCATTGCCATAGACACTAATTTTTCATCCCATAGCTTTTGCACATTAGATGCCAAGTGCATTTTCAGTGATCAATGACTTACTTGAGAAGATATACTTCTCCGTCCTCACCAAGTATACCACATCCAAGCTCAGAAATCCATAGCTTGATCTATTGCTTGACTTCCTGCTCATTGCAAAAGATTCTATATAGTGGTATAAGAACTTCCCTATCTCAATTTACCTTCAGTCTTAAAGGTTGGTCCAAAACACTCTTACTCCATATCATACTTGATACTTGGAAGGTACTAAGTTGTCAGTACAATGATGTGTGCCAATAGTATCTATTATTTATTTGTATGTACTAAATAACAGAGACAACGTTACAAAGTATCACCCATGCCCACAATTTGCACAAGGGTGGTTGCTGGAGAAAAAGAGTGCGGAAATGGGTGCTTGAAAATAAAATGCTTGAAAAACATATTTATACACTCAGCAAATATGTCTTTTTTACATGCCCATGGAGGGCATTGTGTTCCCATTTACATGGACACTAATATTTCCTCCCTTAGATTTTGATTTTACATGCCAAGTCAAAGGTTTTCACCAATGATTTAATTGGGATCGACTTATACGATTATGTAACTGGAGTGATTCATTGTGATTCTCAGCATGCCTCTTTGACCACACGGGTATAAGCTAGTATTACACTAATATTAGTCAATAAGTATATGTTATGCGGCATGTCTCGTTGCATAGCGATATTCAAAAGAATCAACAATCTAGCTCCTGAACGAGCGATATACTGTTGATACAATATATTGCTGCTGCACTAATGTTTTTTCATGAATTGTACATTGTGTTCCAAATTAGCATCAAACTATGTAAAGATACAAATATGAGGGATCGTCTAGGATTATAATTAATGCTGCTCTCTAGTGCGGTAGATGATATGCACATAGAGTAAACAACTACACAGGATTGCAGGCTCTGTCAAAATGTAGAAACACTGATTTCATTTTTTATCTGATATATTTGCAATTCACATTCCCTCTATACTACTAATATACCTCATATTCTTACAGGCGTTTTGGAGTGTGCATCCAATCCATGCCAGAACTTGGGCACATGTGTGGAAGGTACCAACGGCTACACCTGCACATGCACGTCGGGCTACACTGGTACCAACTGTGAGACAACAGTGCAGCCATGTGATAGCAACCCATGTCAGAACCAGGGCACCTGTTCCAACAGTGGAGCCTCCTATACTTGTTCTTGCTCAGCTGGATGGACTGGTACTGATTGTAGTGTAGGTCAGTGCGCACATCCATTGCATTCACTTTATTAGTGCACATTTAGGTCGCTGTTCACATTTTTAGTACACATTTATATTTAGTAATACACACTTTGAATTTTGCAATGTATAGAAGTACATGTACGTCCACATGATTTTCTTCATCAAATCAATAATGAACATTGCATTTTTTTCAGAATCGTCCTCTCTAAATACTGTATAGGAATGCATAATCCATAAGAAAAAAAAGTAATGTTATTCGAACAATGCATATAGATTGCTTGCCACAAAAAACGTTTTTATTAACCTAATAATAATCAATAAGGATATGTTAAGTGGCATGTCTCATTGTATAGCAATAATATTCAAAAGATCAACCAATTGTCATCTGCTAGCATCTGAACGAGCGATATACTGATAGCCTGATATATCGCTGCAGCACTAATGTTTTACATGGATTGTAGATTGTTCCAAATTAGCTTCAAACTATGTAACAATACAAAAATGAGGGATCGTCTAGGATTATTCATAACGCTGCTATGTAGGGCGTAGCGCGGCATATGCAGATCCGGTAGCTGGGGGGGGGGAGCACAGGGGGCACA
>CM032668.1:9319550-9338594 GCA_019095985.1 Streblospio benedicti
GAATGATTTGTGGATTAAGGAGAACATACATCTCCATTATTCAAGAAGCATAAAATTCTAAGATTAGAAAGATATTTATAAATTCAAGATCTGTTCTACTGTATTTAAAATAACAATAGGTGATTTGCCAAATCTATCTTGGACAAACCTATATAAAAGGTACTGATGTTCATTCTTATAATACAATGAAACAAAAGTGATTTCAGAGTTACATGTAAAATTAAAACTAATTATTCTAAAAGTACTTTTCAATATGCTAGTGCTAATTTATGGAAAACATTACCTACTGATGTTAAAATAAGCTAAAACTTATTTCACTTATAAAAAACTATTTAAGGATTACTGTACCTGAAAATATAACTTATAAATAATCAAAATGTCACTTTCTTAGTGTTTGTATTTTACACAAGTCATAGGACTAATGTGAATTGTTGTTTCTATCACTGTTTTAATCAATTTGTGAAGCAAATGCTATTATAATTTTATAGTCATAAAAGTGTTATACACATGGGGAGGAACTTGATAAGTGATCCACTTCTTTCCTCCCATCCATTTATGTTACTACTTATATATGTGATTCTAAATGTTTTTGTTTTTATGATTATTGTAAATTACCTGAATTTTATATTATTAATATATTTTGTACATATGGCAAAATAAATAAATAGATAAATAAATAAAAAAAGTACATGTACGTCCACATGATCCTCTTCATCAAATCAATAATGAACATTGCTTTTTCCAAAATCGTTCTCTCTAAATACTGTATAGGAATGCATAATTCATAAGTAATGTTATTCCAACAATGCATATAGAATGCTTGCCAGAAAACACTTTTTATTACGCTAATAATAATCAATAAGGATATGTTATGTGGCATGTCTCGTTGTATAGCAATAATATTCAAAAGATCAACCAATTGTCATCTGCTAGCATCTGAGCAGGCGATATACTGATAGCCTGATATATCGTTGCAGCACTAATGTTTTTTTGGATTGTACATTGTTCCAAATTAGCTTCAAACTATGTAACAATACAAAAATGAGGGATCGTCTAGGATTATTCATAACGCTGCTATGTAGGGCGTAGCGCGGCATATGCAGATCCGGTAGCTGGGGGGGGGAGCACAGAGGGCGCACAACCCACCTTTTCCCACCAAAGTACTTCATTTTCGTAAGGTTTTTCATGAAATCCCTTAAGTGCACCCCCCCCTTTTCCTTAAGTGCACCCCACCTTTTCAAAAAAACTGGATCTGTCACTGCGTGGGTAGATGATGTGCACATAGAGTTAATGACCACAAGGAATTGTGAACTCTGTCAAAATGTAGAAACATTGATTTCATTTATCATTCACATTGCCTCTATACTAGTCCTACTAGTACCTTGTTTTCTTACAGGCATTTTGGAGTGTGCATCCAATCCATGCCAGAACTCGGGCACATGTGTGGAAAGTACCAACGGCTACACCTGCACATGCACGTCTGGCTACACTGGTACCAACTGTGAGACAGCGGTGCAGCCATGTGATAGCAACCCATGTCAGAACCAGGGCACCTGTTCCGACAGTGGAGCCTCCTATACTTGTTCTTGCTCTGCTGGATGGACTGGAACTGATTGTAGTGTAGGTCAGTGTGCACATCCATTGCATTAACTTTATTAATGCATATTTAGGTCATCGTTCATATATGTTAGTACACACTTATATTTAGTAATACACACTTTGAATCTCACAATGGATAGAATTGCATCCATGCATTTATCACCATATATTATTGCTGTAAATGGCACTTTAGGAATGTCCATTTATTATGTGAAATAATGCATATGGACATGCATAAATACAACATGTTTAGAAACAAATTGCACTCAACTTGACGTCTTGGAAGTTTAGTTACATTTTAACGGAACATATGGGAAAATGATCAAATTTTTACTTTATTTATCTTTATTAAGACAAGTGAATCAAACATCAATAGCGTTGTATTGAAAATTTTGCTCTTTTTTCTAGACATTCTGGAATGTTCATCATCCCCATGCCAAAATGGTGGAACCTGCAATGAAGGCCAGGATGGATATACCTGTCAATGTCAATCCGGATATTCAGGTAAATCTTACATATACGTCTTTTCTTATCAATATTATTTTGATATATATTTTGTTATGTGCTGCTCTCATGTGTCTTTTAGATGCTTTATTGTGTTAATGTAAAGAATTAGTATAACAAAACACTTTTTATAATAGTTTTTTCTATCACAAATCTATCCCTATAAACAACATTACAACTACAGACCTAAATTCATATATTGAAACACAACAAATTACTAAAAATCTAACAAACACAAACATACCATAAACATAAGTGCATATTATATCATGAAAATAGATAATATAGAAAGAGCATCCAGCTTTTAAGTTTTACTCATCTCTCAATATTAGTTGTTGGAAAAATAGTTATGAATAAGCAATATTCTCCATCTTTTTTTCTCTACTTCTAGGCATCCACTGTGATGTTGGTCCATGCAATCCATCACCCTGCCTAAATGGAGGCACCTGCTTCGTGGCCAATAATGGTTCTGAGCAATGCACGTGTACTGCAGCTTGGTCTGGCAAATTGTGCGAGAAGGCCAAAACAAGTAAAGGTGGTGGAGGTGGTGGAGGAGGCAATGGAGGTGGAGGCAAGGGCAAAAAAGGAAGGTAAAGTCATGAATTATATCGGACGGTGCTATGATAAAAAACAGCAGAAAAAACACTGAACACTAAGATATCCAATGGGAATTTGTATTGGTGATATATTAATAATAGAGCATGATGGAGTACTGTGGGAGTGGGTGATAATACGTATCATTCATGCTAGCAATTAATAGCTAATAGTAATCCGTTATTTATAATGGAAAAAATTTTTTTTTTTCATTTTTATTTTCAACAAGTTCATATTATTAAAATTTCAGACGTGCTGTTTAAAAATTCATCGGGATGGAAACAAAATTACAAGGCGGCAAATTTTTAAAAGGAAGTAATTGAGATTTAATCCTCAATATGAAAGATGGCAGTGCACATATGAATAGTTTACCCGGGAATAGTATGGGATATTATGAGTTTTTATAGATGAAACAATAATGAAATACATTGTTGATGAAACATCGCAATTCAGTAATATATGTCTCATGCATTATATGTATCATTTAGAAGTAAAGCACTTGTAGTGATTTTAGAAAGTGTGTACATTTCCAACTGTAATAGTCTTTGCGTATGTTATTTCACATTATATGCTTGAACAGCTTTATCTTTTAATGTTTGAACAATATATTTATTTCTATATTGAAATAGATACATTTGTTATATTTTAAACAATTCGAATTTAGCATTAATAAATCAAACCTCATCATATATTTACAGTTTGTAGTGGTGACGCCGATTTCCATACTAGCGTCTCGCATTTTTGTATTAAAACTGATATAATCAGGACTCTTATTCTTATTGTAAAACATGAAAAGATGTTCTTCCTACCACAAACAATACATATATTAAATATTTATTATATATTCATTGTTATTGTGTTTGCTACTGTGGTGCTCATTTTATGTTCTATTGCTAATTAACAAGAATCATGAATTTGATTTTAATTTTAAGATTACTATTCTCGCAACTGCAGAATGTAGTTGTGTGATTCACAAGAGTGCATTTATATACTCGTATTTTACATGTGTTGACACCAACATTGTGTTCTTGGCATGGTTCAATTGTACAAGACACCCACCATGTACCATGTATTTTTATTCTTTGTAATAAATATTTTTCAGAATTAATGTTAGTATTTGTTTCTTATACAATACACTCATTATATCGAGTGTTTTACTTTGTGTTTTTTTATTTGATTATGACTTGCTACAAACATTTAGCATAGTATGTTCACACTTTGATTACGAATGAAGCCTTATACAGTTTAATCAAATATGCAAAATAGCCTCAGAGACAATCATTGTCATATACTGTGCATACGGCCGTGAAATATGATCATGGGAGGATGGCGATGGAGGTGTATTTAATATAGTCCTCAGCTTGCATTTATTGAGACTAATAAATGTAACTATAACAATAGCTCATGTTCTTATACATTTTATTGACCTTTGTATATACTAAAACAATTAAATAAATATGTATTTGAATGGGACAATATAATAAAATTTACAAATGCATATGGTACAAATGTTTATGTAATATGATATGCAAAGATCTAGTAACGGTGCATAGACCCATTGTGTTAACATATTATGCAAAATCATTTTGATGATATACAATACAGAAAGCGTGAATAAATATTATTGGGACTCACAACAATATTTTCTCGTTGAGAATGCATAATTTAAGAATAACAGACTACTAAATCAGAGAATATAATATTTCTTACAAACACATACAGCTAATATAACCATTGACCTCTATCTCGATATCGGTGTTACTTATGGATACAATGTTTATTATTGTACAATTTGTTTTCTTATTACTTATTGTGATACTAATACTCATATCTAAGCACTACAAGACTAGATGACATCATTATAGTTGTATTTCCATTTGAAATAGCAATACCTTAATTCAAGTGAAATTGGTAAGAATGAGGCATAGGATTATTGTCTTAATATATACTCTGTGTGTGCATTATGTTACGTGTGTTTATTGAATAGCTTTGATTACATATACAACAATAACACATCCAGAATTTTACATGTGTACACACAATACAAAAGTCTGTGTTTGAAGTCATTGACAAATCAAGTATGAATACCACCAAGAATAGCATAACAGCTCTTATGTTATTCCTGTTACCACCTTAAACAGTAGATACATCAATTTTAAGTATATTATGTATCTTAATTAAACACTTTAAAATTATAATTGAAATTGGTGAAGTAACTATTATATGCACATAAATTGTATATTATGAATATTTGATTAAATGTGGTTACCCAAATGAGCACACTGTTAAGAATTGATATAATGTATGTGCACAAAAAAATAATATTATTTGTGATACACTACCCTGTTATTCTTTTGCTCAATACGCGCAGCATGTTTTCATCATAAACATTACCATCAAGATTAGTCATCGAAAGTGAGAGGGAATAGCATAGATATATAATACTATTGCACACATATCTAATACAGACGTTACAACATCATAACAATGTCATGGCAGTGATAATATAAATGTAATATATATCTGATCATATTGCTGCTCAGATAAATACTTTGAAAGTCACTGAAAACCCACTCCAATCTACAGATTAAAAATGTCAATGCATAGAATATTTTTGCAAAGTTTAAAATATCTCACTTAGAGTTACAGAATTAGATATATCTAATTGTACAAACAATCACAAATCTAGTCCATTTTACCTTGTTTCATCTCTACATAAAATCTTATTTGTACAATCTTCCATTTTGTCACTCACACTTGCAACGTTTCTAAATTGCTATTGTTCTATTTACAATTCGAACACGTGTCTTATTTTGCCTACATTCACATTTAGGCGCCTTTCATTGCTCAACTTGCGAATCTTTTTTGTTCACGTTGAAGAACATTTTGATGCAATTTCTCAGGGGAACAGAAAAAAGGAAATGAATAACAATTGAAATTTTTGTCAAGGGATGGGTACTTTTTCCACTCAAAAGCGAAAAAAGTCAAATGAATGATGAGGCAATGTCAGTTTATCACCTATATATGAACACACCCATGCAAATTTATGTGATCTAAAATATCTGTCATCGCCGCGTTGCTTTTGAAGTCGCTTATGTGTGACCATTGGCTTAATATTACACGCATTTTACACAATCCATGTACATTTCAAGAAGTCTTATGATATTTTTATTTCTTTCAAGTATTGGTTGGGTAATCAAAGCATTTATCTAGATATTGTAAAATAGTGTATGCATGCTTAATATTCCAAAAACTACTTCTAAATATATTTTGTGTCAAGAAGATATCTACAGCTCCAACAGTGTTTTACGAGTAGTAATAAATAAAACTAAAATATGAGTTTTCATCAGTGTACTTGGGTGCATTATGTCTTGACTTAATGAAATATGTACAAATTTAAAAACAATTAACAATAACAAACAGTAGAATTAAAATATCACAAAAATAGTCATCTGGTCAATTGTATTAATAATCTTGATTATAATCTTGATTTTTTTTCAATAAACGTCTTCAGTATTTTCTGGCAATGTCCAGCAATTAAACACTAACCAATTAATGGTTCTGAATAGATAATACACTCCATTATTTTAAAACCTTTTATATAGGGTCTAGTCTAAAACAATCTACTGGCTTTTATTCCTAAATAAAATGAGATATATGTTTATTCCTTAATGTGCTCATTCTGTCCGATTTTGTAACCATTTATTTGGTAGCTGCAATGCTGCAAAAATAAAAAAATAATGATAAGTTTTAACGCAATCGATACTATAAATTGAATCTGCACATGACAATACACGTTAATAGACGATACACCCCACCTCATATTTTGAATGGGTAAATGGCGAATTGCTAGTAAAATAGCATATTGTATTGTCATTAACGTCACTACATTCATATACATTACAGGGTCCATTACATGTTATTTTACTTCTGGAAAGACAGCTATATATACTACATGCAGTCTTACCAGTCTGACACCTTGTTCCTGTATATTTCAGGGGACATTTGCATTTGCCATGCTTGCACCTCCCTCCGTTCTGACAAGGTTTCCTGCAAAAAGCAAATAATTTCAATTTCGTATTGCTCTTTAATCATTTATTCTGTTATTGAGCATATCACTCAGGCCTATTATAATTATCATTTTAAGAGCAATATTTGTGCCATTACCTAATAATTATAGCTGCCAAACAAAAGCCACAGTGATACACATGTACACACAAATACAAAATTGTTCATGTAAACTAGAATCACATGTGAATCTAGAAAGTAAAATGTCACCTGCAGATGAGATCACGCCTCTTGCACTTTGTGCCGGTGTAGGTGTAGCCTTTCTGACAGCGACACACGCCCGGTTTGACGCACGTGGAGTGGGGAATACAGCCGGCAGGGCACTCGGCTGTGAATGATTGCCATGATGATGATTGCAATGATTTATGATTTATTGGCAGAGACAGATCCAGGGGCGCCGTGGGCACCCCCCCCCTTTATTTTCAACAAAATACTTCATTTTCATAGGGTTTTTCATGACATTCCATAAGTGCGCCACCACCCACCCTTTTCCAAAAACCTGGATCTGCATATGATTGGACCTGGGAATATATCATTAAATGTGATTGTCATTACTCTTATCACTCCAAGTCAGGTTAGGACTATATCACATAGTTGATGGTGGACCCTACGTGGAGATTAGAAATACATTTGAATCTGCTATTAAATAGCGAATTTTATAGTAACCATGCAAATGACCAGTTCTGTTCATGACAACCTTATTAAGCAAGTTTCTCTCAGTACGAAGACAAATAACCCCGATAACTTGAAATTTGAACGGTTTAAAATTCTTCTTAATTCCATGAATGTTCACATTTTAAGCGCACCCCCTGTTTACACAGATAAGAATACTAAACAAATCTTGCTTCTTTTTAAATATTTCATTTACCTGGCACCATATTGTAAGCTTAACACGTTGGTATGCGCCTAGGGAATTGTGAAAACACACTGGGTGCGTTGTGATTGAGGTGCGCTTATTAGACATCTCTTGTATTTTTGTTTTTGGTTGAAATTTGTTAAGTAATTAGATCAAATACGGTATTTCTTTTTCAGATTGAAACTTTACCAACTACCTACAGTATATTCAATTGCATACGAATAAATGGAAACATGCACAAGTTAGATTGGTGTGATTTAGCATGCACCTCGATGAGAATCATTGTATTAAAGCTATGTGTAAGTGTAAAATAATGTAAAATGCATAATATATTGTGAAGGGAACATACAGATCATTGAGACAACACAAGCAAAATACTTAGAAACCACCTGGGTGTTTTTTTTGTTTATTATTTTTTTATTTTAATAACTCATCCCATGGAGCAAACCCTTGTGTATTCACCCCACAGTTCTATAATGTACAAAGATTATGGATTCGTGCATTCATATACTTACAATAACTGTATATTTCTATGATTCTGACACAGCTTTAGTACTCAACCATAAAAATTAGTTCATTCTGAGTAATTGTTAAGCTATTCTAATGTATTAATAAACATCAATGACAAGAAGAGAGAATACATGTAAATGTATTTACCATGTCAATTTAATTTACATTTTCATCAACAGTGCTGAACAAAAATGCAGAGAGAAACTGAAATCAGATACAAGCACATGCTAATGCATTATAAGATATTCTTGTTACCGTGTTGACACCAAGCACCCTTGTAGCCCGGTTTGCACTTGCACCTGTGATTTTTTATGCAAATGCCTCCGTTGCGGCATTTGGGGCGACATGTAGAGGGCTTGGACCACCCTAGAATGCAGATTTTGTTAGAAACTATTTTTAGCAAGCCTTCGTTATCCAGTACCTAAAAGCTAGTACTATAGTACACCATTTGTTGAAAATACTGATTAGAAATCTGTTAGGTTCGAAAGGAAATAGAGACATTAAATGGTATGAAAAGTAACTCATATTAGAATTAAACGTAACTTCCACCTCATTAGATATATATTAAAAAAAAACTTACTCACAGCAGCAGCTCTCATAAGCTGTTATGTTTACATAGAAAACTAGTTACAAAAACTATTTAAAAAAATGCTGATCAAAGCACAGAAACAATGCTCTCTATACCGAAAATATTGACTATTGTTTTCCGATAATCTTCCATTGATAGCTTAAGACTTGAATATTCAAACCAACTACCAATCCAATTCAAATTCATTGTCAAGTCAACCATGTCAGCAAGCATGGACGTCAAACCAAACGGAAACTGAGGTAACTACCACTGAGAAGAAGAGCTTACAGTCAGTCTTCTTGGGCTTTTTGCAACAGACGACCCCCGAAGCAAGCCCCTTCTCGTAGTCGCAGCCCTTGCTCCTGCTGGGGTATGCGTCCACGCGGCCCTCTGCGAGGCACGACTGGGCGTTCCGCCGCACGCGACCACAGTCCCGACCTACACCCGCCATGTTGGAATGGTGACACCTGACAAAATATGGTTATTTTCTATTTTTGACACATGATATAAGCACTCTGACGTTGAGTAGAAAGAGAGATGGATTTGTGACCTCGAAATCAATGTAAATTATGAGATCATTATATATAATATTATCTTACTACACATATATACTATACATCTACAGCTCTATGCTGAGACCTAAATAAAGAACCTCCCATTGCTATCAACATGCACTCGCCATCGTTGATTACAGCAACACCTACCTCTGGCACCCATTGAAGGTGTTCATGGCGTTGTAGGCGTAGCATCCGGGCGTCTTCTCCATGTCTGTCCACGTGATCATCTTGAGCAGGTGAGCGTGCCGCGGGTTGCACACGTGCCAGCCACGTGCGCACAGTGACTTGGCGCGCTTCACGTGGCCATCCCACCGACCGCCGCATGCCTGAATGTCCTCGAACCCGTGAAGGCCGTCCGTCTGCCCATCAGCACAGCCCGACTCATAGTCTGTCAATCAGTGGATTGCCGTGAATGTATCAATTGATTGATTGCTTTGTCAACTGTAAATCTATTAATCAATCGATACATCAGTAGATCAATCAATCAATAGATAAAAATCAAACAATCAATCAATACATAGATAAATCAATCAATATAAATAAATATTTAAATCAATCAATCAATTGATCAGTCAATCAAACGTTCAATCAACCAATCAATCAAAACACATAAAAATTAAATTAGCACCGAAAAACATACATGTATAAGAAGACGAATAGCCTTTATGCTACTTCTAGTATAATGCAAGTAAATGACCACCGTAATTTACCTGTGACTAGGACCTCCGCCTTGGCCGAGTCTGTGCCAGCAATGTTCGTCACTTTACACTCGTAGACCCCACTGTCTCGGGCTTGCGAGTCAGAGATCAAAAGATAACCTTAAAAGCAACACATAGACTTGTCAAATATTGTGGCTTATTCGTGATTTCATGATTTTCCTATGAAATGATGTATCCCAAACACGACCAAAAGAAAAAAATAACTCTACACAACCAAGACACGTAACAGTTACACCGAAAAACACATACACATGTACACCAGGAATGGGCAAAGCTTTGAAGCTTCGAAGGTTCGTTCTGTTACCCCAACCTTCGAAGCTTTTTTTCCACCACAGAACTTGCTTTTATTTTCACCTATACTTAGCATAAAGTGAAGACCTGCGTGTTTCGTTAGCCCAATTACGTAATACTTAAAGGTTATGCTCAGTGGTCAAAAAATATGCTTGTATAGAAGCAATATGATATTCTGATAGTTTGATTCATCTAAACAGTAAATGTAAATGTGAATGTGGTGGTTTATAGTCCTGATCCCAGTATGGCTCTCATGACTTTACAATTTACACCAGGTCAATGGCACACCTATTGATCAGGATTTGATCAGTTCTCGTCAGTTGATCAGTTCTCGTATACTTGCATCGGCAGCACATTCAGCGCACAATGCTAATCACTCACACACTCATTCACTCACTCTTTCAACCCAATGACCTGTACCTATTTAACGTGTAGGTACCACGGAGCAGTGTGCAACCGGTTAGAGGTAAGTTTGCTCAACACTTACCATCAGACCCGACCGGGAATCGAACCCACGACCTTCTGGTCACGAGTCCAACTCCCTAACCATTCGGCTACGGAAGCACATATTATAGTATATTAAAGTAATTAGAGCAATTTAATTACTATGCAATAAGAGGAGGTATAAACCCATTAAAACACATGAATGCAACAAATGCCAACGAATGATCTGCAATGGAAAAGGCATTGTTCATTGATACTGGGCTTTTCATAACAAATATTATTTTGGCTGAGCATTATCTTTAAAGATTGCGTCCCAATGCGAACATGACCACAGCACCAATGGCGGCATCATCAAAGACAGTACGAACTGATTGCCTTGTGGTAGAAAGTTTCAGCAAGTGGGTCATGCATTGTGTAGGGTTTCTTGCCAATCAACTAACTGTGCAGGTTATATTAGACGTTTGTAAAACCCTGGTTTTTGATCTAATTATAAATTATTGTATCAACTGGAACTTGCACGGGTTTTAAAACTCTAACGATGTTAACAGTGAAATGATTTATTCGTTCTTAATGATATAAGTGCAACTCATTTTGCTCAAGGTGTAAGCTCCATTGATAGTGACCATGAAATTTTATCAGGAAGGCCATATGGGTGGACTGGGCCATCCTATGGCGTAAAACCCTAGGGCATGTTTGTAGAGTTATCACTTATGATAATAGAGTGATGGGTATTGAAATTACAAGCTCGCAGAACTCTATTCTGATATTAAATGTTTATCTTCCATATTGCTCAGAAGCTTTAACCAGTTAGACTTTTGATGCGCACTTTTGTATTTGGGGGATTTCAATAGTTAAAGGAATTTGATTGAAAGATTTGTTGAAATGAGGGTCTCATTGTGAGCCCCATCAGGTGACAATCCCTTGTAAATTGTCTATGCTGATCAATAATGTCTACTGTAATTGGTCAAAGATTCCGTAGGAATAGACTTAGATCATGGCCTTATTCTGTGTGACAATGTAAAACAGTGTTCAGATCCTAAGATCAAGTTGTCTCATAAACAGGGAATACTATAAAAATACAGAAGCAGAATGTAAAGATTCCAACATGTATTACTAATGCGCAGATCTTTCAGGAAGTGTACCAACGTATTTTTTTTTTTTGTTAAAAATAGTTCTGTATATGCCTCTGGTATCAATGGGGCCACATGTCCTGAGGAAATATGCTCTATGTGGCAAAAACACTATGAGGCAATACTAAATTCCTCTCTTGATCAGAGCAGTGAAACATATGTTTCAAATCGCCTTAATTGTATTAATGAAATGGACACTTTTGAAAGGATCACTCATCATGATATTTTAGCAGCAGTTAAGAGCTTAAAAGGGGAAAGGCCCATGGGCATGATGGTCTCAGTGGAGAGCACTTTAAATATTCTAGTAATAAGCTAATGTTTTTGTTGGCCATTGTTTTTAACTGTATGATTATACATAGTTATTTACCTGATGATTTAATGATCTCGTATATTATTCCGGTTTTAAAAGATAAAAAGGGTGATATTAGCAGCAAGGATAACTATAGACCTATTGCCATAACCAGTATAATGTCTAAGATTATAGAAATAGTATTCCTCTCAAGATATAGTGAATTCCTTGAAAAGCTCTCATAATCAATTTGGCTATAAAAAATAAACTGTCTACAGAAACTTGCATATTTACCCTTAAGGAGATTATTAATTATTACAGGTTTTATTCAAGTAATGTATACCTTTGTTTTCTTGATGCTTCTAAGGCTTTCGATAAAATAAATCATTTTCATTTGTTCAAGAAACTTATAAGAAGAGATCTACCTATTATCATCGTTAGATTTCTGTTTACCTGGTATCGATCTCAAACTTTTGCTGTTAAGTGGCTAGACAATATATCTGCTAAATTCACATCATCAAATGGAGTCCGACAAGGAAGTGTTCTTTCTCCTAAATTGTTTTCTTTTTTTTATGGATGAGCTAAGTGTGAATTTAAATATGTCTAAAATTGGTTGCCATATGAACAATACTAGTTTTAATCATATCTTTTATGCAGATGATGCTGTTATTTTGTCACCATCAGTAAAGGGTCTTCAAAAGCTTTTAAATATATGTCAAAAATTTGCTAGTGATAATGAAATTGTATATAATCCACTCAAAACTAAATGTATGCATATAAGAAAAAGAGGAGTTGACTCCGTAAACTCTGCTGTATATTTAAATGATATTGATATAAAATGGGTGGAATCTTACAAATATTTAGGTATTTATTTATCATCTGATTTGAAAGAGGATACTGACATTAAAAGACAAATCAAGAGTATTTATGGTAGAGGAAATATTCTAATAAGAAAATTCAGAGGATGTACCAATGACATCAAATGTCTTTTATTTCAATCTTTTTGTACTAACTTCTATTGTAGTTCTCTGTGGTCTTCTTTTAACAAGAGTACTATTCATAATGCCAAGGTAGCTTTTAATAATGTTTTTAGATATTTATTGGGCATACGAGAGAGATGTAGTATTTCGCAATTGTTTTTAAATAATAATGTTGACTCTTTTTATGTCTTGTTGAGAAAATCCATTTTTAACCTGTATATGAGATTGAAGGAATGTGATAATGTTCTAGTCAGTTGTGTTTTAAATTCTTTCTATTTTTACTTCCAATCTCCGTTGTTTTTACATTGGAAGAGACAATTATATAATACATTTTGATATTTTTTAAAATAATTTGGTATAATTTTGTATGAAATGTATATATGTATATAACTTTTCCTTGTTAATATGGATTTAACATCCGAAATAAAATCATCCTTATCCTTATCCTTATCCTTATCCTTATAGTGCTCAATAGTAACGTGTGATTATTATAGAGATGATACCATTCAAACTAGGTTTACCGAAGTCTCTTAGTGAACGCTTCCAACCACGTGCACACAAATAAATCAAAAGAAAAGGTGGTCACTTTATGGAGGTGCTCTTAATGTTTAAAAAACGGGTTGTTAATTTACAGGCTTGTAAACAGGTTGTAAACTGTTAGTTTCCAAGGTGTTTACAAACTAGTTTACAGGCTTGGAAGTGTAATAAACAGGTTGTTTCCTCATGGGACTGTAGGTGACGCCGTACCTGGGAGCTTGCAGCAAAGCACGCCTGAGGCGAGGCCGGGCCGGTACTGGCACGAGCGGTTGAAGCGAGTGTCGATGCAGCACGTGACGTCGATCTGGCCGCCCGTGATGCATGACTTCTGGCCATAGCTCTGGTGGGGGCAGCCGCGACCCACGCCAGCAAGGTCGTCCTGTGGTGATTGAAGGCAAGGGTAAGGACATGGGCCCCAGCATCATGGAAGGGGTGTGTGGTATGTATACTACTATGCTTTACAAACACTCTATAATACACATTACTACTATTATATAGACAATAGTAGCCTAGCCTGTGTATTATGTAGTGTTTGTAAATCAAAGTAGTATAATATACTACACACCCCTTCATGATACTAGGGGTAAGAGCACGTTTTTTGAAAGGACGGCTGTGGAGGTGAAAGGGTGGCAGGGGTGGGGGTGCAGTCATTGAATTTCATATTGTGTTTTTCTTATTCATATGAAAAATGACATGGTTCGTGGAAAGGCGGGTGCTCCCTCAGTTGAATTAAGAAAGGTGCACAGAGCCGGATTAATTGGGGATTTTGTGAAGCAGGTAGCTGAGACTTGAGAGTCATACAGAGGATATTCCACGACAACGTGTGAACTGCAAACAATAACATCTTTTCAATATCCGGGCCAACCTGATTCTGTCATTTCTGATCCTAATTTTATCAAGCCCTCCCCCGGCGGAAGACCAACCAAACTGCGCACACGAGACAATGACACGCAGCAATTGCTACTAGCAGTAGATTTATCCCGGCTTATATAGTATTCGGGGCTTATATATATAATCCTCAACTTTACCACAAGAGTACTAGAGTTATGCAAGATGATGATAAGCTAGGGCGCGCACCTGCTCAAGGTCGTCTGTGCACGGCTTACAGCTGCCGCCGTCCTGCGCCGCGTTGATGGCGTAACAGCCCGTCAGTGCCGTGGCGTCTTTCCACGTGATCGTCTTGAGCAGGTACTCGTCGTACCTGTAGAGTAGACAACGTGCAGTACTGCAAGTGCTATAGTACTCAGATACTAGATAGTGTACATAACTTTCACATTGATATAAGTAATAATCACACAATGGTGCCTCCGCACAGCTTCTTAAAGCTTCCGGGGTGATAAATTCATATTGTAACTGTCCTGAGGAGTCACAATGTACCCAGGACTGTCCTGACACACATGTAGCTAATATCTTCGTGTTCGATTTCAAGTAATTCATTGGCGGTGCTAGACTAGATTGTAACGTACCAGCCGCACACCCGCCAGCCGCGGCCACACAGGCTGGTAGCGTTCTCCACGTGACCACTCCACCGGCCCGCGCACGCCGCTATCTTGGGGTGGCTCGGGCCGTGCAGACCCTCCGGCGCCGCGCCATCCGCGCACGGCGACTCTACAACAGACGAGAATTGATTACAGCACACACGCGTGGTGGTAACCGCTGCTGCTGCTGCTGCTGCTGCTGCTGCTGCTGCTGCTGCTGCTGCTGCTGCTGCTGCTGCTGCTGCTGCTGCTGCTGCTGCTGATGCTGCTGATGCTGCTGATGCTGCTGATGCTGCTGATGCGTCTGATGCTGATGCTGGGAGGTAAGCGAGGAAGCAATAGCAGTAAACAGTAGGCCAAATATATTACAATAGGTTACATTTATATATCGATTAGCCAACTTTAGCCAATCCTTTTTTAAACACGTCTTTTTGAGCTTCATGTTGGATTTAAATTTAAAAAAAAACATTACATGCGTTCCAAAGCTTATCAAAAGGGCAGTTTTTCATCCATGACTCACCCTTGACAGGAGCATAGTAGGTTGTTGCTTTATCACAGAGAAAACAAAGAAGAAAACAGCCAATCAGAGCGTGGGTCGATGTTACCATGGCAACACGTCCCTCGCCTCACATGTCTGAAAAATATAATAGCATAGACGCTGTACAACAGGCAAACAATAGATAGCAGCGTTAATTAATAAGGAGATAACTTGAATGGTGAAAACGCCACATTTTAACAGTCCCGATGAATCACAATGTACCCCGGATTGTCCTCATGTTCATACTGATATCGTCTTGTTTCATTAAAAGTGTGGTATATAGGGTCGTTGGGGCTCTTAATACACAGCTTTTTAAACTCAGTATAAAAATCACTTAAGCTTGCTGTCGTGGGGTAGTTGAACATGCTTTGTATATTGCATTACCCCACTGCCTATGACCCATTACATGAGTAATTTGCATCAGAATCCAATCGATTAAGGTAGCGGGTAAGCAAGCATTGGCTAGGCCTACACGTATGAATTTGCTACATTTCTGTCACCGGCCGCGGGCCTCAATAATAACATAAATATAACTTAAATATATGACCACAGACACGTGTTTAAAATGCGCAATTTGAGGGAGAATTTATGCGAAAGCAACGGCTAGCACCGGTAGTATTGATTCTCTAGTGGGCATGGTAGATGAGCCGTCAGGTCAGCGTTTGATGTTGACGAATCGGCACCACACCACGTGACTTCACCAAACACGAGCCGTCCATTTTGGAAGACGCAAATCTCGTCTGTCACATTGAAAAATTCATTTTTTTTTGTCAGTTCTCTCTGTATATTTCCCAAGCTGTTATGAGAGGTTTCTATGCATCGTTCTGTTGTTCTTGTTCATAGGAAAGTGGTTATAACTGTAAGTACATGATCACCTACGTTGCTCATGCTTTGACGAGATTCATATCTAAAATTAAACTGCACACGTTGCTTATCAATTCTTATAAAGCAACCTGGTGAATTTCAACTGAGGTGTTTTTTTCCTCCAGCTGAACAGGGGCATATTATTTATTCCTCTTGCCTTTTGTACAGAGCAATTCATTTGTTTATGTCAATTGGACAAAGAGCACTTCAATGGAGGTACAATACATCCATCTTGCGAAGTGACTAATGTATTACGTAGACAAGAGCATAATAAGTAAACCGTATACAGATGCAGTTTCCAGGCAACCATTATCCACACCAGATTAACCGCCTAAAAAGACCCCCCCCCAAGTGTTCCCTTTAGTCTCATAAAATCATAAAGGATAAAATTCAGAAAGAATACATGCTGAATTTAAATGCATTTTATCCATGAAATAATATATCAGCTCAGTCACACGCAAATCAAGTTATTTTATTTTATTTTCCCAAGTCTGAATATCACCTCTAGCAAATGTCACGGTGTTGATTTCTAGCAAGCTTTGTTAAGCTCAATTGTCTAGCTAGCTTATCTCTTTTTGCAATGCTCTTTTCCAATTGCTTCTTTAACATTTTAAAGAGAACTAACGCAAATGTGTTCTTGACATAATTGCAACGAGAATGCATGACATAAATAGAGATATAGATAATAGAATATTTCTACTGTAACAGCTAAGTTATTAATCATAAGTCATTACAAGCTAATTGTTTGAATGCAAGTCATTTTCACAGACTTTGGGGCATGGAAGGAGAAGTTATCACCAAATAGTCACAAGTGACTCACGCATGTTAATACCAGCACTTTAGAGGCAGTTACAAGGCTCTAACGGTGTATGGGACCCAGAGGTGTGATCACCATATTGGAAGCATCCACACTAAACAACCCTCTGATAGAGCAGACTTATCTGACGAGACTTGATGCGTTTTAAGCATTTTCATCGTCACCTCTTCGTCTGTATACGCGTGGGTCTTTTCTAGAGTGAATTCCGCGTCCTAATTATAAGGAAATGTAATTGTGATATCATGCAAGTCCCATTTTGAAGCCACATAAAGTTGGGCAAGGCATAACAATTTTTGTGCTGGGGCGGGGTGGGGGTGTCTTAACGTTTCTATATTTATTTGATTTGTCTGCATAAAACTCCCATACAGATTGTCTTAAGATTAGCTAATTAGCTTCTTAATAAATGTATGATTTGCCGCCAAGCCAAATCATACATTTATTAAGAAGTTGAGGACAACACCACCAGTTTTCGATGTCTTCATCTTGCAGATGAAAAAAAGGGTAAAAAAACAATCAGTCATTTTTCGAAATAGCTGGATCGTCAGTCTTGGGAAATGTCATCAATCCAGATGATTAAAAGATTCATCATTTGATTGCAAAACAGTCAAACACAGAAAATGACATTCAATGGAGCATCAACTGGCGTATTCATCTTCTATGTCGTCACCACTTTCCGCACTACTTTTACGTATGTCTCCCGGCGGACTAATTTGTCGTGATGGGCAAATGACCGTGAAAGTTGCGCAGAAAACGTGCACAGCATACAGCAGACGACTTCTGAATAATGTTGGTGTACATGAGGATTAATCACTAAACACCACTGGTGACTCAATTGTTAATGGAATCTAGTTTCGCAAACTTAAACACGCAGTAGTTGAACGTCTACACGTACATACGAACTCGCTGGCCATTGAGGTTAGCGTATCGTTTACATGTTGTACGGTTCTGAGTTGTCTTATATAATTAAAGTAGGTATACGATATCCGGAATGATAGTTTGAATTTTAAACAAATAAAATGTAAAATGCATATGGTAAAACCAACGTTTCATTAATGTTTCTCCGCTTATCTCCGTATCTGGTACATACGTGTGGACTGTAGATAGTGTACGTATGGTCAGGCGTCTTGAGGGGACACGTTCCTCTCATGGCCTATCTTTTTTAGCATGCGGTACTGTCTATGCATGTATACAATATGGACAACTGCCAACTAGGAACAAAGTTTAAAGTTCCCGTCCCTTGTATCACATCAAATTTGAACCTGTATGCAGTGGACAAAAGCTACACCGGGTCTACACCCCCATATAGCTGCATCATAAGTTCCACTGTACTACCAGCGAGTCCCTAGCCACCATCTCTCAGCCCACCATCCCCCACCATCCCTCTGGATCCTTGTCGCCGCCTCCCCGAGAGTGATCCAGACTTACCGTGGCTAGCCAGATAATCCGTCCGCCGCACGACAACACGCACCGGTGGCGGCTCCAGATTATCCTGGATTTGATGGATCAGGCCGGTGTGTCGCCAGGTGATAGTGAGGTGCGTTGGCTATCACGTGATTGGACTATATGGCTCACGGTAGTTTGTAATGTAATCGATGGTAATGGGATTTTAAGTTGCACTTGTCTTATGATGGTCTATATTGGTGCGTCAGATGGTCATTAATGTCCACGCCTGAATCGCTACAATGCTGTAATATATGGGAT
>CM032668.1:9338694-9522408 GCA_019095985.1 Streblospio benedicti
GGATAATGAATAATGTATTAGTTTGGGGCTGTGCATGGGTAACATTGCACATATTACAATTACCAGTTTTAAAATGATGTCATGCGGTGTATTGTGTTTAAGTAATTTACCTATGAGTATCGCGAACATGCATCACTGTTAATCTCTATAATCTAGAGTCTTGTATAGGTGATGAATATAAACGTTTATACCAGTCTTTAATGACAGAGGTTAGGCATATTATTGCATAATTAATACATGAATAATTACTCTACGTGAAAACCTCCATGGAATGGGTTTCCTGTTCCTTTTTTGTGCATTTTGACTTATATCTGTTGGTGCAATGGAAACGAAGTTACGTTAAATGCAAACACTATGTTGTTTTGATCTGAGGATTTAATACATGTGTGGCAATTGAAAAAATAATAATTGCATTAAGAAGTAACGAAAACATCCGAGTAAGCTTAGCAGACGGTTTGGTAGGCCTGAGTCGTTTGTTGTGGCTCTTCTTGTATGTGTTTGCTTGTGTGTATGTTAAAAGCAATAACTTGACGTAAGTCTTATACGACACTCAAGTTATATTTGAATCAGACAACAACCAATAAAAGAACGGTACCGTGAAAATGACAAGCTTTTTTTCTTTTTCTTTTTTCTTCTTTTATTGACAAAGTAACAAACTTCGATATCTTTAGCATAAATTAAAATCTACCGCTTTATAAATGGTGAGAATAAATGAGATTATGGTGACCTCAAAAGAGAGAAGAAAAACAGCAACTCATAACCCAATCATGTAGAACAACTCAAGTTCAAGCCGCAATCAGTATATGGCTGGTGATGAGTTGAGCTAATGTATTGCCACCCCAGGGCCCCATTTCGTCGGGCTATAACATCACAGCACGGCATGACAAGAATCAGCGATAGTTACCCCACCCCAATCGACATGATCAAACGCTCCCATCAACAGTGGGCAGCCGTAACTGTTCGGACATAGGCAGATCCAGGGGGTGCTCGTAGGGGTATCCCCTCACACTATTTTCATATCAAAATTTTCATTTTTTTTATGTTCATGTGGTGTTTAGCTTGGCCGCTTTTGATCATGTTGATTGCGCGTACACAACCCATGAGATTCCTTAAGTGCGCCCTATTCAAATTGAAAAACAAAAACAAAAACTGGACCTTGCAGGGTCATAAGGGGGAGGACTTTCACAGGGCTGGTTTCTCATGTTGAGCGGACATGTGAGGTGGCGAAGGTAGGAATAAAGGTAATATATATTCTACCTTTTTGTAGGAACTACATGCACATGTAATGCTAATACTGACAAGTTATAGGGGAAAAAACGTGACTGAACAGTTACTTTTGATTGAACATTTGTATACGTTGTTACGGGTACCATAGTAGGCTGGTACACCAACCCAAGTATTTCCACACTGTTGGATGTCTATCCTATATGTGTGCTGCACATATGAGATAATTGCAGTAACATAGATTGTATTTTAGTATTCAATTTAACGTACGTAGGTGTTCTAAAATCCGTTTAAGATATATTCATTCTATTCTTAAATATCAGTGTTTAAAATGGGCGAGAAATGTTTCATACATATAATTGCTGGTATACAAGCACTTGAAATATGAATCCATAAGTTTTCTTCAACTTCAGGATAGTCGTTCACAACAAGTATTATTGACGTTAATGATATTGATGATCATTTTGTGCAACATTTGTGGCAGATATTTCCAATAAATCATTATAATTTCCCATTTTGAATTATTCTCACCAAAATCTAGCACATTAAAACCAGTTATTTGCCTCGTTAAAATTGCATTATGACACTGCACTGACAAATCAAGTCGCAATATCTTACCATTTTCCGTCTGTAAAAATGCATACTAGGGTAGGAATTCCGCGGAAGTTCTACTTTAGCTCATATCTACCCTAAAATACAATGCACAATGCAATTGAGGTTGAAGACAGTCTGAAACACCTACTCCAACAGTGAATGATGATTACACAACGAAGGCCAACAACATTATTATTACGTATCTTACAGATGAGTCCCCGTAGGCGTCGGCCTACTCAGTGGGTGTTCCACTTGAGGGACCATCCAATCACGCAGCCTCGCATGATACCGCAACAAACCACACTGACTGCTGAAGCTGGCTCAAAAATCACTTGATCCTTCTTCTCTGGAAGAGGTAGCAGTAGAAACGTCGTCTGCGTACAAGGTGGTGTTTATATGACAGATTGTTGTTGAATTTATCACAGGTGCTTTGTGAATATAAAGGTAATCGTTTGTTTTGACCACTGTGCACATGTATAAAGGACTACTGACATTCATTGTACGATCCTTCTAATGCAACTCTGAAACTGAGCTTTTAGTTTGATTGGAATCAACATCATTTGCACCCAACTATCGGCAATTACAAGTATGCTACACATACCCATGTAAATTAATACCGCATGCCAAACTATGATAATTTTAAGGAAGAACTGCACGCTCTCTAGATACCTTAGAGATGTTCTCTTTCTTTGAATGGGCTTCACTAGCAAGGGTGTGGACCCAGTGGGAGACGATGTCTAGGTTAAATGTGCATGCTGACAATACAATGTATGACCAAACATGGAAGAAGAAAAAATGCTAACAAACTGGTTGGGCCCATGTCCATGTGTTCCACACGCTAGTCACTCTTGAGAAACAAAAAGACTACACTGAGTGTTGTACCCTTCAAGGATGTTCCCCGGCACTGTACCCTTTGCTCTCTTTGTGACCCCATCATGACCTCTCACCCTCGTGTATGTGAGCCGGGTGCCGCAGCCACCAGCCTCGTTATCACAATGAGCTGTCATCACCCACTTAACACCGCCAAGTAGTTGCTCACTTCTCAACTCACCTCACGCTTGTCCCACGTGGTTAAAACGCATGCACGCACGCAACAATCACACAAGACGGTGAAAACCCACAATTGGAGCACACCAATGGTGTAATTTTTAAAACTCAATCATGCTTCATCTGCTGCAACAAGCTTATATTCACATCATACCACCTTCTGCTCATTTAATGTGATTGCCTTGTAAAGTGTAAACTGTATAATGTTGGTGTAGCGACTGTTGGTGATTGAGGTGTCATGATGGTGATTTGACTCTCATACAGTCGCGTGCTGTGACTGTTTACACTAGCTACATGTATACTAGCTGATCCTTTTTTTCTTTCTTGTTTTCTTTTTTGTATGTGGGTGGTGGTACACGGGCGGGGGGGGCGGTGGTACGCATTTATAAGCGATCTCATGGGTTTTGTACGTGCAATCAATAGTGAATATGGAAATACAAAAACACACGCACAAAGATGGACACGGTGCGTAGCTGTCAGTGGTGTGTCCCAACGCCCCTGTTGGATCTGCTCACGTTATTTCATTGTTAGCTGAACGTTTGTGATTACTTGTAAAGACGGAAATCGACAATCGAACCCACGATATTCCGGCCATGAGTCCGATCTATCATTTACTCGAACAACGAAGCCCATGCTATATGTGTCGGGGGAAAATATAACACCCGTCTACTATAAGTTGTACACTAATACTCAAGTATGGTCTAGATCAGTATCAAGACAAACAATAGCCGTAGTCTGGTCGTAAACGTCCAGAAGGAGATGAGACAAGATCATCTGCTGCTGTCAGCACGTGATTGCTCTAACGCGATTGGTTCATATTGATCCCTTACTCCAATCACTTTCTTGGCACTCTTTTGCATTCAAATTGTAGCATTTCAGGACTGCGATATGATTGACTGTGAATAAACTCTTGGACGGTGGAGTATGTTGTCTATATTCGCGTTACATTTTAGTTTTGAACGGGGATCAATTCCGTAAGCACGTTCGCTTCGTGTATGACGTCAGCAATATTAGTGTTCTCCATCGTCTGTTCACAAATGTCTTTCACAATGCCTATGAGCATTTTGTACCCGTGGGTTAAAAACCGCATTATCTTATGACATTTTTCAAAACCTAACTCAATACCAGTCATGGGAAATGGCCTTAACATCATCCAGAAAGCACAGCCAGTGTGTTATAATCATATTTAAGTAGGTTTATATTTAGTTATATATCCAAGTTACCCATGCCTGATTGACAGCTAAAGGGAAACATGCAGTCAATTTGATTGGCATATGGCCCCAGAAGTGTTACACTTATGTTTCCATAAATGATTGAGGGCTATATTCAATAACGTATAAGCCCGTAATAGATGAGGATGCACACTCCCCATTAATTTAGGCATCATTAGACTCTAAGGATTTCATTTAAGAGGCACCTGTGTCTACGGTTACCAATGCTACAACCAAAGTACATAAAATCACTAATGTCTACAGCCAATCAAATTAAGCAAATTTGCATATTTGTAATTGACAAAGAATACTTGAGACCATCTCTCAAATGTATTATAGCTGGGTTATCCAACTCAATCAACCAGTTCATATTGTCTTAATTATCTATTGATTTGAATGGTTAGGTAAGTAGGTAAGTAAGTGATGTGACTACCTAACAGCGTTCTGCACGGTCAGCTTTTGGCACAGTTTATCCGCCCCGCGACCGCGTCATTCCGACCGCATCCGCCCCGCGACCGCACCAAATTACACTTCTGTGTCCGCATCCGCCCCGCGACCGCAAGATTTTGACCGCATCCGCCCCGCGACCGCATTGCCATAAGAGAAAATGACCGCAATTTGACCGCACTATTACAGATCATCCGCAATATATCCACAACACGATCCGCTATCAGAATCATTATCATTTACTGTGGTGAAACTTGCAAGAAAATGATAAACCAAAACTAATATTAAAGTGAATGCAGTTATCTTTATTTACATGTTATCAAATGTATAGGACACTTTTGCAAAAAATATAGACCATACCATACAATGATGAAAACATTCATAACATTAAATGTTCAGTCTTCATGATAGCACTACAGCACTGCAGCACATACAAAGTTCTATTTTAACTCCCTAAAGAATGGTCTACTACTCCAAAGTGAACTGATACTGATTTCCTAATTACATCTTTATTTATAGGGGAATGCAAGGGTAATAAGACAAAGAGATTTCTGCTTAACTAAGATCAAAGTAGTCAAAAGGAAATCATACTGGAATCTATGTTTATTTCATAACAACATGTATGTTTACCCACATTTAGAACTAAATATTTTATATGATAAGAGATAAAAATGGATGCATCCCTTTAACTTAGAACAAATGGATATCACATTGTTGGAACAATGCTTTACTCCCAATTAAGATTTAACTTGCATGGTCATAAAAGACTCCTTAAGGTTAAGCAAACATCTTCATAGAGGTCATGCTTATTGGCTAACTAGCTAACTGCTACTTATCAATGAATTCAAAAGGAACCATGCTGTGCATAGCGGTTAACTCTAATTAAGGACAGTAATGGTATGAAATTGACTCCAAGGCATATGGTGATTACAAGTATGAGGTGTTTCTAATAAAATGTAATACAACATTATAAAATGAAGTGTTTAAGATACACTTCATATGTTTTTCTAACATGTCTCTAATAACTGCAATATGGCAGTTTATCAAATCAAAAAGTAACATGCTTGCATGTTCTTGCAAAAAACAAAGTAAAAAAGATGATGATCAAAGAGAATCTTATAGTGATCTGGTGTAGATGCGGATCAAAGAATGATCCACGGTCATTCAAATGTTTCTGACCGCAAAGCGTCCACAAAGTAACTACATTGATCCGCAAAGTGTCCGCAACACATATTTCTGACTACATCCGCCCCGCGACAGCAAGAATTTGACCGCATCCGCCCCGCGACCCGCAACAGTAATGATGCGGATACCCGCGGACTGATGCACTCTAAAACACGATCTGGCCAAAATCATGAAAATGTAAAGAGTCCAATAGGGAGAGGGGGATTTCGCCGGCCTCCATGGATCTGCCATGGATTTTTAGTAGTACGTACCCATAGGCAGATCCAGGGGCGCAGAGGGCGCCCACCCCCCCCCCCTTTTTCCACCAAAATACTTCATTTTCATAGGGTTTTTCATGAAATCCCGTAAGTGCGCCCCCTCTTTTCCTGAATAGCGCCCCCCCCCCTTTCCGAAAACCTGGATCTGCCTATGGTACCTGAGAGGAATCTGCAGTCAGTCAGATTTGTTCATGAATGTGATTTATTATAAAAGAATTTTGTGCAGTATATGTGCGGCCCTTGCTGTAATTGTTGTTTGCTAATATTAAGACATTGGACGTAATGAGCCAACGATTGTATTCACACATTTAAATTGGTCATAAGATATAGGGATACATCTAGATATTACACACATATATTTTTTCCTGGCAACAACTTGATAGTGGTATGGTCATGTTAAATCACCAAACAAACTGCATCTGGCAGTGGCGGTCACGGTCATTCTCTCAAACTGCTGAGAGTATGCTTTTTGACAAAGAAATGTACGCATTTACACAGCAGACGATACTTTACCTCTGGAGCTAGCTCATTAAGATACACTCTTTCAAAACAAGCTACTTCCCAGCTCTGTTTGTGTAACATTGGACGTCACTACGAGAAGACCCAGCAAAATGACGTTATAATTAGTTCGGTATTGCAAAAATCTCGCTGACATTGTCATTATCCGTGTTTGTTTTCTTTCCACGGCAGACGTATTTTCAACAAACCGTGTATCGCTCAGTGTTGCCTTTGTAGAGCAATACGTTTGTTTGTATTGTATTGACTATATGCAAATGCTTTAACATGCAGATGGAAAATTCAAAATTGGCGTAGATCTATATGCTTCACTTGTAACATGATTCATATACGATTTAGGAATGAATTTATATGAGCTCTGGAAATTATACTTTTAATAAGATGTTCGTAGTACACATATTTTTACAATAATGTCACAAACTAAGAATTCAAAACAACTGCTCTATATGTCATTCATACATAGAATTGAATTAATTAACTTATGGCCAATTAACAATGGCCACTTTATACGTCTGTGTCATGTGTCAAAATTAATTGAAAGTTTAGAAAAGCAATGAGGATAAAAATGTTATCCAAATTGAATCAAAGTATACGTGAAAGTGGGAATATATAGTGTGCGAATATCATTTATTGTCTTGTAGCATATGCACTTGACAAGAATATCTAAATTTCAAAATAGTGGATATTAATGACCATGATATCAAAAGTGGTGAAACCTGTTTATGTAACAACAGCAAGAGATATATTTGTTGGCAGTACAAGTGTTAATATTGTACTCTGAATTGCTTTTTAGAAATTAATACCAATAATTAGATGACGTTTGTAAGTTAAGTTTACGTTACCCATTGGGATTGCTATAATACCTTAGTAAAACTATTTTTTATGATTTACATATTCCATATACTGGTCATCACCACCTTCCTGGTGGAATACAAGAAGTGTAGCAGTGCTCCTTCTAAATAGTAAATTGTTCTAAGAAAAAGTAAATTTAACATGTGTCGGCGCAACTACATGTACATTGCCTGCTATCTTTGGGTGAGAAATATCTAAGTAATCCATGACTTCACATAAATTTGTTTATTAGAATCGGTTATTTTATCGGGTAATACCGTAATTAAACCAATTCTCGTGATAATATATAATGGCTTAGTTAGTGAATCACAGCAAAACGAAAGTCGTAAATTCTCACCTTGAATGTCAATAGATAATCCTTATATACACTAGCATGATAATTATTCCAAGTATATCCTTCTTATGGCTAATCTGTCGCGAAAATAGACTTAAGTCCAAGCTGGGTTCATGACTTTGTATACATTGTTCAATTGTAAGGCAAGTTACGGTCGATTGTTGGGTTAGTTGCTACTATAATCATGCAATTATTTGCGACGGAAAATATTCGCCAATATAGTTTGCACACTTACACTTTTGTCATGATCACTGTTGATCAATGTTGGCACAGAATGATCTTTATTTTTAAACACAGGCCTTTAGCAACGTGGTGTCATTAAAACTGTTTCATACATAATATATGAAATAGACCCCTGAACTACATTGTGTTATGTATCAACCTAATAGCCACACATTCTCTCAGCAGGGTGAAAACATTTGAATTCAAATGCAAATGTTTATGCATTAAATCAGCAAATTTTTAAAGGCACAAGTTGCACCCTTTTAAACGTAGAACCCACGAATTAAACTGCTTTCGCCTCATGGTTACAATGGTCTTATAGATATATTGCAGCCTTATCACTAACCAGTCATTACAATGTCACTTTTCAACAATATAGTCTGCTTGAAGAGGCATTTAGACCAATTGGGCAGTAATCTGGATATGTTTGCTCTCACCAAGTCAAGAGCTTTATGAATTACTATAGAGTAGTTCAAGATGTGAAGCATTAAGCAAATAGTTTAAACAATGTCTTTTGTTTTCTTTATTCATATTGATTCAGTTGTTTGTTTTTGTTTTACTTATTCAACCCTGTTGTTAGTGCTGCTAAAGTGAGATGTATATGTTAGATGAACTATAAAAATAAATCTGAAAACAAAACAGACAGAAAGACACCAAACAAGTTTCAAATTCTGGTTCCTGGCACATGGCACCAGCCCTTAATATAGAAGAACTATTGCAGACACCTTTTGGAAGGTGAGAAAAAGTTGCAAGTACATGGCCTGGTTGTGGTCTTTGTAACTTCCGCTGACAGCTACAAGACGAACCGCCGTGCACCTGAAACGCCTGGTGCACAGACTAGCAACAATTGCCGCGCAATTAATGCGTTTACCAGACTGAGGCAAGGATCAAACAGCTATTGCCAGGCACAGCACTTTCACTTTGTAACTGACGCAGCAACAAAGCTTTCGAGTCAAGGCAAATTAGTTATGTGTTAACATAACACCAGTACGGAATATTTATTTCACTATTTTATATGATATGAAGTTTTACATTCTGCAATAACATTATTAAAAAATAAAAATAAATAATAAGAATACTTATTTGCTGTGATCACGATGCTATCATGTTGAAATAAAGCTTTTATGAAGACCTGTTTCTCACAATAACGAATCTATACAGCTGTACGGGGGTATAGACACACATCTCCAACTCAAAATGTAGCAAAAGGGTACAATAACCAGTTGTTCCAACTAGTTAGACCACTGCAGCTAAGCAGCAGGTGAGATTCGGCTGTGCGTAAGTTTCAAAAGCTCACTGCGCATCCACGTCGCACTCTCCACCAAAAGCAGACGATTGTGTAATTTTGCGGTCGACGGGTCATGTCAGAAATTTGCCACAACTTGATTCACTGATTAACACCTGTGAGGTCCAGTGAAAATTACACAGGACTGTGGCTCGAGCCATCCACTGTTGGAGCCAGGCTGATTAACAATAGAGACTTTTCAGTCTCCTTTTTGTTTTCACACCCACGTTTATTTGACTGGATTTAGCGTGTCCATCTGTGTGGTGGGAACAATCTGAAGGTTGGAGGTCGTGATCACAATAAACTCTGCTAGTAGGTAGTATTGATGCATGTATGTAAAGAATATTTATACACAACAGGGTCTAAACCCGCCTTGCTGTTAAGTCTGGTTGGTTGGGGACATTCTACCATGTTTCTGGGGATTTTTAGCAACATTTTGTGGATTTGTGGCGGGGTATTAGGCTACTTGTTTCAGCCGGAGGTTGGGGCGGGGTGCATTACACTAGCAAATTTATACGGGCACTGGGTCCACCGGTCCACACAAGGCCTATAGGGGCACACTAATTTCTGAAAACTGGATATGACTTAATACACACTTCACCCCACCCCCGTATACCCCACACCCTAATGACGCAAATAAAGACTTGTATTTGCATTACTTTGATTTATTGTGTTTATAGACATATAAAACCTGTCTTTCTGTCTCTCTAATAGTGCATAGTGTGTATGAAATACCACAAAGGGACTCAGGAATGGCCTAGATCTGTCACTGGATGCAATCTATCCAAAAATTCTAATGGTAGTTTCAGAACTTCCCAATATTCGTACGTTTGCATTCATTTTTGGTAGCAGTCTCATGCTTTTACTTGATGTTCTGTAAAATAAATATGCAAAATATAAATGTTCGAATTCGAAAGACAACTTTCACCAACTCTTGTACGTAGAGGGAACACAAATTGCTACATTTCAACCGTCTGATTTACAAGTGCCACCAATTAAACTTCACTAAGTGGAATTAAAATTCTACAGTAGCTCTACAGTAGCCCATTAGTACCAATATTTTTATTTACAGGTGAAAGGTGGAACCAGTCTTGGGGAATTAGTTGAGTAAATTTTACTTGAGCTTGCTCGCAGAGTTTTGCTTTAAAAATGTCCAAACGTCTGAATGTAATTTGATGCCTTAATATACATATTTTGATGTTTCCAATAACCTACAAAACCTCTTTTACGGGACCACGTAAATGCACTAAACGGGGTTGCACAGTGTGTATGTGTTATTTTATGTAATTTTTATCCGTTTATTTTCTATAAGTTATTATTTCAATTCCATAGCCATGTTTTAATGTAGCAGTTTACGTTTCCAATTGTTTTTGGAAATTATCTTTTTTAATTTCATTACCATAGATTTCAATTTCATTACCATAAGTCAACAACAAGACGTCCAAATGTTGAACAAGTCAACTTTGACAGTGACATAGCACTTATAGGATGTCTTTTGTTCACATTTCCAGCATTGTAACGTTAAAATACCAAGATGTCACAACTCCGCTTGCTCCAAATGTCTGTGGCTTGTTTAAATCTCGGTCAACCTATCTTATTGGTGAATAACAAGTTTAAATCTATGTAGATACGTGTAAATGATAAAGGCTGTGATAAAACAGTGACAGGTAATCTGTTATTGTTGATTGACAAGTGAGAAAAAACACAATTCGTCCAAGGGGGCTAGTTATGGAAATCAGTGACGGAATCAGTACAAAAATTACGTGTATAGTCAGGTAAATGTGATGATGAATTCAGGAACCATGTCATATGGACATACAAGGTGATTGCCCTATCTGGACAGCCTTATACTGTAACTTTCTTTCTCCTACGGAAAAGGGTTTCGTTGTAGAGAGGTTCAACCGTCATCAAATAGTTTTAATTATAGCTTTTACAATTTTCAGAATAGCAGGTAATGACAATGCGACTGAACAAACTCCATATTTCGAACAGTTTCCTATGCTCATGATAATCAAATCACAGGTTGATAAATGCAATAATGAATAATTAACGCATTGGTACTAATTACAATGCATTATGAAATACACCGGCACCATGACACAGTGGGCTCTACTGTTCAGAGAGCAGCTTCAAATGAATAATGAAATATTTATTGCAAAAGCAAGAAAAGGTGCATTTTGGCCCCTTAATGCAAATACATGATTCCCTACTGGGTGTTAAGTGCATTTTTATGCACGAAGTTACCCGCGTGAAAACATCATCATTCCAAATCAATAATGTTATATCAACTACATCGCTGTTCACACTTTTATACATGGCCAAATCCATAAATAGAAAATGCAGAAGATTGTGTATTCATCAAAGTTAAAATCGTATGCAGTAGCAATGACATCCGTTAGAAATAACATAAGATACGAAAGAAGAGGTTGCTGCTGCTGCTGCCAGGGTGATCTATAGTAACTATAGAAAAATATATATAACCGAGACTGTAGATGCGCCAGAATCTATAGTGTTAATGCAATTTATTTGAACTGTTCCTAAGCTTATACTATGATGATGGCTCGCATACTTGACCAATCACCCCCCCCCACACACACACACACACCTGAAAAGTACTCGCTGAGCAGTGCAATACGAATTGAATTTGCTCAACATCAAGTACCTACTCTGACCAGTTTTCGAAGCCATGCACTTTTGACGTGGACTCCAAGGTAAGAAACATTCGTAAGCTGACCCGAGATCTCGTCTAGAGTACTGTTACTGCTGCAGTTGAATCTAGGGGACTAGGGGTTACCTGCACACCTACCAGCGTTATTGCCCTTGTTAGATAGTTAAATGTACCCCACGTAGCTTGTAAGACGGGGTATATAGCCTTGATGAAAATCCATTCACCAACATTTTTTTTTCCTAAATCACCAGCCACCAATACATTTCATTGTCTTTCACCAATAATCAGGATTTTAACTGAATAGGTTGCGTCACATTTCACAGTTAAATATAATATACACTTATAATACAGGCAGTACACAATTCAAGCTCAAGATTTAGAGCAAATCACCAATCACAGCCCTTGCAGTGAGCAGATCACCAGCCACCATGAAGAGGTTGCATCACATTTACACACGTAAATAGAGATAGTTCATAATTCAAAATAAAGATTGATTTAGGGCATATACCAATCACAATTTTGCCAAATGTACCACCTCTTGTAACCGGTTGACGTCTATTTTAACCAGACCTACTGAATGGGATGGCCACCGTAAAATGTATAGCACCTTAAATTGTATCAAATTGAAAGGAGAGATACTCACCCCTGAGATATAAATTGAATTATGATGACATAGCACGTGTTATACTTCACACAACCAAGTCAAAGGGACGGGACACTCATATATAATGAAATATGTGTCTGGTTCAAGTTCAGTACACCAGTAGGTTATGACATTAAGTCTTATATTACTAATGATTCATCAATCCAGTCCAAAGATTCCGTCAACTACAGCAAACCTATGTCCTTTGCAAATATGACACAATAAAAAAGTTGGATAAGCTTCATAAAACCATTCCAAACACGCAATATAGGTGTAGTACATGACATTAACAAGCCATCGCTAACAGGCGTGGTGTATATATTAACTCTCAACCACACCTCTATTGCAAATGGAGGGCCATTTTTGGCAGACACGTGTGAAACACAAATACATATGGACATATTATACACATAAATCAAACACCCGTGTTTAAGTTTAGTGTGGTTCCTTTTTTAACGTTTCTTAATTCTTGTGTTAGCCTGTTCAAACTTATGTAAACCGCATGTGTATAAAAGTATCATTTTTTGCAAACTTATTACATGCACATGTAATAGCTACCCTTTCATACCAATGTATGTCATTGTTCTTTTATTAAGATGATCTGGAAACTCCTGAAGATTAGAGGCTGTACAGATTATAACCTTTCAGCATATTTTGTTTGCTTTGGATAAACATAAGGGAGCCCCTGGTCATTTGATTATTTGCATAACGATGCCTAAAATTGATGGTATCGATCATATGGGACACCTTTTTACTTGCAGTCAATGCTTGTATTTGATTTTTGTTTGTGTGTTTGTTGTTGTTGCTGCTGTCGGCGCCGCCGCCGCCGGCGTCGTCGTCGTTGTTGTTTTGTTTTGTTTGTTTTTTTGTGTGTGTTTTTTTTTGGGGGGGAGGATGGGGTAGGGGGTGGGGGATGTGTTCCCCCTAAATGTTGGGGGCTGGCTGGCTGCAGCTAACTCTGTCCGCCCTAGGCCTGTCTATAAGGTAGGACAAAACATCATGGGAGGTCTGATGAATACCAAAGCTAAACGAGGAAAAACGGGACGATCCACTGGAATGTCTTCGTTGCCGTCTTCTAAGTGGACCTATCGTCTTATAAGGTGAGACTTTTAACGCAGTACTACCTGACAGCTACAAGAAGTCGACATTTCAAACGACAATCAAAACCACGTGTGTAAAAAACCGCACGCATGAGTCATCAAGATCCCTAATTTGCATATCCGACCATCAATTGTCGTTTGAATCAAAGACTGTTCTCGATTTTATCGTGGTCGTAAATACCGTGTTTAGTAGGAGTTTAATTGCAGCAATTTGTCTTTAACGATTGACGTGGCGAATGCAGTCGGTATTTCTTGATCAGTCGGAGCCTTTGGTGTTGAAGAATAACAAAACATGATCATGAATAAACTGGTTATAGAAAGGTAATTCATAAGTTACCACGGTTATTGACCAGTCTAATTATTCTTCGTTTGGAAGGGTCCATAATCCATTTGTGGATCAAGACATGTGCGAGTATTTTGACTTCAATAAGTTAAACTGGATACTGATACAATGCATACCCCTTAGATCATTTTGAAGTGTAAGTATAAATGTAGTGGATATAGGTAAAATATATCTTCATCAAATTTGTAAGATACTTGAATTACCTTTAAACAGAAAAGCTAGTTCAACATCGTACATTAGGTTTGGAAGAAGGATCTCTTAATAGTGACTATAATCATTCATGGCTATAGTGCGTTTAAAATTCAGGGATTAGACTAATTACGTCCATTAATCTAGGTGGCTGTCAGGGACTTGTCTCCAGGGAATCCTGGACTAATCCACGACATTCCATACATTAGCGATGCTCCTAGTAGAATATAGTCTTTCTTGGTGGATCTACAAACGATGAAATATTTATGTATATAAATGAATAGTTTAATATCATCTTTGAAAGTATTCATATATTTAAATTGTAATACGAAAGACACTTAAACAGTTTAGAATATTTCTAAACTTCAAATGGCAATATACTGAGGAGATGACATTTCAAGAGTAATATATACTTCAATAATAAATTCCTTAATAGAGAAAAATATCAGAGCAATTATAACATAACACAATCAGGATCGCACGTGAATCTATCACCTCATGGACGCAACATAAAACGGAAACTCTCTGGCCGATTCTCGGAAACTATGGCAACTATTTGATAGATCCGGCAAATTACTGGTGACCTCCCGCCGTGTTAATCACGAGGGAACCTCATTTTTACACCTCTGCCTCGATCCTGCTACATCCATTCCTCTTTCCCCATTCATAATTATTCCTCAGATACTGGCCTGAACCTTCAGATTAATTGCATTTCCTAACACTGGAACTGACCCGCCGCGAACTGGTTTTGGGATGCAGGGAAATTTTATATGAAGCGACGCACAGATAACTTGAGTTGCTACAGTTCAGCCAACAGTTGTGGGGACGGCCGGACAGACGGACAGAGTGAATGGCTATGGAACAGCAATAGTCGGTAACATTTTAAAGCTGCTGCTGGGGTCAAACACCTCTACGTGCTTAGGTTTCATACAATATTAGCAGGGTTGCAATAGCAATCCAAGAAAATGAAGCGTTACGTGTACACTACGAATGTCAACAACAGCACACATAGAAATACGTACTTATGCTAAAACAGAAATAGCACTGCTGCTTAATAAAGTTCCCAACATCCCCTGCATCCCCACACCCACCCCGTCGCCAGGCACCCGCCACGTCACTTGTTACGTGGTCGCAAATGAGCGTGACCTCCGCGTGACGTGCGCGGCGGGGTGCTAGCTAGCGGCTAGAACCAGACGTATCGCTGGAAGCGCCGTCAATGTGCGGTGAGATTGTGGAGGTGGGTCGGGCCGCTTAGGTTCTTGCGCACAGGTGCTCGTCTGCTTTTCCCTGTTTTATATTTTGTATATGGTGTCGTTCAGTTAATCATTCTGCTGCTTCTGATTCTGCTGCTATGGCTGCTGCCGCCGCCGCCGCCGCCGCCGCTGCTGCTACCGCCGTTGCTTGTTCTTCTGTTCCTTTTCTTACTCGTTACTCGTTTACTACTGCTGTTATATTGTGTTATCTCGTTGTTCAATATCCTCCAACTGTCCCTGCAGAGAATGAGCCATGCTCCGTGAGTAGCTTACGCAAGAATGACACGGCTGACCACCTACACTGACCACTGCCAGTCCAGCAGCTGACCAGAACACTGACCCGCGTGACGTAAGAAGCACGTGCTCTATGGGAGGCGCTAATGAGGTACACGTTTTCGCACGTCGTTGTGACGTCATCTCGACAGTACCACATGGTTAGCACGCAGTGGGTGTGTGATTCAACGTCTTTACTTTAAATGAATGCTCGAGAGAGTAGTCATTTTGTTGTTTTACTTGTTGAAAATTATAGACGTTTCTCATTAGAAGTATTGCACTTATTAAATTAAAGATTTTGGCGGGGGATCTATCAAATTGTATAAGATTAGCACGTGCCACCAAAATGCTACTTTTCCACCACTGGCACTAAACCTCCAGCCGCTCCCAAAAATGCTGGTTATAACCCTTCACCGTTTAACTAGTAATTGCTACAATGTTCGAATCTATATGTTTGCGTGTTGGCATACAGTACAATGAAATAATTGTAATTACATCTTACAGTGTTAAACATGATAGTTAACGTCTTAGCATCAGTCTGACAAGGTTAATGTCTTACTATTGACCGGTCCCAATCCGTGTTTGTTTATAGTTTAGAAGCAACTCATGACATCAGAATAGCAACATATACTTTTCGTACCTATACAATTAGGTTGCACTTTATATACGCAATGCTTATATCTAAATCAAATACAGCCATGTTCTCACAGATAAGTGTGCAAAATGAAATGCTTTGAAAAGTCAATCAAGTTCAGGTCAGGTTGTGACAGCGGGGGTGTGGCATGAGAATGTAATTCTGATTAAACATACACATCACTTTTGCTTACTGATGCAACAATTACATACAATAGTACACTGCGGGGATCTCAATGAGTACAGCACACCCACGCTAATATGATCTCATGCACAGTTTAGTGTTTATATCGGCTATTCTTATGGTCCATATATAATAATGGGAATAGAATCAATGGAATGTTATAATTCATTTTAACAGTGTGTTTATTTTCTGTATATACTCTCAAACATTTTAAGCCAATCATTTTCGACCCCTCAGAGATTCTTCTTCATAGCAATGACGTCAACCAGAATGACATCAAATGGCATCGAAATAATCCTGAATGCAAGGGCATTGGGCCATATATAGGTTAAAAACACGAATGTTTCATATGCTTTTTAATGGTCACTAAGGATGGTTTCTCTGTACTCAGTATTGTGATATTTGATGAGACGGAAGAAGTTGTTCTGGTGCATGGCGTATGGACGGCCACCTGCGGTGTGGGGGTGAACGCAAACACGGCTTATTTGTGTTAGCACTGTCTATTTTTCAAAGATAGTTTGATGTGGCTTTCTATTCTACGGATCGCAACCTTTATTTTGTCTTGTTAATACTGAGAAGGCATTTGTTGGCTTCCTAACTAATAGATAAGGCCATAGGCCATAGGTCAACGCCCTTACTAAAGTCACCAGATCTCTTTAGATCCCCAACGCTCTCTAGAATACGGTGCCAGATACATGTATTCACTGTATATAGGCTATCCAAATCACATTGAAAACATTGCAGCATGATACTTTGAAACCCCTCGTTCATCTAAGCTATGTCATGACCACCATGGAAGTTTTTACTCACTATTTAACACTACGTAAGGACCACAATGATGAATATAAATGACCAAGGATGCGGGCCAAGGATATTGTAATATACACATTATAACACGTCTCAATTGAATGACGTGTCAAAATGCAGGGTGGCAAATCCCTGTCAAAGCAAATCATTATCCTTCCAGCCAGGGGTGAACACAGAGTGGAACGTTGCTGACAGAGTCCAAACACTTGGTGTTTTCCTAGCTGATGTGGTGAAGTCAACCTGTTAAAAGTTTATACAAGAGTGCTGGTCCAACAACATCACAAGTGTTATGCAATGTTGTTGCGCTTTTTTCTTTTGTTCTGAGAAGTTGAATTTTCTAACCAACTGAACATGGTTCTTAACATTTGAATCCTTAACTGGACAAGTTGGTTTCACAGTTTACTCTATATCTAGGACGACGGCGTTAAAGAGTTGGGACAAATTGTCAAATGAGAGATGCGTTCAATATGTGTATGGAGAAGAGATTCAAGGGGCTGTTTTGAAGAGATGGGAACTTTAGACAGGGGGTATCTTTTGAAGTCTATGATAGCTGGTTCTACCGTACATTTGCATGTACACTAAATTATTGACTCAGTCATTCAGTTTATGCGAAAATCCAGTTTTACACAACTCCTTAATTAAGTAAGACTTCACTATTATACCAAACAAAAATCAACAAGCAGCAAAGAGTTCACATCGTGTACATGTAACAGTCATCTTTATGACCGCATATAACTCTTGGCATGCACGTACATAAGCAGACAGAACTTCACAGTAACAATTTACAATTCTTTACAACAATCCATCCTCCCACAATGCTGTCTAACATTAGCGAACATTAAGGTGTCTGCGGTTACGAGAATAACCAAGGCGCCCTCTTACGGCGTATCATTAATTGATCATTTCACGAGCGACACTTCTTGAAATGGGCGCCATTTATTTTAGCAAGACAGATAGCAGATTTCAGGTTTAATGGTTGTAATATTGGGGTGGTGTTTGACATTTTATTGTCTCTTGCAGGGAGAATTTGGCTATCGCAGGACGTCTGGTAATATGCTAACCCCCCCCCCCTTTCACCCCTCAATTTAGTCTTATTTAAAATGACTCTTCAAATGCACGTTTGTTGAGAAGATACTTGTTTGTAGGGCATCTACAGTTGGCAATTTTATGACATATAGTTGGACTGAACACTTCTGCTTTGGGAAGTATCTTTGTCAATAAAAAGGAGAAAATGTAAGGGAAAGTTGAAAAAAGTAAATGGCACCTGCAATTTTGAAAAGAAAAATGCAGCTGTCAACATTTAACATTGTTAATATAGCCAGAAATAAGCATATCTCTAGTATGCAGCTAAAAGCGTACGTACGCATTGCATCAATCGAATGTTCAAAGCCTATAACGTTGCATAACTACGCGGGAGACCTGATGTCCACCTGTGAAATACGGTTTGAACTCAGCTGGACGCGTGGTCAAGCATGGTCAGTGGCTTGACCACCGTGGGAAACTGACCACTCCCAACCACTGGTATAAAATGCTCGCCATTTTAGTATTTGCTCAATGGATGTGACATCTTTAAAAAGAAAGTATCATTTTTGTTAGTATATCAAATGTGTGAATATCTATATAAAAAGAGGGCTGCCTAAATGTTTATCGACAATGACAAGCATAGGAACATATGCTAGTAGTAAAGTAACCTCTTCATTGGTGTACATCATTAAATGCATGCTTGTCATTATAATTCATCATTTAAAGGTCAAGAAGGCCATGCCATAATAATGCTGGTCAAGTATTCAAAACATGACTTTTATCCAAAGAATGCATTTCATGTTTCAAAGTAAAATTCCAAGTCTGGTGAAACGCAAATGGATTCTCCCTATTGTGATATTACAAATGCAGGAAAAGATTTTAAAATTCAAGCCTACCGGGTATAAACTTTATAATTATACATCTCGTTTCATACACACTTATCATCTTACAAGCTTACCACATTTCATTAAGCACCCGAAAAAGAGTTCATGACTGTATTCAAGAGAGAAAGGTCTTAGCAGTGTATACGTACAACAGAGTTGTGTCAAAATTCAAAACTGAAATAATTAGAGTGAAAACAACTAATTAGATCACTTATAAACTAAACATTGCAAGTGTGTACTTCAAGTACCTTCAAACATAAGATTCATGGTAAGCATGCTTAGAAGAAAAGAAGTTTCCCTTGAACGCAATGCCAACCAGTCCAAAGCATTTATTTCTTTATGCAAAGTGGAGAGTTTTGGCTTGAAAAGGTAAGAAGAAGGCGTTTAAGGCAAACAGATTATTCAATTGACTATGACTTTTACATTGTCAAGTGTTTGATGTGGTATTATTCACTAGTACAGGCAGCATTGGAATAAATAGTTACAATAGTTTTTTCCCCTTCCCATCTATAATTTTCCCCATAGAACCTTAATAATAAAGGTCTAAAGTTACCATTCTTGGATTTAATGCTCTTTTTTGTCAAACATTAATAAACATACACGATGTTAAAAATCTTACCTTTATGAAAACCAAACTTAGATAGCTTCTCTTCTCAAGTCCTTTTAGATATCCGTACAACGTGCGCTTATACACCATATGAGGCTCTTTCTGTCTTATAGATATTTGAACATATCCTTATCTATTTAAGTTTAAAGTCACCTCAATATTTTTCAAATAATCATCCACAAAATACTATCCATCCAAAGTTACTAACTATTTTACAAGAAAGTACTCAATTCTGAGAAATCCCCCGGGAATTCAAACTAATCCCCCTTGATTAGCAGCCACTAATCGCATGGTTGTCATAATCCTCTCCTCTAATCTCTCAAGATGCTAGCCACACAGAAGATAGCTTGTCAATAATTACAATTACAGTAAAGCAATTGACTCTTCTCTTTAGCCTTCTGAATGAGAGCAATGAGTAGGTTTAGACTTACGCCATCAATTCTCGTCGTCTGCTCATTTGTTTGAAAGACTTACGATCGTTTCTCAGAGATGTCTAAAAAGCCACGTAAGTTTCTCTTTGAAGGCGGCTTCTTTCTGATGTATGAGGCAAGGCGGGTCACTTCACTTCTGATTATTGGATGCTAATTTGTGGATTAATTAGCATGTTTAAGCAAACGTTCTAAGGTTAAAATGTATGACTATCCGAACGCCATCAACCTAGACCACCGGGCACGAAAGCATGCACGCATATCCTTGAGCTTCTTGTTTTTCAAAATTCAAACAGAAATCATTTACTTGTGTAATTAAATGCAATATATTGAGCCAAACGGGTCTAGACTACCATGGATTGATGGACACACACGTTAAATTGATGTTTGAATTGATGGCATTGAGATACATTTTTATCAAAATGATTGTGAAAAGCTGTTAACAGCACACCGATTTAAACCAAGGAAATCATTGAGTCCAAATCCATTTTCAAAAGGGCACTTCATATCCAACTTATACAACAGTCATCACTACTATTCAAACATGAAAAGAAAACAAACGTGGCATGCACGTCACTCTAATTAATTTCGTCGCAACATCTAAACTGATAGCATTTCACATGCGCTTGACACAATTCCTGCAATGTCAAAATTCACAACGACGAATATAGTAATATGTGTTGGCAAGGAAGTTTCCACAGAGAATAATGTGTTAGGCAGGGATATCTTTTACTTTATATGGCTTGTGGTATCAGTTGTTCGTGCTATAGACTAAGGAGATGTGGTTATCATTAGAAACGAATTACAAGCTGTTAGGCTTGGGTAGCTGGATACACTGCACCTTTTACAATCTAAATTGATGTAAAAATATACGGTTAAGACGGTGGCGTCTGTTTATAACTTGCGGTTTAAGTTCCATTCGTGTGTTGATTTTCAATTTCAAATTGTCAGGTCATTCCAAGAATAGTTTAATTGTCTTTTATATTTTTATCCTCTGTCATGGGAAATGATTGTTTGTAAATTTCATAGTTTTTATTTACAAAAACACGAGTCTCATACTATAGATAGAAAAAAATATAGCATTTAATGTATTGGCTATGAGGAATCAGATATAATTATCTTATTTCTGCTATGTGCGATAGAAGAGTTTTAGCATGTGGAATGGTGTTTTTATTTTCCAGCCCCGGTGTTTTTTGGTTATTTACAAGATAATATGCATTCAGTTATATGATAATTTTCATATATTCACTAAGCAGGGTGACATATTACAAATAAGTAAAACAAATACAAATGCATGACTACTGTGTAGTATTACGTTTCTAAAAGTTGTACTGTGAAACTGAATTATAGTTGTCACAAAATGTAAGCAGTGCATAATTAGCATATACATAACAAAGAAACTGTAATAAAAGAGAAATCATGGTGGGCTAATAAACTTGGCAACTGTTGATAACTAATGAGTTGTTGGTGTAATGGTGGTGTAACTTTGTATGTATGTAATTAAGTCGTTAGACTTTTGACTCTAAGTCAGGTTAGGACTATATTACATAGGCTCTGGTGGGATTCGAACCCACGACAATACGGCACCAAATCGCATGGCAGTTTAGGCTAACTCACTAGTCCACTCTGTCACCCAAACCAGGTTAAAAACCATGGCTCAAACCTGGTTCCGGTGGCAGAGTGGACTAGTGAGTTTAATGATTTAAGTACATATAAGGATACATTCCCAAGTCAAATAAATCTTAAGTCATTTTATGTAACTTGTCATAGAGAACACAGAGAGAGAGAGGGGTAAGAAATTAATTGAACTTAACGTCATTAGGTTATAGAATGGCAAGGAACTATGTGCGAATAGCCTACATGTAATATTCTGATGTCAATTTTCACTGTGTAATGGTCTCCATTTGTTCTAGGTCCCACGTTACCTTATTAAGAGAAATTTAAAAAAACTACCTCCTTCAAAATGCTTCACTTTTGGCTTATCACCCTCATGCACTAAAACTTGCCGATCGTTTGACTGAGAATCTATAATGTTTGCGTGAGAGAGAACATTACAACGTAACAGACACCATAACACTCAAACTGACAAATTATGGAGTGGGAAAATAGCCAATTACTGTTTTTGGACAAATGAGTTGAGGTCTTAAACAAATGTTGTGGTGTAAAAGGGGGGAAATAGAATGGTACATTGTCGTCAATACTGCTTTTCTTGGTTCTTCTTGTAAGTTTTGGTTTGATTAATTACATGTGTGCAAGTGATAATTTAAAACCGCTAATATCAAATATCTGTACGTAAACATTCCTATCAAACCATCAAGTATAACGTGCACACAACGCACACGAACTGCAAACCAACCGTACGTTGATCTCCCACTTCGTGTTATGTCTCATTTTTTTCTATTTCCTTCAAAATAGTGTCTATATGAGTGTTATATTGTGCTGTGAAAGCCTACGTCTGTATTGTTCATTGCATATATACATATATGATCATTGTCAATGCCCGTAAAATGTAAACACATTCATAAATGTCACACTTTTTAGTGTGTCCAATTAACACGTCACATTTTCCTAGTTATAACGACTGTCAGGAAGTCATAATGCAAACAGCGTTCATACCCATACACCAAAATATATAGTTTTGTGGGCTATATATTAATAGTAAAGTTTGCACAGCTATTCGTTCTCATCATGATGTCCTCACCCTAATCATTACTGTACATGACGAAATCGTGAAAAACAAAACAACAATGTTCTTATATATTTCAAAAGGCCACCTCACGCCTCAATAATGGCGTTCTAGAAGGTGGTTTGAGTTTAATGATGCGGGGCTGTGAAGATTGTTCGTCAGCTTTTGGGCTCGTGATTCTTACCCCAATATTGAATACGATATTGAATACGCCGAATACAAATTAAAAGACGAGAAATACTTGATATTTGGTTGTATGTATCCCAGTAGCAACATTGGATCCCGCTTGAATGTTATTATGTCTGCATTATTTCAATAAATGCAACCTGATGTTTTAGGTACGTCATTCTAATTATCGTAGACGACAAGGTAATATTGGCAAGAATACCGGTACCAACAACTTTTGATGTAGGCCTACTCATAATCATTTTTATAAAGCTAGAAACTCCATCTATTTATTCGAATATATCTCTATACTCGACAGAGTAACGTGTGATCGGAAATTGACCTGAAAATCTATTATTATTGTTTAAAGCCATAGACACTTCTGAACTTAACAACAATACAGCCTAAATGTTTCTATTTTGGGTCTATTGTACATCATTTGTTTGTGAAGCTCAAATTAAACCTACCTGAGCGATTGAATTAATAAACAATGGTTAAAAGCGCATAGCAGGTTTGCATGTGGACAACAGGTTATTAGAACGTATAGTATACATTCTATTAGTGAGAATAATGACCTATTGTTTATTGACAATTTCAACTATCTTTGATAGCACGTTTCATGGTTTAGGTCACCATTCATCAAATCACATATCTTTTATCTTTGCCACCAATAGTATAGCATGTACCATTGACATTGGTGCACACTCTTCATTTAGAAGTACATGTCATACGTTAACACACGCCCAGTCATTGACTTTAAAGACAGAAACTTTGAAATATGATATCATTATAGTACACTATCTATATTATCTACATGTATTGTTCCCTTCAGCCTTGGACTATAAAAACAAAACCCGTGATATAATAGGTAATGTCTAACTATAGTTTGCTAATTTGATATAAAACGTACGGGAATCTTTGGTAGACTGGACTACAGATATCGGATATAATGAACACATGGATGTATTGGATAACCATAACCACTTGTAAGCAATACTAAATATTAGAATGTAAAATCCATTTCGTATCAATACACACTGGGACTTTCTGTGCACAAACTAATCTGGGAGACCAACTATTAAAAGACTAAGACTGTACAATTGTCACCCAGACCAATAGTTACCGTTTCCGCAGACCATGGTGGCAACGAAATGACTGGCCGGCCTTCCGCCAGTTTTTTGTTACTCCTCTACAGGTTGCATCGTGTGAGCTAGGGTGCTTAAAGCAAGTATGAAACTTGAAAACGGTCACCACGAGCACTCAGAGCGCCATTCACACATGGACACAAAAGTTCATGTTCGAGTCCTTTGGAAACCCTTAGTGGAAATTATGCTTTGGAAATGATTACAAATAGAAGTTATTTGCATTGACTAGAGAAAACTGCATACCAAAATAAGACTTCGCACTGCATTGAAATATTAATTCCACCAAATCAGAAAATAATGAATAACCTTTGTTTGATATAGACAGAGATAGAACACATCAACAATGTCTTGTGTTGGTGAAATCAAAACTCAAATATTTAAACCGTGTGATTCCAAAGTAAACTATACACTGGAAGAGGCCATTATTCCAGGATTTGTCTAAATAATAGAGCTCAGGAGTTCAAACAAATCACACCTTAAGTTAGTAAAAGGTAAGAGTATTGCTGTTGACAGAGACCCTCAGTTGTACATATGCAATGTGGCAGGCAGATCACACCTTGTATGCATGTAAATGCAACGGTAGCATTATACGGAAAGTACACGTTGCTCTTATTTAGTAGGTAGGGAGGTATTAGAGTTATTGTATTTCAAGTACACGATATTCCATTTGTTAGTTATACATGAAAGCTGTGCAATAATGTTCGAGATACGTGTGATGTTATAATCTTGTATTTTGATATCAAACTATATTTGTTTCTGCTCCGGATTCTCATACATGTAGTTGAAAATTTGGGAAAAATATAAATATATAAATGCATACACAATTACATTAAAATATAGACGAATATTTACATAAGATGAAATCAGTTATTATTCTAAATAAACAAATAAAAGTCATGAACAATATCTACGTAGAATATATTTATTTTTGTTGCGATACATTTTAATTGACTTGAAAATTATTTATTGAACATTCAAATTATCCATCATGCTCCCTTACAGTACAGTAAATATGACTTTGTCATCAATATAATACTATATGTATAGTTTATGGAATTTGTGGAGAATGCCTAGTGGTGAGGTGCTTGCTACCGACAAGAAAGGAAAACAAATCAAACCTGATGATTATAATCTAACGACATTTCGATTAACCACAAAATAGTGGACATGACCACACTATAATATACAGCAAGCATAAAATAAACTAAATACCTCAGTTCTCCCAGCCAAACCGTTATCTTGGACACCCCAATATAATTAAATGGTTTGTCTCCAGTTTACAACAATGTGCACTGAATAGATTGGATTTTATTTTTGATCAAGGAATACAAACATTTCATTTGTAAAGAGACAATCCTTCTGGAAGATGTTGTAAAAAGTAATTCTACTTTTTAAAAACACAGTCGTTAAGGAGGAATATTAACACTTTTGCCATGAGATTATTTGGAGGAAGACCTGCAAACATTGCATCCGTAATTTCAAAGTGTTTGCTGTTATCAATTACATTTTTACTTTTTACTATTGCCATTTCTTAAGAACAATGTTTCACATCATATATGAATGTGGGTTAAAATGATAGCGAGAATATTGCTACTACATAAGAAAAAACAGGATATTGTGTATTCCACAAAAAATGGAGTACGTTTTGGTAAAACCGTAGATAAAAGTCCATTAACTAACATTGTAACGCCTATATATGCTGATGAATCATTGTTCATTTATATAGATCATTATATTTACTTTGGATATATCACCATGATAATCCCGTGTACATGGGAACATTAAAATTGTTCGTGGAGGCTAGAATTACATGTACTCGAATTTCTAGTAGAAGTTCTATGTTCGTTAGGGAATTGAACTCGTGAGTTTAGGATTCCATCATCATTAATCAATTCTTGAATAGAGTGCCTTAGCACATGGGAAAGTTAATGGTCATAAAGCACACTTAACCATGGCCATGTCTACTATTGTCTACCTCCAGACTTAATTAAAACAGCCAAAGGGCACCGAAGAGACATGCGGATCACCAAGTGTTGAGTCACATACCAACTTGTGTTGAATGACCACCAATTGTAAACAATCGGTGTTGTTACTGCATCTAATGAAGGACATGATATTTTCAGACATATTTTTCAAAGTTTACACATGCTCACTTTTAGTATTCGTCATAATATATTATTATATACGCTGCTAGAGCTCCGAGAGCTGAGCATAAACGCTCAGTATATCGAATGTCCAAAAACAAATCGAAACAACGTCATAATAGTAGCACTGACAGAATAAAAAACTCTTGCACTGGTGTGTGATAATCACCAACCAAACTTCTAATCACACGTGTATATTAATTTACTAATGGGTTGCATCAAGTCACCTTCATTCTATCTGGCTGATCAAGAGTAGATATTCTGCACACGCACACCTTAGCAACCAGAGATCCATTGGCCTACGTTAAGAATGCTATTCGTCTTCATACTCGCCATGCTATCAAATAGCTCATCTAGGTCACCTATTGCGTTTTGACATGCATAGAAAGGATGAATACTAATACAGATGAGATTTTATCTGTAAGTAATAAGCTGAACCTTTGTTATCGTGTTAGGTGGGTTTTTGTTGGCAAAAAAGAAAAGTCCTTATTATCGTAGAACAATTTATTTCAGCTGCGTATTTTGCTCCTAAGTGTTTGGTATTGATCTTCATTTATCTTGTCCTACTATATTTAATTAAACCGTTTCATTGAAAAAGAATGAAAGGTTCTCAATATACGTGCGTGTATTCGTGTTCATTTTTATAAGCATAATATACCAGCTCAGTATAACCGTCTCGTATTTCTCAAAGCTTCGTAAATACAACTGCTTTCAGTTACCATCCTTCATTGTTTGCTGTAGTTTAATTTTACATGCTACTTAAAGTGAATAAAATGAACGGTAAATGTGGATAACACTTGAGAAAGTGCTTTGATACACTACCATTTCTGAAAACTAAAAGACGTAACCATGTTGCAATGGTGTCTCTGGTGATCATGTGACTATATATGATTGTGAATATACCTAATGCTATTCTGTCTCTATGTGTGTGAGTACAAATAGTTATATTTTGCATTCGCTAAGCTTGACAATATGAGTTTTTTTTATCATTATAGAATAAAATTATTGCGATTAAGGGGTAACCTCTTCTTTTAAACCATTATGAACATGGTCACACGTATATAATATAAATAGAACTCGGTTACACTTTGTAACCTTTTGCTTATGGGGTGGTTATTTTGTACAAACGCTTTGACCCAATCGGGGTAGCAGTAGCTGAAGATTCCTTGATCTAAGTTTCATTGTTTATATGTATCAGATTTCCGGTGTCTACATAATGGATTCATTAACAGCAGCACCCCTTCGCCCCACCCTCGGTAATCCTTTGACATTAATCCACCGTAAGCTAGGTCAGAATGACCACAATGTCATAATCTCTGCATAATGCCCCGTTTCTTACGGAATATTTGAAAGTCTAGCGACCTTGTTCCAGATTTGAAGATTACGCATTCATTGAATAGCAACAGACTGAACAGAGAAAGATTACTTGCTTGTCCATATAACTCCACAAAGCATATACATGATTGGTTTGGAAAACCTTTGAAATGAAAGTTTGCCCTCTTTGGCCATGTTACAAATCTCTAATAACGTTCGCAGTCAGCGGAATTGCATGCGTTCAGAGAGGTTAACGATTTTAGTGGACTTTTCTATTTGAATACCTACTTGATATTTGAGATTTTTGTTAGTTGAGTTGGTCTTTGTTAATATTTCAAATCCATTAGATAATACAGACATTCAGATACGATGGAGACGATTTCCATTTATTGGGATACTTTGTGTTTAAGGTAGGGATAGAAAAGACGGATTTTTATTTAAAGGATATATGGGATGGAAAAGTATTTTGGATTTTTTACTTTTAATCTCCTCGTGAAAGATGTTAAATTGAATATTTATATGTACACAGGCGGATGAAATGAAAATGGAGATATATCTGTCAATTTTCACATAATCAAAAGTGTAGTTAAATGTACACACAATCTTAAATACAAATTGTATAACTCAGATATTTTTAGAATCTACATTGAATACAAAACATGTACAGAAAACTTGCAAAATGGTCCCTAAATACTAAAGATACAAACTGCAAATATGGACATACCTTACGTATTAGAAAAATTGCTAATGTCTTTTACTCTAGACCACCCCAGTGTACCGTAAGTTATCTAACAGACCAAAGTGATGTGACTGCATGTGATCACATGTATCTAGTTTTGCTGGCAGCTGTAGAACTAGAATAATTTGCAGAACTTTCAACCTGTGGAAGATTCGCAAAACACACTACATGTATGCTGCATTTTATATACACACCTTTTTGTAATGTGCACATTTGCAATTTCAGGTTTACTTGATTGAGATGATACATGAAGAAGTGATTTCTTTACAAACGGAAATTGCTAAACCGTAAACTGTACGAAGAATTATTATTGGATAAACTTATCACTTACAGTTAATGATTTGAACACTACACCATATGTGATCTGCGCTTTAAAACAAGAGTGACAGTAAATGTTGGATAAATTAGTGACCATGGACCAAATTTAAAACAAAAACCTGAATATCTAAGCATGTACCTAACTCACTAGATAAATTGGATAAAGAAAAAGGTAAGCTGATTCATACAACAGACGGACAATTTGTGATTGGATATATATGTGCAATTGGATATCTGTATAATAAAAAAAAGTAAATTCGAAGAAGGACAGGTTAATTTTGGGGAGAAAAAACAGATAAACATTTTTTTTTTGCTTAGAAAGCACGTGGTAGCGTGCACGACGGATTAGCAGCAGCATCACGTGACTATGACGAAGGTGCGCAAGTCGGAGACGCAGTGGACGCGGCTGCCGGCCGTGCCGGGGGTAGCGGGCAAGAGTACGGCGGCCTTCTTGGTCAGCCCAGGCTATGACCGATTCAAGAACACCAGGTAGGACCAGTCAGATATGAGGCTTTTTGTTACAGTTTGCAATTTCCATGTCATTCCAGAATTTTCTGGTAGTGTCAGATGGACACGCGTCGAAATAAACTGCAAGCATCACACAGTGATAGTTGATCCAACTATAAAAAAAATAGTCCACACTATGAGTCAAACTTGAAAGTGATGCATCAATGAATTTTTCATGACAAACATGCCACCTTGTTCAGGGGCGTACCTTTTTGTGGTAAATGTTTTTATTTTGACCCTTGCTGAGGTTAGAGTGGTTAGAAACGTTGCCTAATAATGAAATTATCATCAGGCATGCAGTTACGTTTTCATCTTCCTGCGATGCTCGTGGTATCAGATATGTATACAGGTAGTTGGTTTCAACTTTAAAATAATTGAACTCATTTAGGAAATGGCAGTATATAACAGATATTGCCCATGCCCACTCCCGTCCTGCGAAATCTGTCATGATTTTCACCGTCAGGTTGTTAGGAAACATTCTGGAGGCTTGCGTTTTCACGTTTGGACACCCCTCCCCTTCCTGGGAAATCATGGGCCATCCGCTACATATAATTAAGTATAAGCATCTTGTATGATCGTTGGTCACTGAAATAAATCACTTTGAGTTAAGCTGTTTCAAGATAAAAATGAAAGTCGGTTAGAAATTACAGTTGAAAGTTATAGTATGCACAAGTTGGAATTTTGATGTAAGGAACGACTGACAGTGCACTTACTATGAATATAATTATGGCTAAACAATTCAAACTGAAATGATAGATACAATGAACTTTTTAATAGTTAAGAAAAGCAGCTGATTACAACTGAATGGTAACTGAACTTAATGAGTGGATGTGTACATAGTACGGCTGATAGTATACAAACTCTTGGTAACAAACAACATATTTTACAACACTTATCGTAGTTGCAAACCGGTGTTACAATGCAAACCGAACTCTTCTGACACTGACCGCAGCTGCCAGCTAGCAGCTGCTAGCTAGCTGAGTTCACGAGTCGGTCACAGTGGCAGCAGTAGTACCGAGTAGGCAGCCAGCTCCCTGCGGACGTGGCATGTACTGAAGTGACGAACTGAAAATTGCTTGCCCAACTTTTAGCCGTCACCTCAGTGGTCAAGTGATAAGCAAATTAAAGTAAACAACCGTTCGTGTGGATTCTACTGCAATAAAGCCAAACGATCTCTCCGTTTGTACTGACGATTTCCCTCTGATTTCATTCAGTACAACCACTCCCCAAAGTGAGAGGATTAAGTTTGAAAGGATTAGCGTTTTCAAAGTGTTCGGATATCAATTTTTGCGTGGATTATAATGATGCTGACGACAAGTATCTTGGCGTGTCTGGTGCTGGGTTTGGTCTCGGCTCAGAATCGGCCCGCGAATTGCCCACCATGCGACATCGACCAGTGCCCTGACCCGCCCAAAGACTGTCTGGCCGGACGCATCGTGGACAGGTGCGGGTGCTGCGAAGTCTGTGCCAAGGTGAGTTGATCGGGTTTTCTATTAAAAGTGCTATGTTTAGCTTATTGTTTTGAAGTCATATTTTAACTTGAATAGATTTTTTTTTGTATACTTCATGGGATTCTATTATTTTATTATTCCTTTATTCACCTAGAGATTATCCCTTTACCTTCAGACTATGAATCTATGTTATTCGTGTCTTGATAATCGAATTGTGTGCATGTACATCGCGGGATGTACATTCCTATTTATATAGCTTTTATAAAACGTTTATCAGTTAATACCCACGTATGTCACCAACAGTGTCAAACTAATATTAACTGGAACACGAGTTTATTCTTTGCTGCACCAAATCACACGTTTCCTCAACACAATACTTTGCCATCTACAATGTATATTACTATGAGGAATTAACTTGCCCAAAATATAAATATTTCCCTTATCTTGGCAGCAGCACTCAAAAGCAGACATAACACAAAACGTTGGAAGCACAAAAAAGTGGAAACGCAAAAATGTGGTAACGGTATATGTATATGATATACCAATGCAGTAAAACCTGTCTTTGGGACCAGTGTTAGGCGGTCTTAATAGACAGGTGGTCTCTATACAGGTGCTAGTTTTGGCAGCTTTATGAAGGTTTGGGACCGTGAAAAATGGTCTTATTATAGAGGTGGTCTTAATAGAAAGGTGGTCTTAATTGGAGATTTTACTGTATAATCATTCGAAACTGGTTGATAAACTAAGTTCCACCTTCAGCCCGTGGAGGGGTCAGAGATGGATTGAGTTTATGAGATCAGGCCGACCCGTGCTTTCCATACAATACTAACTGTGTGCATAGCATGAGACAGAATTTCAATAAATAATTCACGAACAATAAGAAAGAAAAATCATAGATGCCAGATTTAACAATACAATGTATATTAAAGTAAGCGAAACACACATGCCCGATACGCCCAAATCTCGAGATTCATTGCAAAATTATTTCAAGACATGAGTTAGAAACCAAAATGAACTACAGATGTAGTATAAAAATCAAACAACTTAATGATTAAGCAAGAGGAAATACTCCCAGATGGGGCGAGTATTGCACACAGCAGGTCACCAGATGTAGGAAACCGCAGAGTCCAAGGAGTAATACTGCAAGAATTTCCTGTCTGCACCTAGAGACATCGCGTATGAGACTATAAAACTCAATGACATCCACGCGCTGCTAATGCATACTGGTGTGACAAGTGGAACGTATGGATGCCCTAAGACATCCGTGCTGCTGCAAAAACACTTTACGAAAGAGATTGTTGAAGATAACAGCCCTTATCTACATCGTTAATGATTATATAAGAGACTTCATATGCATGTACCGTGTCATAATTGCAGTATACTAGTTAATAAAATATGTCCCCGTGGTGTTTTATATAGGCAGGTCCAGGTTTTTAGGAAAAGGGGGGGGACTTAAGGAAAGGGGGGCGCACTTAAGGGATTTCATGAAAACCCCATGACAATGAACTATTTTTGTGGGAAGAGGGGGAGGCGCCCCCTGGATCTGCCTATGTTTTATATAGTTATACAATCATTGTACCGTGGCGAGTTCAATATTCATCTCCAGTGGCATATAGACACTCTGAGGATCAGAGGTTCAGAATGTTCAGAATGAACGTTCATTCTGAACATTCTGAACCTCTGATCCTCAGAGTGCATATAGGTAGCGTGAATGAGAAAGCCGTGAATCGGACGATGTACTAACTTTATGCTCTGTAAACATCCACTGAAAAAATGTAGTGTACATATACCCAAGCAAGAAAGACAAACAATGTTGACAACCCCCAATTTAATATCATTAATCTCACAAAGTTCAGTATTCGCCTGCCCAGGGTTGCAGCAGTACATTTACAGAGCTATAATCTCCAGTTTATCGGTCGCACACTTAGCGCTATCTTTGCCTCCTGTGGGGAGATCCCCCAATAAATCCCCAATGTAAATGCGCAACTTGCACAAAATGTGGATTATTGTTAGTGACTTTGACGTGCAATCAGACCTGATAATACGATAATATCTAATCTTGAGCATTTGTAAGAGATTACGTACTAAGTGTATATAATCTTTTCCAAAACATTTGAATACAACAATGCACATTCCCCCTTTTTGAAAAACTTCATGTCATTGTGTATGATTGTAAACTGGTAAATGACTAGGAAGTATTTTCTGAGAATGCTCTTGTTGAATACACATTTCCATTATAGATATCCTTCTAGACATTCAACACTGTGACTCCAATCAAAAGCAATATATTCTTTGAAATGGGGCAGTTGATTTGTTGCATCTGATTTGTTTTTCTACTTTAAGTCCCGTATCCAAGCTATCAGTTCTGTGTGTTAAACTGCAAATGGTTGCTACAGATACGTTCTTTTGTTTTTGAGGCCACTGACTCTGGACTCTGCCATGATAAAACTACTGTACATAGATGCAGCTAGTGCATATACATAAACTATTTCTGGTGTTTGTATATTGAGATCCAAAATCTTAATGAAATGATGTATTCTACGGCGGCAAAAGTGAGGTGTTCACGTTACAAAGTATATATTTTTATTTATTTATCAAAATTCATTGAAATAATATTAGATATACCATTTTTATACAGCTTTACACTCTTTAACACTGTGTTACCGCATTTTCAATTTTTATGCACAGCACGTATGTAACTTAATACTGTACAAATATTTGCCCAGCAAAATCTATGTGAAAATGTGTCTTTGATGACAGTTTGATGGCATATTGTACGGTGGCTCTGGAATGGAAACGTGCCTGTTGGAAGTACATTAGAATCATGGATTTTGTGTATACTAATTTGACCTAGTCTGACCTGACATATCATTTGATTAAACCTGTAAAAGTTATGTGATTGTAAAATCAGTATCAGTGGTGGTTTTATTTAATATAAAGATAGCTAATTATTGATAGCATAGATTTGCATTTTTACTATTAGCTTAAAACAGTCTATTGTCGTATGCATCTAATATAACCTTCAGCAAAACACATATGTAGACCGCGAGAAACACTTGCGCGTACATAATAATCATCAATCAATGAGCTGGAGAAAATTGATAACAAATTTGGAAATTCCGTAAAGGAATAAACATCATGCAATACTAAACACAGTTCTGAATAGAGTCGTTTGGCTGTCAAAGCCTCAGGCTGCTTCCCATCACCTCTTGATGTTCCATGTAAATAATGCGGCAGAATGTAAACAACAGCATTTATTGTATAAACCACAGAAGCATTGTGATTGTTTATGAAGATGGATACAGTGCAAAATTATTATAGGTGTATTGCTTTATTTTGCAAATTGTGACTGCTATAAGGAGATGTATTCGTTAACTGCATGTGTTGTTATGATAATTATTGTCCTGAAGATGCAAGAGCCTGTGCATTACAATATTTGAATGTCACCTGCAGATTCTTTATATTGAAATAATATTAAAATGTTTCAAAGCATAGTATTCCTAGATTAATAAAACTATTCTGGAGATATACAAAAACAAAGTATGCATCAATTTGGGGTTCCTGGTAGAAGAATTACATTTCCATCATTATAGTCGACCCATTTCTCATGGCAATTTGAAAGTTTCAAATAATACAGTATGAAGTTCGTCAAGCTGCCCTCAATGAAATATGGAATGTACTGGATTTCCCCTTGCCACAACCCAAAAAACATAAAAAATAAGTGCACTCCCATGAAATGTTGACCTCAACACCCTGGAACATGATATCTTATTAAACTTAAAACGTGCGCACACATTTGATCTATTGATCCATATACACAATCTGGTAATAGATGCATTCAGCGTGGCTATTGCTGCATTTAACCTTTCTCTTACGATTCGGATGAATGATATTATCATAATACACATTAAACCCATCGAAGGCTATTTTCAGATCATTATTATTATATTATGTTTCAAAAGCTGTTCTTAATATTTCCAGAACATTTTTGTTTGCTCTATACAAACTTCCACCATTGACCTTTTGGCAAATTGCTCATTTTTCACATATGTATCATTAAACATGAAACAAAGTTCTAAGATATTTGATGATAAGTAATTATGTAATAACCCATCTCACAGGTCACTTATGCAAGAGCAAGACTTAGTACACCTGGTAATGGTTTTATCTCATTTGCTTGTCTCTTTTGTAGATAGAATTCACATTCTCACTTTCACTTAAAATGCCTCATTGTGTGAGTCATGAATGGTTTGGGTTTAAATGATTTGAAAGTTTTTAAATAATAGATAATTGTTTAAATACAATAAGAATGGCTATATTACTTTGCAATCTAAATCATTGAATAATTACTATATTACAGACAAAAAGTATGAATTAAGATATATCATTGAGTCCTATACATACACACTTCATTCCAAACTAGAAACCATCAATATATATTAATATACGTGTATAGCATAAGACGTTATGTCATTCTGTACAGGTAAGACAATGCTAAAATTACAGACAGTAAAAGCAAAAGCAAACAAAAATTACTAAACAGGCGAAACCAAACCTTTTGAGGACATCAATTGCAAGAACCCGTACCCAGGGAAACACAGAACTATCACAGATTACTAAAACATAAAAATGCAAAGTTTGAGTCCATTTGAAAGATAACTACAGTCTAACCTGTCTATTAGGACCACCTTTGGGACCAGTCTCAGGTGGTCTCAATAGGAAGGTGGTCTTTATAAAGAGGCTCATTTTAGTGGCTTTATGAAGGTTTGGGACCGTAAAAAGTGGTCTTACATGTATTACAGAAGTAATACTATGCAGTGAAACGCTTTTTTGTACAATAGTCTCAATAGAGAGGTGGTCTTAATTGGAAGGTTTACTGTAACTCCAGGCTGAGTATGAGCTGTGCGACCACGCGGACCTGCCCCCCGCCCGCCACGGCCTGTACGGGGCCTGTGGGGAGAACCTCGAGTGCAAGCTGCGCACCGACCTGAAGGACGTAAAGGAGGCGCTCTGCTACTGCACCATGCAAGGTAACACCTGCTGCTCATCTCATCATTTTTTTTTTTTGATTTTGTAAAGGATCCTGACCAAGTCGCTATCTTCTAGCCCCCTCTCCAAATGCACTTCCCTGTGAGTTATATCAACAGTATTACGTACACCTCTATATATTGCTACAGACCTTTAATCTAGCACCATCACCTGTGTTGTAGAGGTGCTGTGTGGCACTGATGGTCAGACATACGACAACATCTGTCAGCTTATGGCGTCCGCCGCCGCTCAGGACAAGAAGATCAAGGTCAAGGCCACAGGACGCTGCGAGGACGGTGAGTGTGCACTGGCAGATCCAGGGATTGTAGGGCTGAGTGGTGGGGGTGGGGTGGAAGGGACAGGTGCATTGCGTCCTACCGGAAACAGGTGTCATGGTGTTTGACAATAGGGATCTATTGTGGGCATCCTCAAATATGTAAATATCTGGCTTAGCATTCATTTCACCATGTTATTGAAAATCTGAGATACTTCATTGTACTTTACTAGGAATACATGCACATTCACGTCACATTCACATTCAATAGTCACACAGATGAGAATGGGCACTAAGGATTAGAATGGGGACATTGTAATGCCAAGTAAAGTGGTTGACGGAGACCAACGGTGGACAACTTGCCAAGTACGACCGGTCTGTAGGGTTTAATGGAATGTTGTTTATACATGTACATGTTCAAGCACACAATTCTCCAAATAACATTTACAAGATTTCATGACAATTTACCTACTTATTATGACTAGTGGAGTACATACAGATTATTAAAATCATCCAACCAATCTGTATCACACATACAAATTGATTATGCACATACACATGGCAGTGGGGACTTCCTTATTTCAGATTAAATAGTGATTTCTATTACAGGGTGTTAAAGTAGAACTATATGAACATCTGCCAAACAGTTTAGGAGATCGCTTGACCACTAACACTTAGTCATGACATATTAGTCTGTGGCTGAGAGTTAATTGTTATGTCTTATATAGTGGAGTGTAAAAACTATATAAAACAAAGATTGATTAATTCAAGAAAAGTGGTATTCTAAATCCACCACTCTAGATAAAAGCATTCCCAATGCGACCCCCATAATAATAAATCCACCTACAATCCATAAATGCCAAGTATTTACTCTCCTATTCAGGGGTTGTGTTCAATCGTCTTAGTTTAAGAAAAACAAACACTGCCACTCAACTATCTCTATGGAGGTTTTATCAGTGTTGACATGAGTCATAAAGCTGGAAAACCACTACAAGGACGTTGGGATTTACTCCAATGTTGCCATGGTCCCTTTGCATGGTGATTTTCCATGTTCAGTGAAATCTTCCTGAAGAACTTTGATTGGGTTTGCATGGTATAGCCATGTAGAAGGAGAATGTACGATGGCTCATGAAAAATGTATCACAGTCTGTTTTGGAAAAGGGGTATGTTATCTAGGAAATCTGGATCTTAAGTTTCTGGGTTGTGGGAAACCAAGCATTAGATAGTCGCAGTCGTATTCTTGTGTTATGTTTACATTATAGACTACAAGTAACACAAATGGATGTTAGCATGTTGAACCTTTTACCCAAATGGACCTGGGAAATGGCTATGCCTTCATTAACTTGTGACAGATTTCTGTTTTGCTGTGCACTCGACATCTGGTTGGTTCATATGCGAATGAGCTTGCTTTTGATTGGATTCAGACACCAGAAACTTTATTACGTAATTTTACTCTGGCATTGAAAAAATTGGCATTGTCGATGGGGTGCCCGCCTGGTATTAGAGTACAAAGATAATGCCATCTTGTAATCTTGGTTAATTCAATTCCAAAGAATAATATTTACACAGTTGATAACAATGGTCTTGTGAATGTACTGAACAACTCACCCTCACCCGTAGTGAACACTTGGTTATATTTGACTCATGCATACGGTGGACACATGTCTACCTTTATCTCAATCATTTGTATGTTTTTTATGTTATTTGTGACTCTGATAGTGTCCATTCTCACAGAAAGGTCAATACAAAGTTGGAATATACATGCAGTACATTCTGCCAAGTAGACCACAAGTCACAATTTAACCGTATTTCTTAAACGTTCTGTTATTTGGTGAAACAAAGTAAGACCTTGTGGCATTGTAAATCAACAATAGCACACACGGCTTACATATATACATACATATCAACAGTTGGCAAATCATCACAGACACTTACACTTGCTTTCAATACATATATATAACAGTACACACATACAAGCTGAATAGAAGAAAAGGAGAACAAAAAATTGTTCGTTTTCATATGCAGGACTCTTATTTGTATTCACATTGGCTGATATGCATATATATTGAATTCCAAAGACATACGACCCCCACCTGTGATCAAAGCATGATCTGATCTCTAAGTTAGGTGATCAGGTAGCTTATTTGCCTTTTCACCTTACTTTTTGGCTTGCACTACTAATGATCTAGTGGGGGCTGATGGTATCAGGTATGATCCAATAAACTCCCAATTATAGGATTAGATAATATGACCTAAAGAACATATATGCATTCATCATTTCATGGGTAATGAATTGAAACAAATTATACTGTAAGAAACACATAGTGCATCGGTAATGTGAGAATTTCAAAATCATCTACACTGATATCTCATATTATACCCAACCATAGAAAAGCAAATGTACTGTTTTATGTTCTAAAATATCAGTTATGATCATTACCAATGACTTACAGTTACTAATAGTGACATAAATACCAGCCAAGTTTCATCTAATCCATTGTTGGAATGCATGAATCTCTTTCGCACTGCATATATCCAGTGTTACAATATTTAAATAGCTGTTTGATATTACGTCTTTCTCTGTGCTTGGAGACTTAGTTTGGAATTTAGAATTTATAACAGACAGATGAATAATTTCATTTTATTTGTTAAAAGATTTTTCCACGTTCCAACGTGTGTTTACTTATTTCTACCCCCTCTTATTATCATCATCATTTTTTTTCAAATGCTAGCCCTTGTCAACACAAGCTCTCAATGATCTCATGACAATCTTCATCCTTCCAGCACCCATCATTGTGAGTGGCCCCGCCCATCAGAAGAACAAGACAGGCTCTGACGTCGTGCTGTCCTGCGAGTCCAAGGGCCGCCCCATCCCAACCATCGAGTGGACCTGGACCTCTGTGGATGGCACCACCATCTTTTTGCCCAGTGAGTCTCATGTTTACTTTTAATTATTCATCAAACTACATACACCATTTGAAGTGGTAAGTATGAGGGATTACAATATAAGTTTATTGAAGAATTTCATTGATGGATTAAAAAAGGATTCAAAAGAATTTAAAGAATTTACAAATGACATGAAAATCCAGTATATATAGTTTTAGAATACCCTAACGAACATTTATAGCACAAAAAGACATGATTGTGTTGTAATAATTGTTACGGTTATGCTATTCATTTTCAGGAAAATTTCAAAATGGCCCCCAAGATCCAAGATGGCCAGAATAGTTTTCCTCTTATAAAACTTTAAAAAACTTACTGATTTTGTATGTGATTTCAGGTGACGATATGCGTGTGTCTTCCAACATGCGTGGTGGGCCTGAGAAGTGGGAGGTGACAGGATGGCTCCAGGTAAGGAACCTTTGTTTTCAAATATTTCTTCAAATAGCATTTTGAAGTAACATTTATGCAATGTATATTGTATATGCAGAGATAAACCATGGGTCGGGCATTCTGTTCAGATGAGATTTAGCTTGATATTAGGCCGACCACCTACATTGTGCTAAACATTTACCACTATTTATGAAGAGTAGAAGAAATAGTGATTAATTAGTTATAGTTAGTGTATTGATAAATGTACACGTATATAAAAAATATAATTGAAGCTGTAAGAATTGTATATCAATAGTAACATTGATCATTACCTGTAAGTATGATAACCATTGCTGGGCTTTTCTGTTGGACAGGTGATGGATATCCAGAAGGAGCATGAGGGGGATTACACGTGCATCGCTCAGAACAAGTTTGGGGTGGCCCAGGAGGCAGCCAGGGTCATTGTGGAAGGTAAAGTGGCTGACACTATCCAGTATGCTGACTTTATGGCCCATTGGGTGAATGATCACGTTAATTATTACAGTGGTCTTCTGTAACAGGCTTGTAAGGAGGTTTATAGAGACGTGCATTTGCCAATGGTCATTATAATTTATGATATAATATATATGGGTTAAGTCTTAGCTGCCCCGCACCCCTAAGTTAAGTGTAATTTGAATAATATATAATGTGATGGGCAATGTTAGAATACATTTTGAAGAAATTAATGTTTGAGAATATAGTTGAAACTGAAATCTTAAGGACAAAGGTTGCAATAATGTTGCTCTTAACTGAAATTACTTTTCTACATTCCAGATAAGCATGATGAAGTTTGAAGGCCCTATGGCAAGATCTAAACATCCATTGACATGGATTCTTGTGATTATGTAAAATTTATGTTATTTTATACTGGTGCTATGTTAGGTGTTCTATTCTCTTGTTTTGGATTTATATATATCAAAAATGATAACTCTTGTAAAGGCAGCATTTACATTGTGTATAATTTTTTAAAGATTCCTTTTGTAGTAATGGTAGTTGATACACGTTTCTTCCTATTGTAATCCCATATGATGAATGTTAGGTATGTACATGTATTTTTGATAAAAATTCAGTTTAGATTGATACGGGACGTTCACATGATCAGTGATTTGATTTAGGGTGAACATGCTACTGTTAATTGCATTCTTTGACAATTTTAAGAGCAACACAATTTTGTGACAAACAGCATCATTTATTTCAAAATAAAATGTAATTGATTCAAAGCGTGAACACATTTAAAATTGGAATATAAAATTATCTTTGAAGTTCGTACATTGGATTTCAATGAAAGCTGTCTAGTGTCTTTGCAATATTCAATTACACATTGTAGATATCAAACTAATCTCCTCACTGATCCTGTGCTCTTCAGCTCATGTGATCGTTCAGCTGGATACTGCCGGTTGTGATAGATGGTGCCTGCATGATACTGTTTTATATGGATACTGCCAATTGTACTTACAACTGCGCTAGGTCCGTGGGTTCCAAGTGCCTGAGAAACAATACTCATTTACTCTGTAGATTCCCCTTGTATAGGTTAGTTGTTAGAAGTTAGTTTATTGTAAACAAAATAGTGTTTACAATAGTGGGTTCCAATGTAAGCACAGGCTCATTTTCATGATGGTCATTGTATGGTTGCGCACTTAAAATTTAAGATACGTTGCTTTTATGCAGTTACCATAACATCCAAAATTATACATTTAAAATCACTAGTTTAACTCTAATGTTTTCTGTATAACTTGTCCAAGACAAAACATAAGTTTCATAGAATAACCATAAAATGCAAAATCCATACCATGAATATGTGAAAGGAGCCATTGCTTACGGACCCAGGAGAGAGACTGGTTCTAATGGTGCTACACCCAGCCACTAGACACACAGCGACGCATGTTTAGTAACAAAATACTGTGACTGGAGACTCATTCTACAAACTTATATAAGGAGTAATATGACTGCAGACTCATTCTACAAACTTATATTAGGAGTAATATGACTGCAGACTCATTCTACATCTTAATAGCAGGAGTAATATGACTGTAGAATCACTCTACAAATTGATACTAGGAGTAATGGTACTAGAGGCCACTAGACTACAACGTGATAGTAAAATCAATGTGACTAGAGTCTGTCCACTCAATTTAGCATCTAATAGCAGCTAGTCACACTGTAGTCACAGTGTTCTTGTTAATAGAGATGATAACTCTCTGGCGTTGTCCAGTTGGCTTGGGCTTTTATATACATGATTCATAGCTTTAGAGTGTTACTGCTGTTATTAGTGGATTGTAGGCAAACATAGGTAGATGTAATCAAAAAGAAAGATGGTATTCTACTATTTCAATTGGTGATCGTAGATACAGAATTCAATCTGAAATTTAGATTATTAAGAATCTATATGCATTCAAAATGCCCATGTAAATGTGCTACTACTTAAAAATAATTAAATTAGTAAAGAAAAGGGAAACTTTTGAAAGTTACATTGTATGGAGAAGGTTGCTTAAATTGTAAGCAGAAAATCTTATAGTTGAAGAAATGTTATCTTTCATTCCATACATGGCCTACTTAGTTCCACACCCGACATGGTAATGCATAAAATGTTTTGAGGAATAAAATATATTGAAGTTATTCTTTGTGTGTTTTCATTTTATCATCAGTGCTGTGCATCAATATGGGTATGGTGCCTTTTTGTGCCTTGTAAGTGTAAAATCTACTTGTCTTCTAGCTCTCCTTCAACATTAAATGTCTACATTATTATGAAATATGCTCATTTGCTATATTTCTTCATTGACCGTGTATATTTTAAGTGTAAGTGGTCTTTCAGGATATGTTCACTACACGTATTTTCAAGTATGTGAGCTCATCAATCAACAATAAATATCTGTAATCGTATATAGGTTGAAATAATGGTGGGTAAGGGAGGCCGGCCTTGTAAACAAATTTATACATGTGTGTCTAATTATATAGTACAGAAGAGTGAACCAGTATTCAATTAAATCATTGGCATTTACAGCATTCCCTGTTTGTTATTATCAGCTCATGCTTAATGCAGATCAAACTATATTTAGGTGGAAATCATGTAAACAAGATATGCATGGACTATACACTGTCAATGAACTGTGTCCTTTGTATTCTCTGATCCTGAGTACAAAGAGAGCATCATAAAGTTAACTACTGGACCACTGTCCACTCATAGACACTTCAGGTCTCATGTATTCCGCCACGGAGCTTGACCAGTAGCTCATAAACACCATGTAATGATTCAGTTCATAATCCTACAAACAATTATCAATGCACACGCGTACCAAAAATTAGATAAAGCTTTAGTATGCTGTCTTGAGTAATACATTGTACATGTATGTCCTAAAGATCGCTATTTCATATGATTTCATCGTCATTTATTTGCAGATAGAGGAGTATGCCTAGTCGAGTGTAGTAATTGTTGGGAAAAAGTAAAATTTCACTCATCAATATTAAGCATATGTTAGCAACATATGCATACAAAAACGGATATATCAAATAAAAAGCTGTAATATGATCTTACCACTTCAACTGGTCATTGCAAATGGCTACATACAACCCAAAGCTTAGATGTTCCCACACTGGTATGCTATATATAGTAGGTATAGTACATGCTGCTATGTGTATGGTGTTCATCACATGGAATCCTATCAAACAGCCGATCAAATACAGTTATTGTAAATTTACAACAAGGGACAAGGTGCTGTACTCTGGCGTTTTTATAAGACTGGGCTACATTACACCTGTGGGATAATTTGGCCATGATGTATTCTTTGTAGTCTTATAAGCAAGGAGAACAAAGGTAACTGAACTGTGTCAGCGTGACTGATTATTAGAGGATCATATTATCATTGATTTTATGATCATCAATAATCCCATGTTGACTTTAATAAAAGCTAGTGACGGAGATAAAATAGATACCTGTCTAGTTGTTAGTTTAACTGGATAAACGGAAATGATTTTTAGAAGAGTTATGTTCTACCTGTATAGAGGAGCGTATGAATATTTCTTATTTGTGAATCATATCAGCATAGTACTGTAAATTGTTAATTGAAATTTCCTTGCTATAAATTACATTTCATTTCTTATTGATTGATACTTTACCAAACTGGCACAATTGAGTAAGAAAATGCTTAGGAAGTACATGTATGCCATTTTATTTTTACTGGTGGAAAATTGCCACCTGAGCAGCAACCTATATGATTAAGGATGTGTCCTGTATAGCATTGGATATTTCAAAGCCTAATATGACACTAGAAAGTACAACCAAACTAGATCTAGGATATACCAATTCTAGAGATTCTAGAGGCTTATCTTCTAGACAGACTAGATCTAGACCATTCACTTCCGAGAGTCCTAGGGCAGCTGAAAGAATCACACCAAGAGATAGAGCAGTAACGGATATCACAGGGTTGGCTGTCCGAAGAGAGGGCACTGCAAGAGTAAAGTATGCTTTTTCCGGAGATGGCACGGGCTATGGCCCGAATGATGTGTCCAGCTCTGGAGGAAATCACTCTTCAAATGTTGGTCCAAAATCATCTAATAACTTCTTTGCCAGGCATTTAGCATCAATGAAAAGGGGAATGTCTCGTGGAAAAGAACCTACACTGCCTCAGATTTTGGAAAACCAAGTTAGTTTGGCGAATGGTGTTGCGAGTAGACATGGGTATAGGAATGATGTTTCTCGGCAATCTTGCAGGAAGGAGGGTTCCTCATATTCATTGTGAGTTTTATTGTGTATCATAAATATATGTACCATTTATTTTCTTGCATCCAATATTAAGCTATGTTGAGATACTAGCGGATAGATATGCTATGTACATTGGTGTACATATACTATAGGAACGATCATAAATAATGATACCAGGGGGGGGTCGTCCAAAAAGGTTGGGGGGGGGGTGTCGTCCAACTTTTCTGATTTCCTTTGGGGGGTCGCTGAACTTTTATTTATCACGCTACGGTATGTTTTTTTTCAAATATTTTCTTTTGGCAATGCAATGACTATATAGAGGAATTTTTCTTTAGCGAAGGGTGGGGGGGTCACTCAACTTTTAAAAATGTTAATGGGGGGGGTCGGTTAACTTTTTCTTCGCGCCCCAAAAAATGGATGACCCCCCCCCCCCGGCATCGTTATTTATGATCGTTCCCTAAGTGTTATAGCAGATACTCTTGTATAACGTTATGATTGGACGTTCAAAAGCGTACGATTTTGTGCGAAAGATGCTACACCCTAGACAGGCCTGACACTATTTTTACAGTGTAAATATCTTATGCAGAAAAAGCTTTTCATCAGGTCTACTGTCTACGAATATGATACAAAAGAAAGAAATAGGGGGTTTTCTGTCAATAACTTGCGCGCATTGCATTTATATCATCAACCGTCATTAGTATAAGTCGAATAAGTGATACACCAATCATGTAGGCCTATCATTACTCAAATCAAACATGTCCATAGTTACATGCCTGTGGGAATCTATGACTTACATATGAGGTCACTCATATCTTCTCTGCTATTAAGCTATTGAAATGTTTGGTTTATCTTTGCTCTAGTGATAAAGAACAGTGCATATTTACATATATGATTGAAAAGTAACTTTCAAATTCCTAGTTACCAAGCCCCGGGTCACATTTCAATTTCCAGTGGTATGTCCTGTTATTAGGTTTGGGAAATTAGAAAATAAGCCATTTCATAAACACATGTTGGATACAGCAGTCCATGTTAGAATTGTGAAGTTGGAAATGTGTGAATTACAATTTTGCAATGAATTTGCAATGACTTATGATAGATAATATAATATAATATATTTGGCGTGTGTTTAATTTTTGCTTAAATTAGTTAATGATTTCGATGGAGTACTTTTCGAAATGGAATTTACAGCAGAAATATGCCTATCAAACCTTCAATAGTTTGTAACAGGGATATTTTTATTTTAGACATTTAGTTACATTACCAATGTTAATTTATTCATTAGTTATTGAGAGTCAAATGAATATCTCTTGATTTTAGATCTTAGGATCAGTATTAATTTACACATGGACTATGAATAATCTGCTTGTCTTTAATTAGTATATCGTATTATCTGGCGTCCTTGGGAAAAAAGTCAAGATCCGTTCAGCCAATTATAATTATTTATTTTTCAATTCCTTTACATTAGATGCATAATTATGCACAGCAATATTAGGCGACATTTTGTTGTGGGCCACTTTTCTATACTACAGTAAATCAAACAAACAAGAGGCACTACTCATGTGTTGTGTAGAAAAAAATGAAATGTTGATCTTTTACACTCGTTTTTATGCATAAATTATTCATGCATGTTTGAGTTATATGGAGACCTTTCAGATATTGGAAAACCAAATGATCGATACACGGTCACAATGACACCAACTCTCTGTTCCCCGTACACTACTTCTGACTTAAGTGGGTGTTATTATAGATTTGAGTGACGACACTCGGACAGCAACAATATTATAGATTCAATTGAAGACACTTACAAACTTATATAAATGTCGTCTGACAACTTGTGGGCTGTGATGCGGCCTCCGCGTAACAAGCATTTCATGCGCGTGTACACCAGCGTGCCACGTGGTTACTATGGGGCCGCCACCGCGCACAAAAGGTAAAGCAAAGCGATGGACACTACAGTGCAAGTTTCCTTTTTAAATGAACGAATTTAATGTTTTGTGTATATTTGTCATTTGTTATACCCGATATAAAGTCAACTTGGTTTGGGAAAGATTAATTCGTTTTAAAAATTTGGAGATTGGGGCATGGTGGGTGCACGTGAAAGCACGGAACGTGAAAAAGCCTTCTGTATAGTAGCTTAAGTTGTGGAATCCAATGGCAGTTCTAGAGAGACTGAAAGCACAAGAAACATGTTCCATGTGGTGGGTATTTGAAAGTGAATTGAGTTTTACGGATCTGTGAAAACATTCTTGTTATACTTAACTGCATCCCTTTTTTAGTTTCTCTGCAGCAATGACACTCTGAATTATTCATTACAGATGCAAGCTTTCAAAGAATGGGAGCTAAACGTCAATAGCTCATGAGGGACAATATTTCCAGACGGTATCGCCATAAAGCAGACCAACTTGCATTAATTGTTTATTCTACAGTTACTCAATGGGAAATTTAATGGGGGTCCTCAATCTATTTTTTTTTTCAAAACATGCATAGTTTCAGCTAGAATTTACTTTTCATCAACCATCCGTTCCTGCATTGTTCGTGTACTCAAGCTAATCGATAATAAATAAAGCCAATGTTGCAGGACATCCATCCAACTTCCTCGTTTATATTTCAGGCAGCTTATTTCCAAATCATAAGTCATTGAAAAGTGTCACACTGAATTTATGTCCAGTGTAAAAACGACTCCCGTAAACCGCCGACGATGACATCCAGATGCTCTTGAACGGATCCTTTGAGTCAAACCCTAGCTTCATCCGCCTTCCACTGCCGAAAGACCCTACTGTCCAGGGGGGATAAAAAAGACTGTCCAGAGGTAATAGATTTTAAACCCAGTGTGATTGCGGGCGAATCAAGGATGCTTCCTCTTGTACATTTCAGGTTGCACAAGGAGGGCGTGACCCCGACCATGGACCACGCCCACCTGGAGCCCCTCAACGGCTCCCGCAATGGCCTGGTGGCCGCCGACAACTACACGGTCTACAAGCAGGCCCCCCACGCCGGGGGCTCCAAGTACAAGGTGTTGGCCGGAGAGTCACGGTCTCTGCCCAACTCCGTCATGAACAGAGGTGAGGTGGTGGGTCCCCATGGGTAGGATGACTCTTGGTTTGAAACATCTATGTGTACAGTAGAGCCTCTGCAGTAGGACCACCTTTGGGCCCAGTGTTACCGTGGTCCAATAGAGAGGTGGTATCTATACAGAGGTTCATCTGGATAGCTTTATGGTTTGGGGCCGTGTAAAGTGATCTTATTACATAGGTAGTCTCAATAGAGAGGTGGTCTTAATTGGAAGTTCTACACTGCACGTACGTGTGTACGAGTTGGTTAAATGTATATGTTGAAGTTGACATGATGATGATTATATGTTGAATACTAGTACTTAGTACATGCCATGTTTGGTGGCAATATGCATGAATTCAATCCCTTCATTTGATTAATATTGCCCTGACAACCTTGCGGAATTTTCACCAAATTCGGGCATTGAGCTCGTGCATATTGACCGAAAACAATGAAATACATATATTTCTTCATTACAACATAATGGCTAATTATAAACTAAGTCATCGTACAGGTGTTCATTAAGTTTCCTGGTAAGGTTTACATGTCCGTTGCTGGTAAACTCTTGAAGTCATTGTGACCTCAAAGAAGTGACATTTCCCCTTCCCTTTTATACTACACGATTGTAGACAAGAAAATTGAGGAGGATATGGAACTGTGGCGATACAAATAGGGGCAATAATAATGCAAATAGGGATTTTAACAAGCCACCTTTTGTATGTTTGACTGGGCCAGTTGGTGTGACCGTCTGGGTTTGATACGGTACACGCACATTGTTATCCATTCCATATTCTAAGCGGCTGTATAGACATGTACCAACATCCACACGTCTGGCAGAATTGTAGACATAGATTGTACAAATGATATAGTGAATTGATCCACTGGTGAAAGATTGTAAGGTATTCATCAAGCTCGAAATCAAAGGCTTTATAAGTGGCCATATCAGTGGAACAACGGCCACAACGTGTATGCGGAGTATGCAAAAAATGTCCCAGGCATATTAATAGATTTTTTATTCTAATTAGTTTGATACCTTTGTATTCAGACCTGTGTCTAATTCGCTTGTGATTATAAATGATTAAATGTATGTGCACGTGGTCCGGGGCACGTGGTCAGGTCAGGACAATTCCTTCACGCGAGTCTCCAGCTGTGGCCTAGAATTCCTTATTGCTTTCATTGAACACAAATGCGTATACACAAGATCCGGAGATTTTCTAATTTGCTTTGTGTACATACATGTACATGTACTGTGCATGTATCATAGGCAGTTCCATGGGACGCAGGGGGCGCGCGCCCGCCCTTTTCCCACCAAAATAAGTCATTTGCATGGGTTTTTTACACATCCACCATCGATCGGCGTACGAAAGTCATAAATTTCCTGAAGTGCCCCCCCCCCTTTTTTTCTAAAAACCTGTATCTGCCATGATGTAATACCTATACCGTATTGGACTGGTCGATGGCCTGCAATATTTGAATTTAGTAATTTGTGAAAGCGTAGTACACACAAATGAAAGAGTTGTGTAGATTCTACTACCACTGGTAATACTTAGAAAAAGGATATTGTTCACCTATAAAATATAAAAGCATATTTCGTTTGAAGCGCGTACAGGCTGCCCTCTGCGCAGAGGTCCGTTTCATGTTGGAAAATGCGGTTAGATTACCTAATACGACGTGACAATGGGGAAAGTATATTGACATATCTATATTATATAGTTATTGGGGGGCGGGTGGTGGCATATTGACATGTCTCTTGGCCAGCTCAGCATGACAAGATAATAGACTGAACTGAGTGCACTTGATACATTTGTCATTGTTACGGAACATTTGTCATAACTTTCATTCAGATAGAATAGGCACACTGTTAACTGGACCAAGCTGAATTTGAAATAGGGCATGCCTCAAAGGCACAGCTCAAAGGAGTTCAGAGTGCAACCACTTATACTCACACCGTTCCCATTCAAATATACAGGGACACGTCTGAAATGAATTATATACAGCCATGACCATTTGAGAATTATTTGTACATGGACACTGTGCCAGTATAGGTTTCGCTTCAAATCCAGCAAGGTCTAATATTTGATTACTACCGTATTCAAGTATTAGACCTCAACAAATTTTAAGTAATATCTTTAGCGTTAATACACGTTTTCTTACTTTTTAGTGTACCACTGTATTAGGGCTTACGCTGTCCTTGTCTTAGTTGAAAGTGCTAGTTTATCAAGAATCCACTAGACACATTGAACCCATCACACAAGCTTAGCATATCTAGCACTCTAGTGTACACTAGGAATGTTTGAATATTTCCAACCAAATCACATTTGGACAGACGGCCCATAGTTACAGCCACATTACATTACTAGGTTGTAAAGTATAACTTTTTTCTCCAGCCGTAGAGCCCCCAGGGCTAGCCCGAGAGAGCTCGTCCGCTCCTAACGACCCCGCTACCCCCCGACGGCCAGCCCCTGGGGACGTAGATAACGGGCCACCTACGGAAAAACTGCATCACAACCCCCAACCACACCTCAGGCCACTCAGTGAGTTATGGCACCTTTCCGCGGGGGAGATTGTGTCTTCCAAGGACTTGTACTGATGCCATTTGTTAGGGGCGCAGGTTTTAAGGTGTCAGGAGAATAGATATCTTCTAAAATGTTAACTTGTTTGTCTGTTTAAGTGAAAATATTTAAATAGCGTGAGAGTATATTTACTATTCTATGTACATATGTTTGGTGGTTAACATGTAATCATAATAAACAATTAAATAATCAAACCTCAAGCAACTAATGACCAGCCTACCACAAATCAGTGAACAGCCAACCAGCCAATCGCAATATCTGATGTATGTGTTTACAGAAGCTCCACCCCAGAAAAAGAAACCGTCAGACGAGAGGTTCGCCAGTAAATGGGCAGAGAAAAGGGCAACTAACAACGCCAGCAGTAACTCCAACAAAACTAAGATAAACAGGTGGGCACAGTCAGGTCGAATGGACTGGGACTTGTTAAATGGGGAGATTGGGGTTACATAATACATATACCTACTAATCATACTAGAAAGAATCAGAAATAGGTGAGTCTTTCTGGGATGCATCTCTTTCATACATGTACTAGAACAGATGTGTCACTGCATATCATAGAATTAATTGTAAGCTACATGTCTTCAAATGTAATGCTTGTAAGCAATCTAAATTGTAACCGTACATATGCTAAATTATATAGGTGTTTAGTACGCGCTCAGCCCTAACTTGTATTCAAAGTAAACGTTTTGTGCTGAATCCAAACCAAATCATTTGCTAGAATAAGCCCTTTAACATGTACACTTTAGATTACCTATTCAGAATGGGTAATTTTCCATCAATGTGCGACACTATGTCATTTTATTCACATATGGATATGACCATGTATAAAAGGTCCCATATCCTGGATGTAGAGAAGCATGTAATGCACAAAATTAATGATACCAGGCCAAATATCGTTTTGTCAACTTGATTGGTTAAGATTTATGTCAGCTGAAATCAGGATTCTGTGTGGTCCATACAATGTGTATACTTCCATTAACTAACCCTGCAGCCTATTATTGTCTTGCTTTCTGTAGAGGTATACTTGGCCGTCAAAATCTCTGCGTGTCCAAATGCTACATTCTCATATTGGTGATATAATTGTCATATTTAACTTTATAAACACTTGATTATTAATATGTAGTTCAAAATACAATAACAGCAATGTTGACTTGTAATACATGTAAATTGTACACGAATATACGTAGAAGGATAAAGCATAATCACAAACACTATCATTTTTTCCGTGCCAGATCATATGAGGTTCCAAGTAAGCGAGTGGACTCTACAGCATCTATCAGGGAGTTTATCGAGCGCATGCACACTCAGGACACTATATACATGGGAGGGGCGAACAAGCCACAGCCAGAAGAGAAGAAGGTCAAACGTACACCAGCCCCCACGCCCAGAAAGGTTAGGACGTGTCCTTGAATGATCATAGCCCGTATTATCCGATTATTGTAAATGTAGAGATGGGTATACATATGAGTATGCATGATATTGAGAGTCTGGGCTGTAATGTGTAGGCATTGGCATCTCTGCTATCGGCATGTCTCTATCATAATCTGTATATTTCTGATTTGATAATGGTCCATACGAAATGGCATATCTGTATTCAATCATTAGTGCTTATTAAGTGCTTATAAGCTATATATGGGTTATTTTAGACAGCATAGCCAACATGGGTAGATTAAGAAACAGACTGACCCATAGATATAACCATACTAAGAGTTATTTTATGCTACTACTATCACTGATGAATAGCTTCAAATGATAGAACTATTTTTCTCCAGCCATGGGGAGGAGGACCTGGAAAATTTCAAAATGACACCTTAGCCACCAACTCTGCAGAAACATTTGACATTACTAACACCACCAGTCGAAGCGAGTCTCCGCGAAAAGAGCCACTCAAAGTCCAGCTCGACCGGATCAAGGCTCAGCTACTGGAGAAGGCGAGGGTCCAAGATGAGACTAAGGTAATTAAGTAATGTTAAAGGTTTTCAACAATATTTTGGACCTCATCAGTGGGCCTAGATAAACACAATGCATCACTAAATCATTGAATAAATATCTATTGCAGATTCAAAGAGCAAAAGATCAAGTGGCGCCTAGAGAGGAGCCTCGTGAGTACCAGGAGGACGTAGAGAAAAAGGAGAACGAGCTGTACAAACTGCAAGACGCCATGAGGATCTATTTTGAACAGCTTCTGCGGATGCAGAAAAAAGCAGAGCAAGAGCCACAGCACACAAAGAAGAACGTCTACACAGATCCTAACAGGGGCGTGCCACCTTGGCATAGAAAGGTAGGTATCGCTACAGCAATCCATACTTTACCTGAATCCCCTGGCTTTTAATAATTATTTTACTATGTTGAGAATGATGCTGCTACGCAGTCCTTTGATCATTGCATTGTGTCCAGAAATGTATATTCTATACTCTTCATAAATAAAGCATCCGTCAAATAAGTTTAGACGTATGCAATGCTAGATAAATATTGGCATTGTTGGGGGCCTGGGTGGTTCGTATCCGTATTTGTAACCATTTTGGTCAAATCACAGTCAAGGTACGCTGCAGGGTGCCCTGTGTTCCTTACATGGTCCAATCGTCACTACCACCAGCCTCCCGTCCCTGGAAGTCCTAAATTATGTAATTACCATATTGTGTAGTTGTGCCTTGAAGCTGTTCACACCAGTGAATGTTGAATGCGTTACCATTTCAGGAGTACACGCTGACAAAGCGTGAGACAGAACGGTACAACGACGTCAACAACATTTACGGCAAAGGGACGGAGGCTGCTAAGAGGAAACGGGAGGAGAATTTCTACAAAAAGTGCCTAAGGTATGTGAGAACATTGCTATAAACCTACATGTAAGGTATGTGAGAACATTGCCACACACGAACCTATACAATGATGCCTGATGCTTGATTAGTTACTGCCTTCCCCATGCATTTTCATTTTAAAGGAGGATGTCTAAGTGTTAATGCTGTAATGTGTAATCATGCCATGTGGTGTTTTGTGTGTGTGTGTGTGTGTGTGTGTGTGTGTGTGTGTGTGTGTGTGTGTGTGTGTGTGTGTGTGTGTGTGTGTGTGTGTGTGTGTGAGTGGAGGCAGACACCAACATATGTGTACATTTTGTAGTTTAAGTATGTGTTTGATATATTGCAGTATTGCATCATCAGGTTCATGTAATATACATTTTGATATACCTAGATCTGGCTATAAACTCATCTTACGGGAAAAAACTTCATTCTTCAAATCATGTTTTGAAATCCGGAGGAAACACACAAACTGCTACCAAGGATTAGGATTGCATTACCGTGTTACGGAAGCTCATAATCTAATCTACCATTGGCACTGTCCACACTCTCAAGCTGCGTAGTTGAAGCGCGCCCTCGCAATCAGCGTAATAGAAGTGAACCCTAATATATTGTGTTTCCAGACTTCAACTAGAGCAGTGGTACCAGCTACAGGACGCGTACCAGCGACAGAAAGCCAAGTCCAAGCAGACCAAGGAGCAGCAGGCCCGGCAGCTAGAGGGTGCGTAGCAATCACCTATATGTTCACTGGGCTACTGGTTATAAAGGAATCATTAGGTACAGCAGTCAGCTAATGTGAAAATAAGCTTGGTTGTGTTTTACCGCGTGATATGTGCACATTCGCCAGTAGACACATGTGTATAACAAACCCCATTGTGCAATGTTTGTGCAGGGGGTCGTCACAATGCACGCAGTCACCTCTTTCCCCTTGGATTTCCATTGGACTGGTGATTAAACTAACTATGGTTGTGTGATTGTTATGACAATCTGCCAGTTATTGCCGGGGGGTGTGATACAGACGTGTTTATATGGGAGCATTTCATTATAATAGTCTGCCATTCTGAATTATGAGGGGACAATTAAAAGCAAGGATTCCACACCATGTACCGACTACATATATATTCATGTTCGCTCTTTGTTGAAAGTGCATGTACACCTACATTAACATATACAGTAATTAAGACCACCTCCATTGAGACCACTTCTATAATAAGACTACCAGACCTTCATAAAGCTACCGAAAGGAAGCTCTGTGTAGAGACTACCTCTCTAACGAGACCACATAGCACTGGTCCCAAAGGTGGTCATAATAGAGAGGATGTACACACATGTACTTACAGAATTGCGGCTGAAGTTTGAGGAGGACCAGCTCCACCGCTTCAACACGCAGTACGTCACCAACCGGATCCTGGCGCACGAGTGGGCAGACCGGCACGTGTACGGCCTGCCCGAGGACTCGGGCGACACGCCCAGACAGGGCGCCAAGCTCGTGCCCAGACCACCGCCACGTCCAGTGTTCGACTCCAAGAAACATAATGTACGTCTTTGCGGTGTTGCTGGGCTTGTTGATTAAATTCACAGTACAATACGCGCAACATGATTTAACGTATTCAAGCATATTGTAAGAATGTAACTCTACTATGGCAAGCATTGTACATGTACGTGGCAAAAAGTATTGTTATAGTGTGACATTTTTCTCAATAAGGCAACTATCTTAAGCAGTATCAAAGGCCTCCCACACGGGAGACGCATTTGCACATGGCTTATCCAAAATATCCAAAATCACAATAACATAATACATGAAGCTCTTCTTAATAATAATGATGTATTCAGGAGGTGAATGGCGTACGGTATGCGCCCATCTTCTGGCGCTGGTGGACTCCAAAGTGGGATCCAAAGAAGCCCAAGCTGATGGACCTCACCATGGCAGAGGGTGTGAAGGGCAACGAGTTCGAAGATGATCCCGATGATACGGGTAATGATAGCCTATGTAACCAACTAATATGGGCACTTTCTATGTTAAACGTCTGTACGCTATGCCCTGATTAACTTATTGATATTGGGATAGTCAATGCTAATGATACATACACGTACACCTCCTATTTGCTTTAATGATTATCAATTTTGCATTAAGCCAATCATCAACATATTTTCCAAGTTGAATGTGTTGGCTGATTAGTCTTTTTTATTAGAAAGGGTATTGGAATGTATGCAGTGACGATACTGCGAAGATAAACAATGTACAATAAAATGATGACACCCTACTTCTTAGATGCTGAACGGGCTCGTAAGCACCGAGTGAGGGATATCATCCAAGATGCTCAAGCTTTGCTCAATGCTGACGAGGGCGAGGCTGGGGATGTCGAGGATGGAGATGAGGAGTGGGAGGGTGAGTCATCGCAGGAATTATTGTGGACTGGAGTCAGACTTTTTAAAAAGGCAGGGCAGAGGAGAAAGATTTTGGAGACATTTTAGCATTTACTGTACTAGGGTGTATTGACGTATATTAATTGTGGTTATGATATAATGTAAGCAGGAGTGGTAGTATTTATAAGTATTATAAATCAGTTGTTGTTGCTGTTGCTGTTGTTGTACTTTTATACAAACATATAACACCAAAACAATAGGCAAATATTCTTGAATGGCTTCATATTTTACAGATGAACCAGATGATCAGAAAACGGAAGTCAGTACTGGAGTTAGTACTGTGCAACGTACAAAGTCACAGAAACAGAACAGAAAAAATAGCCGAGTTCCACTTAGTCGTCAGAACAGCAACAAAATTGTCAATTCCCCGTACAATAAGCATAAAGTTGCTAAAAATGTGGGAATCAAGTCAAGAACTAATACACACAAGGCACCTGTATCAGACTTCAGAGGTGGTTTGGCAGTGGAAGATAATAATGCAAAAGGTGATTCAAAGGAAGAGAGTGGTGTGGATGGCAAGGATAGAATTAAAAATGACAATGGACACATTGGTCATCTAGATTCATCTTCGTCAAATCAAAATGACATCAGCAAAGACAGTAAACCAACTAATAATGGTCTTACTAATGGAGATGATAATGTTGGTGCGAAGGAAACGAAGGACACTAGTAGAGAGAACGGGCGTGAAAGTGATTCAAATATCAAAGACTCTACACAATCTTCAAGAACTAAGGCACAAACTTCTAAATCATCAACGTCTCGAAAGGATAGTTCTGTAAGTGCAAGTGATAAACCTAGCAAATTAGGTAATGCAAATGGTGACATAAATATAAACTATAGTCAGAGTGCAAAAAATAAAGAAGGGGGACGTGAGCAGAAAAAAGATATTGACAAACAGGGTCAAGGTTCTGACAATAATGAATCATCTAGTGGAGATGGGGGTAAAACTGGTGCTCTTTTGCCTGGTAAGGATAACAGTAACCAAAATGTTGGTAATGAAAATAAGAACACTGGGGATAATGGAGTTCCCAATGGAGAGGACAGTACAGGCAACCAAAGTGATAAGAATAATGTGTCATATAAAAATAAATTAGACACAAGCTCCAAGAAAGGTAATAATTCATCATTGAATAGTGAAGGGAAGGACAAAACTGACAAAGATTCTCAGAAAAAATCAAATTCAAACAATAAAGCAAATAAAGCTCCAGGAAAGGATGGTTCGACAAACAATGGTACACAGAAAGCAACACCGGGTAAAGATGTAAGCAATAAGAACAATGTACCAACCAAAAAGGTGTCTGATGATAAAAAGGTATCTGATGATAAAAAGGTATCTAATGATCAGATTAAAACAGTAGTGAATGGTTTAGACAAAAAAGACCTTGATAAGAAAAGTACCACACCCACAGGTAATAAAGAAGTTTCGCCATCTAATAATGTGCGTAGTAATGGGGTAAATGATGATTCCAATAATAAAGATCTGGATATCACCAATACATCAACAAAGCCAGTTGAAAAGGATAAAAACAAGGACAGGTATAGTGGTGGAGGTAAGAATGATGCACCAATCAAACCTGCACTTAAGTCTCAGAAGTTGCCAGCCACTACCAACAAATACAAGCTGAAAACTGATGAGGGTGATGGTGCTGATGAAAACGATTCTAATAAAGAGAATACAACCAATGGCGGTCCAACAAAGACTGTGAAGTTTGACAGCACTGCCAAAACTGATTCACCCCGTAATCGTAAGTTTGAACTTGTTATTTCTGTCTTCCTTTATATACTTATTATATGTAGCTAGTTGCAGATTAGTCAGAATGTGTGTTTATGATCTATTTCTTATTAAAACTATTAGATGCTAGAAAGAAATAGAAAGTTGAGATTGTTAAAGTGTGTGCATTAATTAACCAGTGGATTTCCGACTATGCTTTCAAGTAGAGGCATTAGTTTGTCACAGGAGCACTTGTGGTGGAACTGTGGTCGTTTTAAGAAATAGCTCCTGATTTTCACCGTTGTTTCCCCAATAGAGATAATAATAATGTATGGAATTATTGACCAACAATAGTGGTCTGTATCTTAAATCTACCACTGTACGGGTGCTCAATGTTCTAGCTTTTTCATGAAATTTCATGATGTAGATTTTTTGTGCCATATCAATTTCCTTTGCATTTACTATGTGCTATACTATCAGTTCCGTAAAGACTGAGATTGTCAGAAACCTTTCAATTTGCGTGCATGCATCTTGTACCATTCATTTTATGAAATTAGATTAACATGTAGTTTAGTTTAGTATGTATTTATTCGCAAATCATTGTAAACAAAATATAGGTAAAAAGGCTAAACTTGGTCGCCAGCGCCCAGTAGAAAGAAAGCCATCTTTGGACCAGGTTAAAAGGCAAAGAAGACACACTGTGGATGAAAAAATGCTTAATGAGCTAGTAAAAGGTATGAGGAGATAACATGAACGTTTGGTCTTCCTCTTACTAATATGAATATTACATTGTATCTTTGTGTTAATTAATTACTAAACATTATTCCTCAGAATTTTATGAATGCAGAGGTAATTGAACACCAAGATTTTGATGGTATCCACTCTCTCTATCAAGTAATGCGATTTTGTATATGTAACATATTGCATGTGTCTATGTGAATTTGTCGATATCACGATACACTTTCAAGTAAATGTTTGCAGTGATGCACAAGTGACTGCATTTATTCTATAAGTACACGCACTTTGCACAGGTGATGCACCATCAAAGAAAAAAGGCGGCGCCAATGATGATGTTATTGTGTATGCTCCAGGCTCCAAGAGGAAAGGAAAGGAGCCAGCCACCACAGACGGTATGATCTGAAATGAGGATATGATTATGATCATAATGTGAATGCACAGAAAACATACTATTTTTTGTATCTCCTCAATTATGCAATTTTTTCCAGAAATGGATTTTGAAAAATAAAAGCACATAGATTTAAAGTACATGTATATGTGCTTTTCGACAAACACATAACGGTTTAGTTGCTTATATCCAGTACAACGCTCTCTTGCAGCTTCCTTGAATAAAAACGTAAAATATGCGAATATAAAAATTGTAATTCAAGTTTGCTTGAGAAAGACACATACCACGTCTTTAAAATCTCATATAACGATTTTTTTTTTTTTATTTTTTTTTTTTTTTGTGGGGGGGGGGTAGGACGTGGTTCATTTTCCCACATACCTCTTTTTCAGCCCCCTGCCTCAACCCTCCACATACCAGTTCCTTATAAATCCCTCACCTTAGAGTATATGTCCGTGCAATTTCAGCTTCCTTGAAAAATGAACAGAACATCAGGTGCTATTGTTGTTGGCACAGACCTTTTTTTCAAATAAAAATACTAGTACATCCATTTATGTGGCAAGTAACTTGCATCTGCTTATGACACAGGTATTCTTATCAATAGGTCAATACCAACAGGTCAATATGATTGCCCCAGCATGCATCTGCTATAGTCTATTCTGGCATTGCATCAGTCAGAGCTAGAAGCTATCACAGTTCTCACTTTATCCGCACTACGTGGCACAAAAGTCATTAGCTTTCACAAGAATTTGTATATATTATATGTATATAATATCCACCCTCTACTCATTCGCAGCATCCTTGTCCAAGAAGGCTGTTTCTGGTGGTGACGGGACTGAACCGCCCATAGTGGGTCGACAACGCCGGGGCGGGCGGCAGGCGACCACCACTACAACAACGAGGGAGAAGGAGACAGAGACAACGACGGTGAGACGGCGGCGCCAAGTGACCAGGCAGCCCAGCTATGAGGTGAGTGGGCGGCTCATGGCATGGTTCTAACCGCACTAGTTATTGTTATCAACCAAACGGTGATGTAAAAAGTGAAAGCATACTCTGAATATGAATATCATACGTAGGTTTTAGATTTGCCACTTGAATCATCTCAGCATTTGCATTATATAGCATTCATTGTCATTTAGTTTGAGTGTTCGTTGTAATTATTTACATTAAATGAACATATTAGCATCATACCTACGTATGAGTCAAGGGAGCCAACAAGGTCTTGATTACAAAATTTTCTTGCCCCACCCCCCACCCCTCCCCCCACCAACCCTACAAAACATATGTGCCTATGACATTTGGCTGCGTCATTGCCCAACAAATTTTACCTGCAATCTTTTTGAACCCCGGCTACAGCACTAGGCCCTGTATATTATCGATCAATCGGGTTAGAATTAGTTACTGGACACTGTGAATAGTTGATCTGGCAGCTAATAAATTGTAAGTTGGATCATAAAAGTTATTAGAGCAACCGGTAGAATGGAGATGGATCCCTAATTTGGGAGGTGTACCTACATGTATTACAGAGGTGACATGAAGTTGAGGTTTCACACTACATTCTATTTCAATCTGCAGGAAGAGGAGGAGGTGAAAGTGCCTGCCAAGAAAGCGGCCACCGGTCCCAGAAGACGGTCATTGGTTGTAGACGACCGCGACCGCCCGGACGTCCCCACGCCCGACCTGGATACGGAGAGTGAGGACGACGACGAGGACATCTTTGAAAAGGCGAGGAGGAAGTACGGCATCATCTTGGATGACGATTGATGAAGAGGGTCGCCAAATTGTGAGGCCACCCAGGGAAGGTTGTGTGTCAGTTTATGGTGTAAGCATGAGACATTTGTGTAGTTGTCGTATGAATGTTATTGGCCGATTGCATTGTGAACACATAGACTGGAGATAACAAATTTCGCTGAAGATATTCTACATTTTTTCACATGTTGTCTTTGAAAGAGATAATGTTCCCTTCGCATCGTATTAATGAATTCATTATGTTTTTTGTTCTTCCAATGTAATAAAAACTGTTGGCAAATATTACAATATGACTAGTGAATGCAAGACTTATTGCCAAACATGTATGCAGGGACCAAGTATAAACATATACACACAAAACTTATACTGGTGCACTGGGCATATATTATGTTACCAATGATCCTAATGCTATATGTTTTTAATATGTATAATTTGTTATGATCATTTTGATTATTGTGTCATGCATCATTTGGATTTTATGAATGGAAGAGATGATAACTATCTGTACTGCAATTGTATTTACTCATTATTTAGTATTCTTTCTAAGCCGTTGCTTAATCATTTGTATATAATTTATCATTTAACGTAATTTGTATTTGGTTGATATCTGTGATATGTATAGTACTATTTTCTTATTTTATATGTATTTATTGTTATTTATACTTGTATACAGCAGTTCATGATCATTGAATAAACGCATATGTCTAGTTTCAGTAAAACTGATATTATCATACACTTTTCTTACAGCCTGCAATTTCTATAGGGTTAGGAAAAAATAAACCCGTTACGGTATGATGTTCAGACACCTTGCCTCACCCAGCCTAAATTTGCATGACAAATTTCAACCCTCCTCTTGATTTGAGAACTTATAGATTCCCTGATCAGTTTTCTAATGAGTTAGTCAAAATGCAGTCAATATAGCACCTAATTTCAGGGGCCTTCAGCCATTTAATTTTGACGTCGATTAGTATGTACCTTTGATTTCACGGTTACAAACCACAACAAGCTGTCATCAGACACTGTCCCCAGGGGGCCTCGCCTACTGGTAAGACACGCACGCAACGGCCATGACAAGATCAGAGAGCACGTGTTGTAAACAATTAGTGGTGCCAGATGAATTGTGGAGACGAACTTATATCTGTGAAGTTTACAATAAGGACACGTTCACTGTGATAAAGCTTCCTGGAATTGTAACAAACTTGTTCTAATCATAGAAACCCATATGATAATACTGTGCACGATTTGGAATTAAATCTTCCTGCCGTCCTGCCCTTGTACAAAGATTATGTTGCAAATATATGTATGTGAGGATGGTTGCATCACATACAAACTGGTGTAAAATAAACTTTCTAATAAAAATATATTTGTAAAACATTAAATGTTTTTCTGCATTCCTTGCTGTTTTGCAGGTCACAATTTGAGAGCTTATTGGGGGACATCCCACTCCTGCCATATTACAGGGCATAGGTGGTAATTCTTTTTCAAGCATGACTTGAAGGGGCGCTGGAATGAGGAATGGAATTCTGTAAGGGAGGCATTTTATATACTTTTATATATTTTTTCTTCTTTTGCTTAGTTGTCCATATCCAATAAGAACGTGGGGGCCGCCGACCTGCCAGCCATCTACACCAACATCCTACCAGCCGCTGCCGATGACGTCACACCACGATCACGTGACGATTAGGCAGTTGGCAGACTGACGAAGGACCGGGAAGGTCCGAAAGGCTTTCAATGTAAGCTAATAAAACAAGCACAAAAGGATAGTTTAAACTGTGTATATAACAGTGCCCTTGCTAAAATTTTAAAGTTTGATTTTTTTAAATTCTGACAAGGGCACTGTTGTGCCGAAATTTAAATAAATAGAAATAAATGAATATGTTTTTGTTTGGATATGGACAAATAAGCAAAAGAAGAAAAATAAGTATATAAAATGAATCCATTTGCTATATACCAGTTAACAACAATATTGAATATGTAAGGGAGGCGTTCATTATCTCAAACCTAAACGTAGTTTAAAATTCATAATCATCGTACACCCCTCACCCCCCACCCACCCCACCCCCCAATTTGACATATTATAAATTAAAATATATCAGAAATGTGCATGGAGTGTAAGATTATAATCTAGAGAAGCTACTAGGAAATTTTCTGTTAATGATTTTTAGCCCGCAAGAAGCCCACAATGCAAAATCTTTTGACGGTTAAAATTTGCACCCACATAAAGCCCGTTCATAAAGATTCCAACCCTCACCCACACCTGTAGAAAAGGTGATAATCTAGCCTGCAGCTCACATATTCGCGGGTGCAGATGCGGGACTGCGGGGACCCGGGCAGGGAAATGGTCTGTATGCAGTAGGTCATATATTGATGAAATTCTGTTCATTATTTCATGTGAATCATTTTAACACAAAATATTACATTCTGTATCGGTACAACGCAAGGCATACAATAAGGCATATAATATAATAAGCATGTGTATTGATGATAAAAAACCACATAGTTATACCATTAATAATGTATCAAAGCTTTCAAGATGACAGCGATTATGTCACATCTTTATCACCTACATCTACATCAGCAATATAACAGATCAATGCCATACAATCAATACAATTGACATCTCTTAATTCAGCTTATTTGATAGTCCTATCTGAGCGCAAAATGTTATATATTACGCATGGTTTGAAATAGACAAATGCTGTGTGTTGATTCATAATGTAACCGATGCAATCAACGCATTGGTAATGACAGTAATCATAGTAATGGGATGTGTATAAAAGGATATCTCTTTATGTGCACAGATAAGAACCCCAAATAGGTAGACGAACTCTATTGAAAAAGGATGTACGCACATGTAATGTAGATATCAATTATTTACACAAACTAGGCGGCGGGTTCCGAGAATCGGCTAACTGCTATTTAATGTGGCTAATTTTAATGTTTGTGCTGCAGCATTAAGCTGCAAATCTCGGGGGTGGGGGGGGGGGGCTACTTCAGGGGTGAATGTGTAGGGGGGTGCCACTTAAGGTCCATAATCAATCATACCCCTTAGTGAAACCAGTGAAACTATGAAAATGATACCCCTAGTGAAAATACATGATGAAAACAATGGAGTATTATCCTAAGGGGTATTATTCTATGTGATGCGGTAATAAAAACAAGACTTACTACAACTTATATTTACTGTTTATGCTTTTTATGGCTCAATAATTCAAAATCACTCGAAGAGAGAGTTAGATATTGAACCTCCCTTAGTGAAACTGACTGGAATGCTGAAATCATGGCCCCTAATGAAAGTGAGTGGTGGAAAAGTTGATCCCTTGGGAAACTCAGTGGTGGAAAAGGTGACCCCTATCAGTGGCACATGCCATATAGGGCGACTATGGAAGTAGCCCACAACCAACCCCCGCCCCCACCCACCCACCCATCCACCCCGAGCTCCAAATGTTCATAAAATTGCTGCCTCTTTAGGAGGGTACTGTATGCTCACTCGTCCTTTAAACTGTATGTGGGCGTCCTACGGACAAATGGATAGTCCATCAATTTATAACAGCACGACGATTAATCTCAACAGTCGTGCGGTTTTGGTTTAGAGTAGGCGGGGACGTTATGTACGATATGTACCGTTCCGTGCTCCGTTGGAGGAAAATTCTGGTTAATTTTGATTAATTGTGCGTGTAAATTGTTCGCCTTACACGTAGTCGTGTCGCACGTCCGACGTACGATGTCATAGCAACGGAGTTGTGAAACTATTATCGGGACAGTCGTTTTTACCCGGAAGTAAGCGGTCTCGTAGAAAACCCGTTGTCGACTCGACATTTATGAAGCAGTTTTCTCGTAAATTAAGAGAGATTGAAACGCACAGTGATTATGGGAACATTGAAATAGTAGTAAGGCAGGGAACGCGTCTAGGTTTGAAGCGCAAAACGGCACTGGTGGGTAAAAATGTCCTTTTCGAGATTCACTACGGGGGCGCCGCTTTCGAAGCAAGGTCAGTAATTATATATTAATGTACAGATTCTCACAAACTTTATCAAAACATCAATTCCAAATGCTTATACAAAATGACGTAAAATCAATTCTATATAAGTCTGAGAACTTTAGTCTTCGTTATAATCTCTGTATTAATATAATCTCTATATGATATTCTGAAGAAAAAACTGAATACTGCATGAATGAGTATTTGTATAGTAAATACAGTAAAACCTCTTTATTAGGAGCACCTTTGGGACCAGTGTTTGGTGGCACATGGTATCTATATACTTATAGAGAGGTGGTACCTCTACAGAGGTTTATTCTGGCAGCTTTATATATATATATATATATATATATATATATATATATCATGACTCTCAGCATAGGCAGATCCAGGGGGGGCAGGGGGGGCGCCCCCACCCCCCCTTTTCCCACAAAACTACTTCATTTTCATAGTTTTTTTTTCGTTAAGTGCGCTGTGCGCTACTCCTCCCCTCCCCCCTTTCCGAAAACCTGGATCTCCCTATGCTCAGTGACAGATATTGTTATAATCTCACAGATATACGTGGGTGCCTCTCACATGCGTTTTAATTATTGATGCGTCCGATGAAAGCAACAGTCGAGAATCCCAGTGGCGCTCCAAATTGAGACACAGAAGATCAATAAACAACACGCCATTGGATAATGGTCTGTCAGCTGACATGGTATCTTGGTGATTACATTGACAAAAAAGTCTTAATCCGGGGTTGCCTTATAAAAGCAATATAACCGCCAGGGTGTGACAGGCTAATTTCCATTGAATTTCTAGTATAGATGCAAGCACCAATGGTGTATTGCGTGCTGACTGTAAATGCAACTGTTACATAAATAGACTTTGATTGAGATAAATTATGTTACCTAAGAGAATAAAGAAATATGTCAGCATGAGTGGCGCCAGCCGCACAGCAGTCAGGTAAGAATTCTTAATGTAAATACAATGATGTCATTGCAGGATTATGTAACACATAAGTAAGTTTATGAAGTATGTATAGCAAATGACCTCATTTTTGGTGTTATGTTTTCTATCTATGATATAGTTTCAAAATATAGCAACATTTTCAAAATAGTTTAAGTTCTCTTTCTAATAATTAAAAATAAATTTCTATATTATATTGATTGATATGCATCATACCATAATTGGTAGAAAGTATACATATGTACTGATAAAGGGTGCGTTATTGCAGTATCTTATAGTTGAAGTTTGGTCAGCAAAATGTATATAAATTTTGACTGGTTGTTAATCTTATACTTTTATAGGTGTCCGTTAAAGTATTCCAATTTCATATATACATACCAAATATGAACGAGGTTGAGGCTAAGAAGTTTTTTTTTCAGAATTTTGGGTTCACTTTTCCTACTTTTAAAGGATCATAACGAGGACCAAAGTTCTCAGGCTAATATTTAATTGATTTTATGTAATATCGTATAATCATTTGGAATAGATGTTTAGATAAAGTTTGCGAGAATCCGTACATATAGAAACAACAAAGTTTAAAGGAACAGTGAGCATATAGTACCCTCCAAAAGAAGCAGCTGTTTTATGAACATTTTGCGCTTATTGCCCGCATGGTCAATTCACCCATTATCGCTGCGGCAAAAATGACAACATTTTTGACAATAGGTCATTCTCGGAATTCTACGGCTAGTCTGCAGTGTCTCTGCCTTATAGAAGCTTAGAAAGAACATGACTTCTACACCTAATGGCTTGTTTTATTTTCTTGTTATTTCAGTGGCCTATTTGTGCTATGCCATACTATGTGACATCCTATAAAATCTTGCATTTACATTTCATACATGTCAGCGTCATCCTCATCCTTCTGATCTCTCTGCGAGGGAAAGTCTTTGCCCAAAAGCCACAATTTAATTGTCCCAAGATGCACATGATCAGCGGCAATTGTGAGGAAATGCACAAGATCCACGTGCGCATGAACAGCTGTCTGCGTGGAGATTTTGCCAAATGTACTCCAGTAGAACCAGCAATGTGTTCTCTGAAAGGTTAGATCATCTACTATCTTGATTATACAGTACATATTAATAGCAGGCTATCCAAGTAACAAAAGAGATTTTGAATCAGTTTAGAACAAGGGAGTTTGTGGTTTGCTTGTCCTTAAACTATGATATTACATGCATATCTACGCTAAAATTTATATTGTAATTGACATCTAATGATTTTTTCTTGAAAATTATGATAATATGATAAGGAATTTAGTTGAATGTTAATTTGAATTAGTATTAACTAGCTTATACCCGTGTGGTCAAAGAGGCATGAAGAGAATCACATTGAATCACTCCAGTTTTATAAGCGTATACGTCAATCCCAACTAAATCATTTGTGAAATCCATTGACTTGGCATGTAAAATAGAAATCTAAGAAAGGAAATGTTAGTGTCCATGCAAATGGGATCACAATGCCCTCCATGGGCATAGAAAAAAGACATATTTGTTGAGTGTGTAAATATGTTTTTTACAGCATTTTATTTTCAAGCACCCTTGTCCTGATGACACTTGCCCACGTCCTGACAGCACCACCACCTATCGGTGGACATAGAAAAGGGATATATTGAGTAAGGTGTATGAAATGAGTACAGCACTCTTTTTCATAAGCACCCGCCTTGTGCAAATTGTGGGCATGGGTGATACTTTGTAGCGTTGGCTCTATTAGTTAGTACATACAAATAAATATTTTAGTAATAAATAATATTGGCACGCTTCATTGTACTGACAACTTAGCACCTTCCAAGTATTAAGTATGATATGGAGAAAGAGTGTTTTGGAACAACCTTTAAGGTAACTTGAGATAGGGTAGTTCTTATATCACAATATCGAATATTTGCAATGATCAAGAAGTCAAGCAACAGATAAAGCTATAGATTTCTGAGCTTGGATGTGGTATACTTGGCGCAGATGGAGAAGAATATCTTCTCAAGTAAGTCATTGAACACTGAAATTGCACTTGGCATCTAACATGCAAAGGCTATTGGATGAAAAATTAGTGTCTATGGTAATGGGAACATAATGCTCTCCATGGCACAGCTATTCTCACACACTTCAGTAGAACATCCCTATTAAGACTGTCCAAGGACTGGCGTCAAGTGGTTTAATATAGGGGTGGTCTCTTTAGGGATGTTTGCAATGGTCTTTTTTATGAAGACTTGGGACTATTACAAACCATCTTATAATAGAGGCGGTGTATTTAGAGGGGTGGTCTTGATTGAAGGTTCTAATGTACACATAGCCCAATTGGCAAAGTGGTGGTAATCCCTAGTATTTAAACCCATGTGACGCCTTTGGCGTCTTTATAACATCATACTACTCCACATGACGTCTGCTCAGGAGAGCTAACCTCTATGACACTCACAGGATTATTCGTTCTTCACTTTTTGCTTTAGGTATCAAAAGCCATTTAATCGATTGTCGCCATAAACATGTTATTGGAAACTCTTCCCGTCGGTCTCCTGATGAAATATTCATAACTGCAGCTGCAAAGGCTCAACAAAAGCTGAAAACTTGTAAACATATTGCCCTTTATGCATTATAGATAAATGTCACTGAATGCGCTTGACGAATTTCTATTTTACAATGTTTATTAGTGCTTTTATGTTTTCACTCAACAAAATCCTCCTTTACTAAGTGGAGTTACATATGAGGCACATTTTCTCTCAGTTGGTAACAGCATTTGCATTCACTATTACGGTGGTGTGCCCGCCAGTACACATATACCACTGCACATGAAATACAGATGTTGTTTGGGGAGCGGCCGGGGGGGGATAAAAGGGGTCAAGAAATCCCACATGCATCATTTTTTGTTTTATTTCCCACAAAATGTATCTAGAGCTCTTTGAATAACATGGTAACTGATAAATCCTGTTCCATAGATTATTCGACACATGAGAACCAGGAATGTAACGGAGGGGGGGGGGGGTCTTTAAGATGTGACAAAAATCACTGTTAGTGTAGGTCAGTGACTCACAGCCAGTGTAGTTCCACTTTAACACCTAGGATGAGAGCCTCCCACTCTGTCACAGTAGGACTGTGTTGTATTTAGGGATGATGTACATTTTGTCACACTCCGCAAAAGGTGAACATTTTTTCTATTTTCTTGACCCCCACCCCCTTCCCCCCAAAAGTGGAAATATCAGATGCGTGACATAATCGAAGAAGATCTACAGTGTTTTGTGATATTTGTTCAAGTATTACTGCTACTTATATCTATATATCTATAGATCTATATAGATTAATATGTATAGCCTATACCCGTGTGGTCAAAGAGGCATGCTCAGAATCACATTGAATAACTCCAGTTACATAGTCGTATAAGTAGATCCTAACTAAATCATTGGTGAAATACATTGACTTGGCATGTAAAATGAAAATCTAAGGGAGGAAATGTTAGTGTCCACGTAAATGGGAACACAATGCCCTCCATGGGCATAGAAAAAAGACATATTTGGTGAGTGGATAAGTATGTTTTTACGGCATTACATTTTCAAGCACCGTTGTCCTGACGACACTTGCCCACGTCCTGACAGCACCACCACCCATCCTGAAAGCACCCTGACAGCATCCCTACACACACAACATCCAAGATCAAGCCAAGGCGTCATTTATTGAAAGGCAATTTTTTGACTATGTAAACGTGGCAGGGTGACCATCCTCTGTCATAGCCAGTGAAAATCAGAGGGATTGTGATTTTACCCCTAACATTGCCTATAAGTATTCTTATTTAGAGAGTACAAACTACATACACATAAATTTTGCTAATACACTAACTACACAGCAAACACAAGCATCAAGTATAATTCATTGACGGAGGTTTTCAGAACCATATAACAACAGTCGATGATGAAGAGAAAATCAAATCACCAACCATCCAAGAATAAAGGCCACTCCGCAATGTCCGCATTTTGACACCACCGACCCACTCCCTGATAGTACCTGCCAACATCCGCTCATCCCCAGACCACTAATTAACAACAAATACATATTACGTAGTTTGGGTCTTCACCACTGGTGTACATCATCCACTCCCACCCATCATCCCGATAGGACCCACCCTTGTCCTAGAAAAGCTCAGCCCAAAATCTGACGCCGATCGCCAAGTCATGATAGCATGCTTCCCATCTTAACAGCACCCATGACTTGACAGCATACACCAGTACTAACATTACCAGCCTCTCATCCTGCTTGAAGCCACATACACATTGGCATAGCCCAGATACAAACACATTTTGATACTTACACATTACACAATACACATATATAGTCCTTTTAATACTTAGGTTCTGTCAATTACGTCCAAACATAATAGTAATAAATTATATTAATCTTGCAAGCAACCATACTCCCGATTACTATAGCGTGACTACAGGAACAGTCACTCCATGTACATGTACATGTGTGTACAATTAGGTATCAGTCATTTTAGTCTCAGCTAAGGCAGGAAAAGCTATCGTTTATGGAAGATGCCTTCCAGGGACAAAGGAAAGCGATATATTGAGTAAAGTGTATGAAATGAGTACAGCAATCTTTTTCATAAGCACCCACCCTTGTGCAAATTGTGTGCATGTGTGATACTTTGTAACATTGGCTCTGACAACATTTGTTAGCTAGTACACACATACGAATAAATAATAAATAATATTGGCACACTTCATTGTACTGACAAATTATCACCTTCCAAGTACATGTATCTAGTATGATATGGAGAAAGAGTGTTTTAGAACATTCTTTAAGACTGAAGGTAAATGTAGATAGGGAAGTTGCACAATATAGAATACTTTGCAATGAGCAAGAAGTCAAGCAACGTATCAAGCTATGGATTTCTGAGCTTCGATGTGGTATACTTGCCCAGACAGAGAACTCCCTGGATTAACTCTGACTTGGAGCTCCTATAAGTATATCTCAAGTAAGCCATTGATCGCTGATAATTCACTTAGCATCTAATATACAAAAGCTATGGTATGAAATATTAGTGTCTATGGTAATGGGAACATAATGCTCTCCATGGCACAGAATTCTCACACACTTCAGTAGAACATCCCTAGTAAGACTGCCCAAGGACTGGCGTCAAGTGTTTTAATATGGGGGTGGTCTCTTTAGGGACGTTTGCAATGGTCTTTTTATGAAGACTTAGGACTTTTATAAATCATCTTATAATACAGGTGGTGTATTTATAGAGGTGGTCTTGATTGAAGGTTCTAATGTACACATAGCCCAATTGGCAAAGTGGTGGTAATCCCTTGTATCTGAACCTGTTACCCCTTTGACGTCTTCATGATATCACACTACTCCACATGACGCTGTCATGGCTGCCGCTGTCTGCTAGTTTTGTTATAAAACCGCTAATTAACAACAATCCGGGCCATTTTGACGATGAAAGACATATTCATGCAAAACTACACAGTACCATGAACGATCTCCTGTAGTCAGATGGCGTCCAGCTAGTCAGGTTAAAGAGGAGATAGCCGAACAAAGTCCAAAAATTAGCATATTAATATATAGGATGCTTCACACTGCCCTTAGAATTGTTGTCTTATGTTAACAGAGCCCTGCTTTTCATCCCCGTGTGTCAATGGGGCCACGTGCACTGAGAATGATGGTGCATACAGCTGTCAGTGCTTGGAGGGTTTCACGGGTGTCAACTGCGAAGAAGGTGAGTGCATGGTAGTTGTATATTTGAATAGATAATATCCAACAATATAGTACATGTATTTTGACATTCTGATACCTTAGTCATGCATATTGTATACTATTCGTGGAGGTTCAAAAAGCATGTCAGCTCGACAATAGATCCAATGAGTCAGAGTAGCTCAAGCGTTGAGAAGGAAAAATACACATAACAGACAGACAGGTCTGTAAAGAAACTGGTTCTTAGCTAGCTAGGCCTTCAGTGCGCAAAAATTGTAGAATTCTTGCAGAATACAAGTTCTCTCTTACAAGGTTGCACTGGAGTAGGTATCAATATCTCCTTTGTTACACACCTTGTTCCTTCCTTTAAGCCCACTGTAGGATTAGGGGTTCAGTACACTACAGTACTGAGAACGGCCTTGAACGCCTCAGTTACCTTGTAGACGCTAGTCGCATAGCTCATAGGGCTGGTAACCCATTCTCGATGAGAATAGGCTCTCTTTACTTGTTCTGACGAGGTTAGCCAATGGCTACCTCTCCTCACTGCGCCTGGACCTGCGTGGTATTGTGACAGGGACACCCTGATAATTGCACGTCAGCATCGGTGCGAAGTCCCCTCGATAAGGGCTCCATCGTGAAACCTGGGTTGTAGGACACCAGACAACCGCTCAGTACGCTGGACCGCGGTCTGTATGTTGTATACCAGTTCACACAATGAGGAGTACACTAAGGAACTTCGTCATTGGAGTCAGCCGTCAGTCGTGCATCCTGGGCTCGTGCACGCGACGTCACGAGTCTTCATCGCTTCGCCCGACCCGGTAGAGGTCAGGTTGCATGACTGACTCTACTTTGTTTACAGTTCCAACTCTATTACCCATAGACATCTGCATTTCAGAAATGGTTGGTTTTGACGTGGTCAACCGTGCTTATGTTGATAGTAGTGTGTCCCAGACCTTCATTCTCCGTGAGACATTCCCGACCAACAGCCGGGTGACCAGAATTGTCTTCTTTGCTGCAGACAAAAGTGCACCTCAGCTCAGCTTTGGTGTCTACGAAAAGGCTACTGATGAATGTATGATTCTTTTTTAACTTTTTTCCTACTAATATTATATAACTGATATTATTGTAAGTAATTTGTGCAGAAAATGATGTGTTACAGCTAGTAAGGTCATGCTCATATGCATATGAAAGTGTCAAATAGGAAGATAAAAAACATGAAAGCAGCATACAACATTGACCTGACATAGAACAAAGGTGAATCTGAAATTAATGAAGGAAAAATTAACAAAACATATATTGCAACAATAGCTCTTTAAATATGATCTTCTTACACTTACACGTCACGATTTCTGAACAATTCTCTTCAAGTTTATAACCATTTGATGTACAAACTCTTCCTATTTTTTTAATAAAACTTAAGATTTTGGTACCAAAATCAACTGCTAGCTTGCAGCTTTTATCATGGGCCCATGCATCATGAGACTTAGGAGTAGGGGCGGGACGAGTACTGAAAATTGAACTCGAGTACTTGATGTGTAAAACTCGACTCGTACTTGAGTACTAAATCTTTTGATTACTCACTTACTTTGTTATCATTTTTCCACCATAGAAGGCTAAATCATGTGTTTCAATAGTGTTTGACATATTAAGAAACAATTAAAAAGTACAAGCACGATTTTTGATAAAAAAAATTGATTCTAAGTACCACAATATTATATTAAAAATATTTTGAAGTAGCAATACATCAATTAAAACTGTCCACCACACATAAAATACAAATGTCCATCACATATTACAAATATCCATCATATATTACGAATGTCCATCATCCGAAAACAATCTTACCTTCAAAAGGTCCTCACTTTCAAAGAGAATGTTCCCTTTGATAATGCCACCTAAACTTATCTAAAGCCAATATACAATATACAATTCGTAAGGCTATTTCCAAAAGTTCCAATTCTGTTCCAAAAGTTCCAATTATGTTCCAAAAGTTCCAATTATGTTCCAATTTAACAGAGAATATTTAAGTGAGGCCAGCCGTCATAGAATGTGTTTTACATTACTTGCTATGTTATTAGCTTACCACTGATAGGCATTTTAAAATGTATTATGAAGGATGATTTGCTTTGTAATGTAATCAGAAAATCTTTTCATATTTTTTTTATATTTTAGGACAGTTCTGGTGAGGATTTTGTATTCGAAAGCGCGAAGCAAATAAAGAAACCTTAGACATTTTAAAAACGTTCTTAAATTGTAATTTATTTTGATCATCATTTTTACGTGCACAACACAGACTAGTAATACTTTTCTTTCTGTTAAAATGTTGTTAGACATGGTTCATGATTTTGTAAACTGTGTATTAATGTGAATTTCTATATTTAACATTCTTTATAAAAATGACTTCATGACCTTTAAGAAGAATATGATGTGTACATTATAGAAATTATGCGTAATCAAAAAATTCATAGTCTGTTACTTACATATTTTGACCATTGGATTATTTTGTAACTCCATAAATATATTGTAGCTGAGTGCACCTTTACGTTGCTGAAGAGCTATGACGTCACTAACATAACGCCTGGTGAAAATACAGTAAGTGTATGCAATTTATATAATGGTACTGATGGTACATGCTGAAGTAATTTATATTCTATTACTGTAACGAAACCAGTTCTTTAGTAGGTCGCCAGTGCGCGAGGTTGCAGCAACCTCGCAGAGTATAAAATAGTTATATAAGTTGCACTGTACTAGGTTACACACACCTTGTTATTCCTTCATAAGCCCACTGTATGATTAAGGACTCAGTACACTATAGTACTGAGATTCAGCCATTAGGGCTCAGTTTCCTTGTAGACGCTAGTCGGATAGCGCGTAGGGCTGGTAACCTATTCCTTCGGGGATAGGCCTTCTTTACTTATCTGACGGGGCTAGCCGGTGGCGAACCCCCCTCCTCACAGCGCCTGGGACTGCGTGGCTTCGTAAAGGGGACGCCCTGATCATTGCGTGTCAGCACCTGTGCGAAGTCCCCTCCGCGTAGGGGCCCATCTGAAACCCGGCTTGTTAGGCACCAGGCAGTACGCTGGACGGTGGCCAGTACGTGGGGTACCAGTTAACACAACGAGGAATAGTAAGGGAACCAACATCGTCTAGGAGTCCGTCGTCCGTCGCGCGTCTCAAGCCCAGGCTCATGTCGACGCGAATCAGCACAGCTCGCGGCCTAGCCACCGCTGCGTGTCGCGATCGACTCCACTTTGTTTACATTACCACGTATAAACATGTAACTTGGCCGCCTTTCCATTTACGCGAGATAAGTGGTTGAATATGAGTATCTACTATAATATCTAATATGATATGAATATATCTACCATAATATTCTGTTGTTTTATTTCATGTATAGTATTTTCCTACCACATTAGTTTTCTAACATAAAATATGTAAAATTTCAAAATTATTTTATTGCATTTTATTTATTGTGCAATAAAATAAATTTTAAATTTTACATTTTATATGTTAGAAAACTAATGTGGTAGGAAAAGACTATACTTGAAATGAAATGAGACCTACTGCCGCGTACATAGTACATAGAATAACTTTTATACAAATATTCCGTTGCTAGGAGCATTCGTCAATATTGTATGCAGGTGCGTAAATCAGGGATCAGGTCAACATTTCAATAAACCCGGGTCTTTCACAATTGACTCTGTGACAATCTATTTGTTGTATTTGTTGTTGCAACGGGCACAGAGCAGCCGCTGTATTAGTGTGTTTTTTACTCGGTGTTTTTTTTTCGCTTGTAATATCGCTCAAGCACTGCTGCTAAAACTATGTCACAGCCAAGATTTAAAATCAAGAAATACTTAGAAAATAATTGTGAAATATATTTACAATTGATTGTTAATCGTTCCCCAACCTATACTCCACGGATTAAATTTATATGCAGTGGTTGTCATCGTGTAATAAGTCTGATTACACAGGTGTTTACGATTTCCAGTCAACTCAAGATAAGAACATCATGGATGGAACTACTATTATTTAGCTAATTCCCCCACATTGCCTGCCTACTAGGCTCCCTGGGCTAGGCTCTTATCATATGCTCCATCAAGATCAACCTACTAATGATGAGCTCAGTCAGCATGCCTACACCTTGAACAGTGTTGTGGAGAGAGAAAACACTGTAAGGGATGGTCCGGGGGGGGATGGTCAGGCCAACATAGAGTGACTCAAAGTGTTGCTCAGAAAGGAGGATGGAAAATGCAAAGGCATATACTTCCAAAAACTGTGACAAAAATAGGAGAAAGTGGCCTAGCACTAAAGCACTTGGAGTTGAGTTTCAAACGAGGGGGTGTAGGGGGACTTTGAAATCTGTTCTCTGACCTGAATAGCATTGGCAAACCAAGGGTGACAAAGTCTAAATGATTGCAGAAAATATTGCTGCCTATTTTGAAAAAGAAAATTTGCTGAAGTAAGTTTTGTGACTTTTAGCAAATTATGTGAGGCTTTAAAGTTATATGGTGTACAGAGATTTTCTTGATTTGCATTGTATGTATAACGAAAGCTAGTATTTCAAATGGTATTCAGTGAAAAAAGAAGCTTCTTTGTAACAAATAACATTTCTATAAATTAACAATTGATCAACAAGTTTATAAATAAAAATGGCAAAAAATTAAATGGATATAAATTATGGGAATGCAAATGGCCTTCATTCTTAAGTTTGATATTTATGCACCATCTTTAGTCTGACATTTCTGTACAATTGCATTGATAAACAACTGATTAAGTGTATGCTAAATTGAATAATTTTTTCCTGTGATTCCTTCCATTCATGTGTAAAATATATTAGAACTGTATTACATAAACATATGTACCATTAAGCATTGATTTTGACAGAAAATATCACCTTTGTAAATTTTCATGTTTTTTTTTGGGGGGGGTCAATATTGTAAATTTACACCAACGCATTAGTTGCTAGAACTTTTTAAAATGAACGTTGACCCCCAAGTTTTTTTTAATACCAATATGATCAGAGTATTTTGCTGTACAATATAGCACAATTTTGGAAAGTTGTCAATGTTAGAAAATTTTATATAGCCCATTTTTGCCAAAGATTAGGACTTTTTATCGGCGACCTTGAAAAAATGGAATCATATTATTTCCATGTGTATTAAATACATATACTGGTTTATATCCATAAATGAATATGTTTTGATTGAGGGATCACTATTGAAGCTGTATAACAAGAAAAAAATGTGAAAAGATTTTATGAAAATTCAAAATAAACATGTTGACAAGTATAGCATTCACTATACATTCAAGTCCTCCCCGGTTCATAATATGTATATTTTTATATATGTAATATCTCTTAAGTTTGTACGTTGACCCCCACTTATTAAACTATTTTTTGCATTGTTGCCTCCTACTTAACAACCATGAGAAATTTCAATGCATTGTCAATGATAGAAATATAAAGGAGTAGATTGTTGAAAATCCAGTAACCAACATTCTTTTCTAAATCGCCAGTCACCATTACATTTTATTATCTTTCACCAATCACCAGGAATTGTTATTGCATAATCACCGTTCACACACTTAGATATAGGACTTCACAATTTCACAATCAAGATTTTGGGAAGTGCACCCATCACATTTTTGTTGTATAACCCCTCATATTTTATATGAAGCATTATAGACCTTGCATGTACATCTATGAGAGATGCTTTCATAAGCCTCCAATACCATATGATATTAATATAAGTATGAGTGCAGTTCTGTATTCCTCCGACGACCATGTTCTTTGATGACGTCATATTGGGCTATGTAAACAATGTGGTTTTTAAAAATTAAGCGACACTTGTAGTTTATGATGATGTAAAGTGTCCAAATGTTAGAAATGCATTGTTGTCATATGGAAGACGGTTTCTACTTCATAAAAATCATATAAAGCTTTATAATCCATTAATGATTGACAGGCGGAAGGATTCCAATGAACTAGTTGGTGATTCAATCGCCTCTGCAGCATTTAAAATAAATTGATTAGCCATTGTTTAAGAGGACATAACTGAGGTTGTGCGAGCAAGAATGTAGTGTTTTATAACTATATCATAAAAGGGGCTTTGATTTGACATCTAATTCAATGATCTTGAATCGTAAATGAGCGATTGATCTCCATGACAAGGCGTTTTTTGTATATGCGTAAATGTGTGCATCTAAAAAAACCTCTATTTCCAAGGTATGCCTATAAATGCTTGTTAAAAAAATGTGTTGGTGTATGAACTTCTTTGTTTTCAGATATGTCCATCACCTAGTAGTGATTTGTTGACAAAGCATAATTTGATTGGTGTTGCTCAATAGTATGCCTTCAAGCCTGTATGTAGGTGTTATTTTTGCCCCAGGGTCGTCAAAATACAGCTGCGAAGAAAACAACTGTTGAGAGTTTAAGGCAGTAATATTCAGAAAATCCACAAATCAAATGCATAATGAGAGTTATAAAACCATTGCACAAGCTAAGCGCTATCAAATGATATAGCATAAGGACCCGTAGCAATATCGGTGGCCACGTAACAGTGGTTACAAAATGGAGGGTGCTCAAATTCAAAATTGCTATTTGGGAGCAACATTTGTATGGAGGCAATAGAATACTGGACTCTTAGATTATAAATAATTAACTGGGCAAGAGTTTTTCATTTGTTGCAAATGAGTCGCAATTTCAATGTGTTTTTGTGCTTTATTTGTGCTTTGCCATATATGTATTACGATGCTTTACAAATTATATTTCCTATTTATATAATCTCAATTTTCCATTGTTTTGATGTTGACTATAAAGTAGTGTAATTGTACTTTAATATGTGTATCTTACTGTACATTATAGTATTAGGTGTACTTTATTCCATGAAATTTTGTCATCTATGCTGAAGATGTCTTCATGACATGAAATATATCCATACAATCTTTGATTAAAGTTTATCTATGTTAATCTCTGTATTCTACTTTAATGAATATTTTAATAAATGAAATTGACGCAATGGAAAGTTTGGAATATTTTTGCTACACACGCATTAATTTTTACCAACAAAATGCAGTGAGAAATCCGTGCCTAGAGAGAATTCTAAATTTGTATTTATTTAAACAAATCCTAATGTTATGTGAAATAAAACTATATGGAAATTCATTTATTAGTAATTGATGATATAATACAATATAATGTTTTTTTTTCAATATGATTTGCCAAGATTGACCGTTACTCGCAAATATTGGCGTTTATAGAAGGTCACAGTGATGAATTAATATAAGTGAGCCACACCTTGAGGGAATGAAAAAGCTACGTGGTGGAGACTGAAAAACTCAACTTTATCATGGGGTGTGGCTTTGAAAATCTGTGAGGAAATTACTTAAGTGTCTCAGGAAATTAATTGTGTTTTTGTGTATGTTCTTTTTCATGTTGGCTGAAATTTTCAGACAAATTTTGACAGGGTGAGTCGTAGCGGCTAAAATTCATACAGTAATAGGTCCATTTTTTCGATAGCCCCCCCCCCCACCCCCACCCAACCCGAACCGAAATAAGTGGTAGCCCCATAAAAATTGTAGCTTGTAAGTAAAGTGTGTAATAATTATCAGTTTTACTGTAATTAGACGCAAATGCTTATCAAATGATCACCAACTGCAGTATACAAGTATAAATAGAAATAAAAACATAAAATAGGAAAATAGCGCTATACATATCATAGATATCAACCAAATACATATTTACGTTCAATAACAACTTATATAAGAATGAGTAATTAATGGCTTAGGAAGAATTCTATATATGGAGTAAATACAATTGCAGTACAGATAGTTATAATCCCCTCTATTCATAAAATTTAAATGATACTTGACACAAGAAACTAAGTGATCATAATGAGTTATACACATGAAAGACGTATAGCATTAGGATAATCGGCAACATAGTACACGTCCAGTGCACCAGTATAAGTTTTGTCCATACATGTTTGTAATAGGTCCATGCATGCACATGTTCACCAATAAGTCTTGCATTCACTAATCATAATGTAATATTTGTCAACAGTTTTGTTACATCAGATTTTTAAAAAAAAAAAAAACATATGTAATTCATTAATATGACATTATCTCTTTCAAAGAGAACATGTGCAAAATGTAGAATATCTTCAACAAAATTTGTACTCTCCAGTCATTTACTGTATACCCAGCCTTGTGTTCACAATGCAATCGGCCTATAACATTCACACGACCATTACACATTCGTCTCATACTTACACCATAAACTGACACACAACCTACCGTAGGTGGCCTCACAATTTGGCGACCCTCTTCATCAATCGTCATCCAAGATGATGCCGTACTTCCTCCTCGCCTTTTCAAAGATGTCCTCGTCGTCGTCCTCACTCTCCATGTCCAGGTCGGGCGTGGGGACGTCCAGGCGGTCGCGGTCATCTACCACCAATGACCGCCTTCTGGGAGCCATGGCCGCTTTCTTAGCAGGTAATTTCACCTCCTCCTCTTCCTGCAGATTGAAATAGAATGTGCTGTGAAACCTCACCTTCATTCTCACCTCATTAATAGTTACAACTCCCAGTTCAGGATACATCTCCATTCTACCGGTTCCTCTATTCATTTGCCAACTTACAATGTATTATCAGTCAGATCACCTATTTGCAGAGTCAAGTAACTAATTTTAACCCAATTGGTCCGTAATATTCAGGGCCTAGGGCAGTAGCCATGTTTGAAAAAGTTTGGAGGCAAATTTTGTAGGGCAATGATGCAGGCAAACGCCATCGGCGTATACGTTTTCTAGGGTTTTAGTGTGTGTGTGGGCAAGAAAAGTTGTAATCAAGACCTTTTTGCCTCCCTTGGCTCATACATAGTTATGATCCTAGTATGTTCATTTAATGCTAACAATTACAAGAACACTCAAACTACATTGCCGCCAACCCTTAATGTGGGAAATGCTGAGATGCTTCACAAAATCTAAAACCTACATATGATATTCATATTCAGAGTATGCATTTGACTTGTTACATCACCGTTTGGTTGATAACAATAACTAGTGGGGTAAGAACCATGCCATGAGCCGTCCACTCACCTCGTAGCTGGGCTGCCTGGTCACTTGGCGCCGCTGTCTATCCGTCGTCGTCTCCGTCTCCTTCTCCCTCGTGGTGGTTGTGGTGGTCGCCTGCCGCCCGCCCCGGCATTGCCGACCCACTGTGCACGGTGCCGTGCCATCACCACCAGAAACAGGCTTCTTGGGCAAGGACGCTGCGAATGAGTAGAGTGTGGTTGAGGTTAGTGTCTTATATCTAATAGATAAATAGTCTACCAATGCCTTTCGTGCCAATTTGTGGGGATAAAGTGAGAACTGTCATAGCGTCTAACTCTGACTGATGCCATGCCAAAATAGAGCAGATGCATACTGTAACAATCATATTGACCTGTTGGTATTGACCAATCAATAAGATCTGTGTCATAGCAGATGTGAGTTGCACTCCACATAAATTGTAGGAATTGACCACGAGATTGGAATGTCAATCGTGAAATTGAGCGTGCTGACGTCTGATTTACCCGAACAAAGTCAGCATGCTCGATTTCAGGATTGACACGGCAATCGAGTGGTCAGTCACCATTCTATCATGACTAAAATCCATTTTATTTTAAAATAAATCATATTATAACGTTCTCATTGCAAGTCAATTTTGCCAAAAAAGAGCGTGCGGAGACCACTACTACGGCTCTAGTCTAAACTTCTGCTCTCCTCTACACGGGACACGCTTTGCGACGTCAGCGGCTGTATTGATAATGTGACGAGTTTAGACTAGTGCCTTAGTAGTGGTCTCCGCTCCCTCTTGAGCGTTCATTCCATCGCATAATTGAGCACGCTGATTGACCAATCAGCGTGGATTATTGGTGGTGATTTATGCACGGAATGATAGAATGTAGGAATTGACCACAGATTGGAGTGTCAATGTGAAAATTGAGCATGCTGACGGCTGATTTACTGGAACGAAGTGAGTGACGTCGGATTTACCCGAACAAAGTGAGGGTAAATCAGATGTCAGCATGCTCAATTTTCCCATTGATACGACAATCGAGTGGTCAAATACCATCCTATCATGACTAAAATCCACACTAAACGAATGTCTTTATTTTTATCGAATGTTTTTATTTTAAAATAAATCATATCATAACATTCTCATTGCAACTCAATTTGTCAACCAGCGTGCTCAATTATACGATTGACTGCACGCGCGGAGACCACTACTACGGCACTAGTCTAAACTTTTGACCATGCGACGTCACCGGCTGTATTGAAAATGTGACGAGTTTAGACTAGTGCCGTAGTAGTGGTCTCTGCACGTGCAGTCAATCGTATAATTGAGCACGCTGGTTGACCAATCAGCGTTGGTTATTGGCGGTGATTTTTGCACGGAATGATAGAATGATCTATCTTTATTTGAAGAAAAAAGGTCATTGCCAACAAAGTTAGCAACTGATGTTCTGTTCTTTGGCCATGGAAGCTAAAATTGCGTTGATGTTAAGTTTAGGAGTATATAAGGAACTGGGCTGTGGAGTGGGTGGGGGGCGGAAAAAGAGGGATGTGGGAAAATGACATCCCTTCTCCCAATTGGGATCTTTTACATCGTCCCCAAGGAAGGAGGTTGCTGTTTAATAAGTGTGTTTGGTGCAGTAGTAGCGTAAATATTATTTTTTGCACACCACTTCCATTGATGAGCATGTTCTTCAAGTGTAAAACATACAAAGATTCTATTACCTATCTATTATTTATCATCAACAAACTCTGCAAATGACCTCGAACACACGGTACACGATGCTATTAATTTGCCACGAGGCTTTGTCTTTAGAAGGACTCCAGTTTTTGAAACATCGATTTCTACTTCAAGAGGATCTTTATATAGTCGTATAACTTAGATCAACTGCAATAAAATACTTATTAAAACCAAGGACACCATCGAGTGACAATGAAACAGCGCAATATGGTGTGCATAATTCATTAGTGACCATATGTACAACAACCTTTTAGCACCAACACTCTATATGATATCGTTGGCTCAAAACAAGTTTAGTTTTGACCAATATATTGAGCCCTTGATATTCAGGGTGATGTATATGTACGTCTATACCAAACTCATAACTATTGACTTGACGGATTAATGGTGGTGAATATGCTTTAATACAAATCTTGGACAAGTTTGTTTAATAGTCAAAGAGAAACATCGTGGAAATTTCTTGTCAGGATGTACATGTAAGTCACTGCCGTTAATCACAATTTATCAATCATAGTATGCATTTTTGGTCACACTTTTTGTTGATCAAAACTGATTTCATTATAATGCACCACACCATTGGGTAGTGGTTTGCCAGGTGACACTGTATCTTAGTGAGGTATTGAATTATAACAGATTACGGGCGCCGGGGTGTGACAGGTTAATTTCCGTTGCATTTCTAGTATAGATGCAAGCACCAATGATATTTTGAGTCTTGAGTGTAAACTCAACTGTTAAGTAAATAGATTTTGATCGAGACAAATGATGTTGTCTTATGAATAGGAGAACGAAATATGTCAGCATGAGTGGCGCCAGCTGCACAGCAGTCAGGTAAGAATTCTTAATGTAAATACAATGATGTTATTGTAGGATTATATAACATACTAGTAATTTCATGAAGTATATAGCATATGATCTCCTTTTTGATGCTAAGTTTTCGTTCTACGTTATAGTTTCAACATGTAGCTAAAGTTTCAAAATGTTTTAAGTTCTCTTTCAAATGAAAGATAAAAACAGTTTCAAAATGTTGTTATATTGTGAAACTATAGCATAAAAAGAAAACTTATTTAAAAAATGGTTATTCAATGGAACCACATACAACCAAATGATTGATCTTTGTAATTTATTTGATGTGGAATATCAAGTAATACATGGTTCAGGTCATTGAGGTTGAAGATCGGCCCCGGTGAGCAGTCATTTCTTGGGCACAAGAGGATGTGCACCACGAACTGGTCTGGATCATCCGACACCAGGCACAAGTACTGTTTGTCCAGAACTGTGGATATCATAAGCACTTTGTCAGGGTTGAAGTGTGGATTGAAGCTATTTTATCGTGGCGGCTGGCCCATGAGTGGCATCTGGTATCTGGCCACAATGCGTAGCACTTCCGGGTTAGCTGACAGTTTCTGCAGTGCCAGAGCTGTGCACCCCGCCACTAGATCTAGTGGGAACTGGATGGCCTAGAGGTTAAGGGTGTCCAGCTCTGGCAGGGGTTCCCATGCAGAGAAGAAGAGCACGAAGCTCTAGCACTTCCTTTGCAAGGAGAGGACTTGTACAGGGTCAGTTACGTCATGGGAGGGGCTGGGTCAAGGGGTTTTACCCCCTCCCGTAGTGTAGAAGACCAGCATAGTGTCACCTGTGTGCTTTCCTTTGGAATACTTAGGGATATTTGGGGAAATGGCAATGATAACATACCTTGTTTTGTTGTGTTTTCGGGCTTTTCCACCATCGCAACCAAAACCAGCGTGTTGAGCCCCACACTGGCACTTGAACGGGCTCCTTCTTCTGGCCTACGCCTCTGGTAGGTGGGTGGGGGGAGCGTGATTCTGTGCTTCTTGTGGCGCACCTGTTTAAGGATGTCACTATCCAATTGAGGGGCCTGGAGGCTGTCCAGTCCAGGGACTGGGTGTGCCTTCAAAAATTCCTCCACGTCTTTATCAATGAGGTGTTTGTTAAAGTATATCTCTGTGACCCGAAGAGGTATGATGGCACTACTCTGTAGCCCTGATATTGCGATAAACTAACTGCTGATTGAAAAAACTATAGGAAAGTGGTATTACTTGCTATTCTATGTTAAATAGTTCAAAAGTAATGATTTCTCATTGCGTGGCGGCCATCTTGGTCACCATCTTGAATCTGTAACCTCAGATCATAAAATCAACATCGGAAATGGATTGCTGGTATGACAAACTGTAGGAAAAGTGGTATTATTTGCTATTCTACACCAAATAGTTCCAATGTTATGACTTCTCATTGAATGGCGGCCATCTTGTGTCTGTGATCTCAGATCATAAAAACATCAGACATGTAACAAATTATAGAAAAGTGGTATTATATGCTATTCTACGTTAAATGGTTAAAAGTTATGATTTCTCATTGAGTGGCGGCCATCTTAGCGGCCATCTTGAATCTGTGACCACAGATCATAATAACAACATCAGAAATGAACTGATGATGTAAAAAACTATTGGAAAATTGATATTACTTGCCAATCAGTGTCAAATAGTTCAAAAGTTATGATTTCTAATTGCGTGGTAGCCATCTTGGACGCCATCTTGAATTTCTCAAAAGCCTCAAGGATACACGCTTGATATCCGCCAAATATGCAATAGTGAGGTCCCAAGGATGTAAGATCAATCATGAAAAAAGTTTATCGACCGAGCGAGACGTGGTTAAGTTGGGCGGCACCCTGACTATAGTGAGTTACCTGCTCAGACACACTGCGGCGACGGCGGGAGGGTGCAACTCGCCACGGCTGCCGTGTGGGACGTGTGTGTGCGCACGTGCGTGAAACACACTCACCAAACGGGCTCTGTAATTATTGAAGTTGAGGCAAAGTTTGTGTCAATGCCATATCTGATCACAAATTCTGCTCACAATGGAGTAGATTGTCATGCACCAGCAACCTGTCGTATGAGGTTATTGATTTCATACCTACGGGTAGGTATTGTTAATTTTGTTCTACAAATAATGGATGAAAATAGGAAAAACATTAGGAAAACTTTGCAATTGCAATTATCAAAGATTAAGATTAAGATTTAGGGTTGGTAGGGAGTTTAGTTAGAGCTGCATTGTGAAAAAATGTGACTAAAACCCAATGATAAGGATTTAGAAACATTGTTATGATGCAAGAAACTGTAGATACACATGACACGTGATGTGATTCACATGCATGTGTACAGTTTTTCGCATTACCTCATATTCATCATTCGCAAGCGTTTTGAAGTATTTTAGCGAAAAGTTCAAATAAATCGCTCTTTTCGTTGCTTAGATGTCATCCTGGTGGATGTACGCATTTTAATGCAAGACGTATGTGGTGTAATAGTGTAAAATATGAGTAACGTGAACACTCTCTACGAGAGGTCGACCTTTTTTAGTTTAAATTTATTTGTGTGAATAATACTTTGTATGATTGTATTTTATAATTTATTTTGATGGATGTGATGTATATTGGTTATACTACAATGAACTCTTAATATTTTATCATTTTTCTGGGGGGCTGCATTTTCCAACTGATCTGGGAGATTGATCACTACATGAGAACGTTATGATATAACTTATTTATTGTAAAAACGAAGCAGACACTCGTTGAGTGTGTAACGTGAACTATCAACGCACAGAAAAAAATTACAGTGCAATTAAAAATTGACGTGTTTGTTCTATCGAGAGTGCAGTTTGCCCGGTTCAAACAGTCAAGGAGACTCATATATAATTAATAGCTGAGAAATTATTTTGTAGCAGTCTTTACATGAACTTTTTGCGCTCTATTCACACAGAACGGGAATGTGGTTGATAATTACGCTAAAAATAGAACTAGGTGACATCATTTCCATCATTTATGAATTTGCGAAGGTGGTCCTTTGTAGAGTTCATAGAGATAGAATTTCTATGTTAATATTCATATTTTATTATCATGTTGGCTATCAAGTGTTGCCATATCTGGGACCGCCATAGTAGATGTTTCGATGATATATTCATGACTTCCGGTAATTATACAGCAGTTTTATGACAACTACTTGTCATGATAGGCATTTTAAATACATGTTTGGCTTTATCAAATAAAGGTTATAAGCTACAAAAATCTGGCCGAGCAGGACCCTCTTGCCATCTCTTGGTCTCGCCCGGAAAAACACACACGAAACCATCGTTAAAAAACTTGGGTCTCGTGGTCTCGCCTAGAAAAAAGAACACACGAAATCCTCGCAAAAAGGTTATGGTGGCCGAGCGGGAGCCTCTATCTTTTGGTCTCGCCCAAAAACACGAAACCCTCACTCAACAAGGTTTCGCATATTAAAAAAAAAAGAGTTAAAAATTCGGGTCTTGTCATAAGAAAAAGAAAAGTAAAAATAAAGTAGTGTCTTGCACCTTTTTATTTCATTTCTAGAAGTAAATCTTACAACCTTTATGGGTACGTTTTAAATTACATTAAACACTTAGAATTATGACCCTTACTGTTTAATACTTCATTTATATTAGTATCAAGTTAATATTTAACCTATGCGAGATAGCAAGATGGCGAGACGGCAAGACCGTGCAGACAAGGGTATTTTGTGTGTGTGTTTTTAGGAAACCACGACGAGACTTTTTTTTTTTTTTTTTTTTTTTTTTTTTTTTTTTTTTTTTTTTTTTTTTGTTACGCCGAGACCTTCGGCGAGGGTTTTGTGTGTTCTTTTTTCTAGGCGAGACCACGAGACCCACGTTTTTTTGTTTTGTTTTTTTATTTTGTTTTTTTTACCGCGTGACCCAACCCGCAACACTTTCGCTATAAAAAATCCAAGGCGAAACGGAGAAATGGCGAGACGGTCCCACTCGGCCACCATAGAAGGTTATCTGTGTAAAAAAAAAGAACGAAAAAATACTTGAGTCTCGTGGTCTCCTAAAAAAACACACACACACACACAGTCTTACCATCTCGCTATCTCGCATAGGTTAAATAACAAATTGATACCAATATAGATGAAGTAACAGTAATAAGTATAAGTATAAATATAAGTGTAATAATTCTGAGTGTTTAATGTGACCACCTAACTTAAACGCAAACATAATGGTGGTAAGATTTACTTCTATAATTGAAATAAATAGATGCAAGATGTACATGTACCAAGTTTATTTAGTTGAATTATTCAGAGAACAATGAGTTTCATGTTAAAGCCGTGAATGTAAAAACAAATGTCAAGGAAATTAAACATAATGTACACATTGATATTAAATGATTCTTTCACCAAGTCTATAGGGCTATATCACATAGCCTCTGCCGGGACTCAAACCCCGGACCACTACCACTGTGGCACCTATAGACCTAGTGCAACAAAAGTTGTTAGGGCCTCCAGTGCGCGGGTTCATTGCAGCATGACCGCACAGTATGAATTCCCCTATAGTATAAGTTGCACTGGACTAGGTTAATATCCCAGTTACACACACCTTGATAGGCTTTGTTGTTTACTATGGCCACTGTAGGATTAGGGACCAGTACTCTCTTGTACTGTGTTGAGCCGAATAGCGGCAGTTCTCTCTTAGACGCTGGTACAGCAGCACGTAGGGCTGGCAACCTGCTCCCTGAAATATGAGAGTAGGCCCTCTTTACTTGTTACTTACCGAGGCTGGCCGATGGCCTTCCTCCCTCACCGTCGTGGACTTGGTCTTCCGTGGTTGTGCGTAGGGGACGCCCGTAGCGCAGCATGTCAGCACCGGTGCGAAGTCCTCCCCGTGCGGAGGCCTCTCGTGAAACCCGGGTAATACACCCCACTACCTACGGACAGTCGACAGTCCTGGTACGTGGTGCACGTGTAGTCTTAGGAAACACAACGAGGAGAAGTCTAGCTGAGGAACGTCTGCAGCGCAGCCCGGGCCCCGCCTGGACAAGGGGGTGAGCCCTGGGTGAGTGTCGCCGCTAGGCCGTGGGTTGGCACACGTGTTCCTGTTGTTCCAGTAGCAGATTGGTTCCGGATGTTCCAGACGTTCCAGCTACTTTGTTTACACTAGCACTTAAGGCTGGGGCTCTGTGATATAGCCCTATAAACGTGGTAAAAGAATCCTCTAATATCAATACTTAAAAAGACAGTCAGTTAATTTCCAATATATCCATATATAACCAATAGTCAACTTGTGTGTGATACACTTCAGTGAACATTGCTACATGTACTATAAGACAGGATCATTAACACCCTAGATTGGAATGACACATTTTTCAGTTGTAGGATTGCCGAGTGGCCTAATTCGTCCGCATTAAGTGCTAGGTGTATAAATGCTACAGTACAGTAGTGGTCCAGGGTTCTAGTTCCGGCAGAGGCTATGTGATATAGCCCTATAGATTTGGAGAAAGAATCCTCTAATATCAATAGATTGTAGTTAAAGCAAAGACAGTTGATTTCCAATATATCTATGTATAATGTGCACAAGGAAAAAAGTTTTTTGTGTGCTTTTTATTCCATGAGAACACAAGACACTACTTTATTTTTAATTTTATTTTTCTTATGGCCGATTTTTAATTCCTTTTTTTCTTATGGCGAGGCCCATTTTTTTCTTCTTTTTATGGCGAGACCCAAGCCCATAACACTCTCCCCATAAAAGATTTTAGGAAAAATGGCGAGATGGCGAGACGGTCCCGCTCGGCCACCATACACTTTGGAGGCCATTATCAAAAATAACAGGCATCCACATATTACCTAGTTACCAGCGATTGTTATTTGATTTAGCACAATTTTCCTTCACTGTCTGCTGAAGTAGTACGCACTTAACAGGTATAATGCTAGATGATGTTGCTAAGTGGTCTCAGTTGTATTCTGGGGGAGGTGTATTCATGAGATCTGGGACAATAAGTGGTAATGTACACGTTCTGTTGCTCTGGGTATCAGATTCAATTAGATGCCATGCAAAATGTACATTTTTACTCCACACCACACAGATGGAAATCTGACTTGGGGTGACTTAGTTATCACAAAGTTTACACCCCAGACAACAAAACTGGCCTCATTTGGCCTCAAATCTTTCATATCTTCAGTGTTTCAATACACACTAGCCCATATTCACACTGCAGCTAATGACTGTGTCCAACATATATTAAAAAATTGACAACCTGGAGTGTGTAAATTTCTTTTAAATTGATTTCCAACAAAAAGTACCTATTTTTCGTCATCTGCAGAAAGCCCAACAATGGTGGTTTCCCAACAAACAACATCAGTCACTCACCCCCTTTTCTCGAAACTAAAACTCAATGAATCAGCTTGAAAATTTGCAAGCAGGTACACAAGTGCACCCTCTCTCAAGTACGTCCCAAATTACTGCTCAAGAAACCACCATACACCATATGTCGTCATTATTTCTAAGTTTAAGGAACTATGCTGAACACTTAGTAACATTGTCTACAAACAAAAACATATGCGACCGATATTATTCTTATGACTAGACCCATAACGCTCCTTTGTTAAAGGTTATGCTCAGTGGCCGAACTAGTATGCTTGCACAGAAACATCATGATATGTTTTTCTGTATTCTGAAAGTTCCTTTCGTTTAAACAGCATATTAAAATATCTAGTGCAATTTAGATACACTCCATAAGCACCCGGCTAGAAGGCCATCAAAACATGTGAATGCCAAAATGTATACCAGACTAACTTGCAGGCTATAACAAGCCAGCTATGAAACGGCCAAAACATGTGGTGGCCCAAATTGTCAACCAAATACTTCCGACAAAAATCATTCGATATTGCAATATCACATGCCCTTGTGTTTTACTTAACAAGACAGTAAGGTTTTTCTAAAGGTGAAATACATTTTTTTAAATGTAGAGAATATAACTATTATTTTCATTACGTTTGCAATGGATGAGGCATCGTTTTTGATACCGGATTTTACAGAGCAAATATCGTTTTGGCTGCGCAATATCTTTAAGTGGAGTTCAATTGCTACAAAAATGAAATGTGTAATAATAGCCTCTTTTTGAAATAATACTTTGTCAAATTAAATTTGCAAACATTAAGAAAATAAATTTTTGGTAAAATGCATCCGTATATTGTAATAGTTATATTATTCGACACCAAAATTCCGTTTTCTATGTTGATAATTAAAGGAGATATGCCACTTTTGTGCAAATAGTATAGCAAAATGGCTGCCATATTGGATTTTACATAACTTACTAAGTAGTTACCACTTCTTGAGTGCTGGAAATGGATTTCTTGATATCAGAAACATATTATACGTTATTTGACATCAACATCCGGTTCCTATATATGTTGATTATTGAGGGAGATATGCAACTTTTATGAATATAGTATAGCTAGATGGCGGCCATATGCGATTTTCCATATTTATGAAAAATGCTCAAGGGTGACAGAGTGCCACTCACCTAATTATCATTATAGGGGTCCTATTAAACCATGAATAATCAGCAGAGAAAAAAAACTTTCTTATTTTCATAGTTTTTTTTTTTTTGACATGTTCGTTTTCGATCGCGCACACACAACGCTATGCAACACGTTCCTATGCAACACGTGCCTATGCAACATGCGCCTCCGCAATAGCAAGCTGCAGGCAACACGTAGCTAGCTGAATCCTGCTCGTCAGCCTAGATAAGAGATGTGGATCAATATATACAAAACAAAGTGCACTTGAATCTCAGTGACAGATATTGTTATAATGTCACTGATATATGATGCGGGTGCCTTTCACATGCGTTTTAAATATTGATGCGTCCGATGAAAACTGTGGGCAGGAATCCCAGTTGCGCTCCAAATTGAGGCCCAGAATATCAATAAACAACACGCCTTTGGATATTGGTCTGTCAGCTGACATGGTATCTTGGTAATGATGCTGACATAAAAAGTCTAAATCTGGGGTTGCCTAAATGCGCCGGGATATGACATGTTAATTTTCGTTGAATTTCTAGTATAGATGCAATCACCAATGATGTATTGAGTACTGACAGTAAATTTAACTGTTACAGAAATAGAATTTGATTGAGATAAATTATGTTACCTAAGAGAATAAAGAAATATGACAGCGTAAATGGCGCCAGACGCACCACGGTCAGGTAAGAATTCCAATCTAAATACTATGATGTCATTGTAGGAATATATAACATATTATAAAACGTTTATGGAGTATGTATAGCATATTATCTCACTTTTGGTACTATGTTTCTATCCATGCTATAGTTTCAAAATGTAGCAAAATTTTCAAAATGTTTTAAGTTATCTTTCAAATGGTTAAAAATAAATTTTATAATTTATAATATGCCATGTTGGCAGTGCTTTTAGAAAATATAATCGACAAACAAGCACACAGAACAACTAAATCATTATTTTTATGAAATGTGTAATATAAAATTAATGAATGGTAACTTCTAGAACACGCATAGACGTTTATATTGACATACATCATACCATATTTGGAAGAAAGTATATATATATACATGTGCTGTCACGATAAAGGGTGCGTTACTGCAGTATTTTATAGGTGATGTCTGGTCAGTAAAATGTGTATTTGGCCGGTTGTTAATCTTATTGTTTTATAGTTGTCCGGTAAAGTATACCAATTTCATATATACATACCAAATATGAATGAAGTTCAACTTATAAGGTTTTTCAGAATTTTGGGTTCACTTTTCCTACTTTTAAAGGATCATAACAATGACCAAAGTTCTCAGACTGATATTTAATTGATTGTATTTCATATTTATATTATTTGGAATGGATGCTTAGATAAAGTTTGCGAGAATCGGTACACATAGAAATATCAAAAGTTTTACAAAACAGTGAGCATATAGTACCCTCCAAAAGAAGCAGCTGTTTTATGAACATTTGGCGCTTATTGCCCGCATGGTCAATTCAATCATTATCGCTGTGGCAAAAATGAAAATATTTTTGGCGACAATAGATGATTCTCAGAATCTTGCGCCTAGTCTATCAGTAGTGTGTCTACCTTGCTGCTACTATGGAAGCTTAGAAAGAACATGACTGCTACATCTAATGGCTTGTTTTATTTTCCTGGTGTTTTTGCAGCCTATGCCATGCCATCTGACATCCTATAAGATCTTGCATTTACATTTCATATATGTCAGCGTTATCTTCATCCTTCTGATCTCTCTGCGAGGGAAAGTCTTTGCCCAAAAGCCACAATTTAATTGTCCCAAGATGCACATGATCAGCGGCAATTGTGAGGAAATGCACAAGATCCACGTGCGCATGAACAGCTGTCTGCGTGGAGATTTTGCCAAATGTACTCCAGTAGAACCAGCAATGTGTTCTCTGAAAGGTTAGATCATCTACTATGGTGCATTATGATTATACAGTATATTTTGATAGTAGGCTATCCAAGTAACAAAAGAGATTTTGAATCAATTTAGAGCAAAGGAGTTTGCGGTTTGCCTGTCCTTAAACTATGATATTACATGCGTGTCTATGCTAAAATGGTGTTGTTATATATGCACGTAATTGACATCTAATATTTGTTTTCTTGAGAATTATGGTTATATGATTAGTAATTTAGTTGAATGTTAATATTAATTAGTATTAATGCTTCACAATGCCCTTAGAATTGTTGTCTTATGTTAACAGAGCCCTGCTTTTCATCCCCGTGTGTCAATGGGGCCACGTGCACTGAGAATGATGGTGCATACAGCTGTCTGTGCTTGGAGGGTTTCGCGGGAAGCAATTGCGAAGAAGGTCAGTGCATGGTAGTTGTATGTTAGTTAAAGTCCCACAATACAGTATACGTATATTGACGTTGTGATAGCTTAGTCATGGTTAACCGCTATAATGTCTCCTCATTTGTTTAGATTGTTAAAAGAACCTTTTATTACCTCGTGTGTGTTTTTCATTTATCACACAGTAAAAAGTTGCATATGAAACTAGCATATAAAAAGTGGTTGGGAACTAACAACAATATACAGGGCGTTCTTCTGGGCAGTGCAAGGTGAAAATAGGGACCGACATTATGAACATTTGCCAAAATATGATTGGGTTCAGGAGTACCCGGCCCACTAACTAGTGACGCCTTGGGTAGGAAATTGTAAATAAGTAGGTCAGTATATGTCCAATCATGCTTGACATGATATCAACAGAATAATCACTGTGCTGATCTGTTTCGATTCATAAATCCTCTTCTCCACAATTAACATTAGAAAACACTTTCAGCGTTTTGTTTAAACGTGGCTGTGTGTGTGTAAAACCAGTGGATTCGGGTTTATACAGACAAAAGCTTCAACAGATGAAAAGACTCCATCAACTAAAATTACATGTACATTTTTTTAAAATTATTAGAGGGATGCCACCTGCACTTGGCGGCATAAAGCGTCATAATTCTTATCTACATGTACATACTATCAAAAGAAACATATAAATAGTTTACACTATATGTTGAATCCAACAACAGTATTTCTCTTTCCCTCTGTTCTTGTCAATTTGATCTGAAAAAAATCATCCCCTTGCAATTATAGAACACTTGGGCCTCTCACTACTGACTCTCACCTATAGAAGTATGCACTCAAAGGAGAGAGCAAGAACCTAGATACACATGGAGGGAGACTCCGGGAGAGGGTATTGCATACTATTTGTGGAGGTTTTAAAATCATATCAGCTCGACAAAAGATCCAATGAGTCCGAGTAGCTCAAGCATTTGAGAAAGAAAAATACACAAAACCCATAGAATCTGCATGAACATTTTCAGTAATGGTTGGCTTTAACGTGGTAAACCGTGCCGCGGTTGATGGTGATATGTACTACACTATGATTCTCCGTGAGACATTCCCGACCAACAGCCGGGTGACCAGAATTGTCTTCTTCTCTGCAGACACAAGTGCACCCCAGCTCAGCTTTGGTGTTTACGAAAAGGCTACTGATGGATGTATGATTCTTTTTTATCTTTCTTCCTACTAATATTATATAACTGATATTATTTTAGGTAATTTTGTGCAGAAATTGATGTTATGTTACAGCTAGTAAGGCTATGCTCATATGCCCATGAAAGTGTGAACAACGTTGAACTTACATACAACAACGACGAATCTGAAATTAATGAAGGAAAAATTAACAAAACATATATTGCAACAATACCTCTTTAAATGCAATCCTCTTACACATGTCACAATTTCTGAACAACTATTGTTAACGTTTATAACCAGTGTATGTACAAACTCTTCCTATTGTTTGAATAATACTATCTTTGGTACCAAAATTAACTGCTAGCTTACAGCTTTTATCATGGGTCCCTGCATCATGATACTTGGGAGGGTGTGTGTGCTATGTATACTGCTATGATTTACACACACTATACCATACACATTACTACTATTATATGGAAAGGGTATCCAATGACCACAGAGACACAGGAGCCAGTGCACCCGTTTCAGGCTTGATTTATGCTCTAGTACATACTCTATCACTTCACATTATTGAAACAAGCTGACGCAGTCCTACGCAATTACAATTTGAATATGTCCACAAATATTCTATAGCTTTATTCTCTAGTAAGTTAATCGGGAAGTTGTTTTTGATTGGCTGGATTAAGATTAGATTTGAATTACCATAAAGACTATGTCAGACTTTGTCTAGTATTTGTAAAGGTGACTGTCCGGGCCTGTATACCATTTACTAATATGCTACTCCAATTTTTTAGAATACTATATCACAGCAATATAACAAGTCAAATTAAATCAACTAAGAAAATTATCCACTTTTCAAACCAATCTTTATCCAGCAATCAAAAACAACTTCCTGACTAACTTACTGCAGAATGAAACTACGAAATATTGGTGTAAATGATGTGTACATAATACCCAAGCCCCGATTGGGTTGTTAAGACTATACGCACGAAGTCTGTAGGCTATGAACTCAACTCAGAATTCAGCACGATTTTCAGCACGATTTTCAGCACGATTTTCAGCACGATTTTCAGCAAAACGCACCGGATGACCCCGTGTTAGTACGGGTGACCCCGAACGAATGGCGTACATCACGTTCAGATAACTACGTCACACGTACGTTGATAAACGTGGTGGTTGCACCTACTGTACTCAATTATGGATAACGTAACACTTTCATATAAGCTACGGATAAGTAATTACACGAATAAAAACAATGATGCTTCTATTTCTCAAAGTTTAAATAGAAATGTCAAGGTACATTTAACAGTTTAATGAGGATACTAGCTGTCATTATCCCACTGAACGTTGCCACTTGAAATCCCGTGGTCTGTCTGCGAATGTACGTTTATCAACACGGGAATAGTTCAATGTTTAAGGTTGTGGAGCTTATAAAACTGCGTAATTATTCATGCACATATGTAAAATTTACTACTGAAACCGATTTCATACATAATAGATGATTACTTACATTTCTGAGTTTTTCCGAGATCGGCAAAATATCTGCGTAGTTGACACCATCATTTATTCGTTTTCAAAGAAACACACGATATACGGAGCCTATGCAGCTTTCATAAGACTGCTGTCAAACACCTTTTCTGTGATCCGCCATTTGAATTGTCATCAAATATCCATTTCAGAAGACACAAACCAAATATCTGTCCGTGTGCTGTGTGAGCATCATTGTACAATTTTGATACTAAATATGAGCTTACGAGGCTGGATTTTTGCGGCCTATGTTCCTCTGCTGGTATTCCCATAGTGACTAACATTTTATTAAAATCACGAATCATGTCCAGTGAAGTGAACTTGCGCACGTGGACTTACATCAGCCATCATTAACAGCAATGAAAGTGTGACAGACAGATGTTATATAGCTCTGTACTTATCATTCAACTTATGTTTCTTTTTTTTCTATTGTACAGGAGCGTTTTAAAAAGAAGATGTTAATGGAGACAGCCACTATTGGCTTATAGTGTCTAGAACTATATAGAGTTCTCTCTATACTACTTGTGTGCGTCCTCATACCAATATTTTCTTTAAACTCTATGACCATATTTCGTATTCATTTATCATATTCATTATCATAATAAAGAATCATTCATAATAATTCTTTTTCCTTAAATTTTCTGCACGTGAACAAGACATAATATGAGGGGTTTGGGTCTTAAGCAACTGCTTATGTATACATATTAGAAATTATGCGTTCTCAACAAATTCATAGTCTCTTACTTACTTATTTCAAACATTTGATTATTTTGTAACTCGATAAATACATTTTAGCTGAGTGCACCTTTATATTGCTGAAGAGCTATGCCGTCACTAACATAACGTCTGGTGAAAATACAGTAAGTGTATGCAATTTATAAAACTGATGGTACATGCTGAAGTAATTTATATTGCCATGCATAAAAACGAAACTTGGCTGCCTCACTATTTACGTAAGATAAGCGGATGAATATGAGTATCTCCTATAACATTCTGTTGCGAGGAGCATTCGTCAATACTGTATGCAGGTACATTAATCAGCAATCAGTTCAACATTTAAATAAACATGGGTCTTTCACGATTGGCTCGGTGACAATCGTCAGGCTATGTGGGCACATGCAGCATGGTCTCAGTGCATTTAATTGTCAGTGTGGGTTGTGGTGGGCGTGAGTAGTGTATAGGGTGCTTGACGGAACGTCTCTGTACGGCCTACTTAGGGTCAGACCATTGCGGACATTGGCAGTAGAATAAGTTTGACATGTCTTAAGATGCTCCTCGCATACCCGTAAATTGAAATGTCTTTTATACAAGGTAGCCGTGAATGTCAATAAAGATGGTTATCAATTGAATCAGCACTTTGTCCGTTGTTGTATGTTTTTTTTTCTATCAGCTTAAACAATACCTATCCATCTAATGCATAACTTGGTGTTCCAGTTTCGTCCCCCAAATGACGAGCCAATGTTGGTTGGCCCGGGGCGCCATGTGGTCAAATTATGGGATTATCGAGTTTGATGAAGTGACGTATCAGCATTTCTGCGCGGCAAGCGGCTTCCCCTCTGTGGGAAGCACTGTGTCAGCTGACACTTTCTTCGGCAACAGGGAATACTCAATGATGATCTACTACGTTGAGTGGTGAGTCTTCCCCTCCACGTCACCTTTTGTCTTATGTGCATGGATGCGGGTGTTCAGAAACGTAATACATCGTAGCAGCGTCACTCGGAACTACTCGGAATGTTTCGGAGCTCTGTTGTGAGAGTAGCGCAAACATTCGAGGATTGCTGATTGTAGCACCGTACGGTTTTATGTACATAGGTGTTTTTTTCTTTCCATTAAAAGCAATTCACTGCAATAGACCTAAGCTGACACTGATAGACGTAAAACTTCACCTCGTCAATGTTTACTTATTTATGATTAGACTCATTTTAGAAGCTCCATATTTTTTGTCCACAGATTATTGAGATCCAATATCACCTGGGCAATAGACCAGCTGTCAACACACAAACTAACTAAAATGCATATTCCACATCATCAACCGGCAGTATAGGCACAACAGCGTCGCCCTTTATGTTATTGCCATGCAGTTGAAAAATCAAACAATCGTAAACTCATGTTTGAAGGAGACTGTCCCGCAAGTTTGACCATGGACTATTGTATGGATTTTTAACAATTTAATTCTGATCACTGATGCTATATATTTGAGTTTGTGACAACAATGCCATAAGACTAGTTATAGTGATGTAAGATACAAGGATTTGTGTTGTGTGTAATAATAACATTCTCAACATATTGGTATGGGATTTACGAGCAGCAAAATAAGTAGATGCATATTATTTGTACAATGAATCAAAGAGCTATTAGCTTTGTAAAAATCTTTCCAATCTGGAATATTTGTGAAACAAAACTACATTGGCATGACATAGATAAGCACTTAAAACTATGGTACTGTAGGACCTTTTTCGTTAATTGTTACACAACCGTGATTGAGAAATTTGACTTGGGAAATGCAGTTACAACAAATCACCTATTTATGACACTGTTTTAGTTATTCTAAAGAATATGATTGTTTGATATTAGTAAATGATGGATGATACCTATCAGCAATACAGTGGCATGATTGCACAGGTTTTTGTACAAATTAACTATTATTAGATGTGTGTTCAATTCGCATTTACATTGATGTTGATCAATCAGGCCATACTTCTATGAGGGGTGTAGATATAATAGCCTTGTAGTGTTGAAAATCCAGTAACCAACATTCTTTTCTAAAACGCCAGTCACAAATACATTTCATTGTCTGTCACCAATCACCACGACTTGTTATTGTAAACAGGCAATTCGCAGTTCACAATCAAGATTTAGGGCAATGCACCAATCACATTTTTGCTATGTAACCCCTCATATTTTATATGAAGCATGAAAGACTGTACATGTACATGTATGAGAAATTTTCATAAGCCTCTAATACGATTTAATGTTGTAATTATATAATAAACGGCAAGAGTTAACTGGGCAACTGTTTTCAATTTGTTGAAAATACACAACTGTAAGGTGCAATTTTAATGTGGTTCTTGTGCTTTTTTGTTGTTATCATTTATTTGTCATAAATAGGATGTTTTACATACAATATTTTAGATTTATATAATCCATTGTTTAATGCTGATTATAATGTAGCAAAAATGTACTAAATATGTATCTAACTGTACATTATAGTATTGGGTGTATTTCATTCTATATAATTTTGTCATCTGTGCTGGGTATGTGTCCATGATATGAAATATATACATATAATTTTCTATCCAAGTTTATCTCACACAATTGAAAAAGGTTGAAATGCTTTTGCTGTACAAGCGTTAATTTTTACCAACAGTGATACAGTGAGAAATCCTAATAATATGGAATAGATTTACTATACGGAAATTCATATTACTGAAAATGGAATACAATAAATCAGCTGGACTATATGTGTGATTATAAACCATACTATTGTTTGGATGTGGTCAAATCACTCAGGTGAACTCTACATCTCAAAACAACATATCATTAATATCTTAAATTTAAATACAATCATTAAGATATTTTCAATTTCACACCCCTTATTGGGCTATAATAAATGGTAGGCCCATAGTGTTGCAGAAATATTTCTCTCTACTGTCAAAGCATTAGACAACTGATAAACACGTCATATTTAGACGGTTGAAATAATAAAGGGCCTAAGATCTACTTCTTCATAAAGGCATTTAGGCTACTCTATTTTTGACCCAGTGTGATCGAATAGCTTTTTTGTTTGATTTGTAAAACATAATATGTATCTATATCTGGCATCTGTGTCAAGATGACACTAGAGCCTGGCCGTACTGTGCCGGTGACGTCACAGAGAAGTTGTCACGCTGCCAGTCCGTCTAGGTGACGCTGTGACCGCGGGACCGCCGCCATGGATGGCCTCCGTCTATGCCTGCTCAAACACAACAACGGTATAGACGGGCACGTCTCACTAGAAGAGCCATATTTCGGAAAAAGGGAGGAGGAGGTGTGCAACTACTGGAATTCATGGGTTTCTGATGCGTGAAAGCAAGCGTACATATGCAATACACCCCCCTTCCGAGCTCGGGTAAATGAAATGTTTGGGGTGAATACAGGTGGGGCTACCCCTTGTCTCAGTTTCCGCTTATGTGTGTCTGATTGTTTTTGTCCTTCTCTATATATGCAGGAAAACACATTCCAATAGACGTTTTACAGGTAGTTGTCTAGTGTGGGTAAAAGTTGTAAGATGTATATAAGGGCCAAAATAGTTGTAAGTTATATTTGATGAAATGATGTCACTATTGTGGAGAGTTGTCTTTTAAAATTGAAAACAAAACCAACAAGAGGCACAGGTTACCTACAGACACGGTGGTGGCGTCGCCTCCACGGTCTGCCCGCACCACGGTGGCGTACAGCCGCCCGAAGTTGCAGTAAACGAAGCCGCCAGAGAAGTAGTTGACGTAGGACGGCGGCGTCCACGCCGGCACGCGCCAAGTAGGAGCGGAGGAGGAACCCAAGGACAGCGGCGCCGCCTGCAGGGTGGGGTGTGGAGGGAGGGGAAGTGCATGAGTGTTCATAGGATTTTTTTTATATAGAAATCCAAACGTTCTTCGGGGTATTTTTTTGTATTTTTTTTTTTTTTTTTTTTTTTTGTATTTTGATAAGTTTAAATCATTGGCTTGATTCTAAATTTTTTCTAAAAAATAATGATAATTTTTTTCACATGTTTTCCAACTAATGCCTAGGGCACACGACGCCGCAAGGGCTGTCTACAGCCAGTCTAGCTACGACAAAAAATTCATGGAGATCGTAAAGATCCGAGAGTGTTACGTGCGTCAAACGCGACATTTTTTAAGGCCTTACGATCGTCGAAGAAGTTTGGCACGCCAAGCTGTCACAATTGATCTGACCGTAAGGAGGCAGTGCGGAGATCTTACGCTAATCGTCGTATAATCACAGAAGATTTAGCCGCACGTTGTCGGCACAGATACAGTAGGCCTACCGGCGCAGTGGTTCTCTGTACCATGAACGTACGAATGCCTCACTTTAATAATCACACCGTGTGCGTAGAGCGTAAGTTATACGCGAGTACAGCGCACGTTCTATGCATGTTGATCGCACGGCCACCTCAATAAAAGCATTCCCAGTGGCTACGCACTCATGACGCACGGTGCCCACAACTGTACTTTTTTTGTCACTGCTTGCGGCAAACGCACTACAAGACACCACAGATCTCAACACGCCTTGCGGCGAACGCGCCCGCAATGTCAAATGTGCAGTTCGCTTAATGATTGACACTGTTCTTTATTTCTATTTCTTCCTTTGAACTATTCTGCTAAGCTTTGCATTAACGACGATACACCCGCCACGTCCCACCATTACCTTCTCGCCGTTTCTCATGTCCACATGGTGCGGCTGCTCATAACTGCGGACAGGTGCCCGTGACGTCACTGGTCAAAAAGGTCCATGATCAGTTCTCTTGACAACCAACATCGACAGGTAGTTTCTAGATCATCATACACCTCTGTACTAGAGGATGTGTCTCATGGTGACGAGGACGAGTTTTGAGTAAGGAACGTTTATGCACTCCGGTTTAGCTAATGACTTGCGTTATTCCGGTGTGATAATGACAATTAAACAAAAGGCAAATTTTGATCAGCCCCATGTGTAAGTTTACATCATCGATCCATTAAGGGGCGGACTGTCCTGTCACAAGTAAATCAAGGGTGTGGATAGGTTTGCTTTGTGGCTTTTTTCTTGTTCTCTTGTTACATCTGCATTGGTACAAGAATAGCATAGCAAACATACATCATTGTCGAAGCATCTGCTGCAATGCTATTTAATTAACCCATTAGCTTTAATTGAATAGTATAACCCATGACCATATAGATTTCCCCATCTAGAGTACATAGCTATGATCAACATATATATAATTTGTGTAAATGTGTATTTAGGCTAGTATTTATAACAATTGACTGATCAAAAAGGTTTGTGGTATGTTATTGTTAAAGATATATGACTTCTGTTTTTCTATTGTTCATATTTATCTGATTGTCCGGGTGTGGTGGGTGTAGGGGCGCTCAATTTGTTACGGTTCTTCACATGGGGAGGGCATTCAATTTCAGCGTAAAGAGTTAGAGAGGGTGTTCTGTTCAACTTTCTTATCTCATCAATACCAAATGACCGCCCCAACCTGTACAAATAATGGTCGCTCTCTTATTCCACTAAATGGCAAAAATCACCAAATGCCACATTTTAATCACACGTGATGAACACCAACTGAAACTGTATTCCACAGTATGATATTTGAGGTCACAGTGAGGTGAACCTTTAACTTTACTTACTTACATTGACCACTACCCACAGAAGAAGAACTGTTCCTTAAACATGTCTGTCTGAGGGCAGCCAGGAATAATGCCCCCTACCAGTTTCTAATGTATTCTGGATCTGGATGTTGATTCTATCGTAGAAAACCTCGTTCTTGTTGGTTAGAATAAGGATTTGCCACGGTCTCATTTCTATCTTAGACGCGATATTACAGTTTTCTCCACTTTGAAATGTTAGCAACAACAATGAAACATTCATTTTATTAATTGTATAAAATGTGATTTTACCTTTATTTCAGTATTTCAGTTACTACTGCATATATGTATTCAAATAATTTGAGGAAACTTTTTTTTACCAAGAAATAAATATATATGATTTACGTCAATGCTACTCTACTTAATGACTTGGCTTGACTACTACACCATGTTATTACATAAAGTCTAAGTTTTCAGACAGTAATGATATATGAGATTATCACAGAATGTTATGTGTCACCTATCATATGATTCAAAGGGCATCTTTTTTTGCCACACTTCATCTAGGCATAAACCACAATACAAATACATGTACATCAACCAATCATCAATCATCATCAGACGTAAGATAATCATCACTAAATCCAAACCTAACCTTCTTTTCAATAGTTTGTTGTGTGGTAAGATTCCTGGAGGCCTGAAGGTCACTTTCGGGAGGATACCCACGAGACCCATACCTCAAAGCAGCAAAAGTCTCAGGCCTGTTTCTAGCATCGTGCCTGCTAGCTATAAAACTGACACCCGTGCCTTGGTGGACTCTATCATACTTGCTTGCTAAAACGTTGACCCCCTGTGTCTGGGGTCTGTCTTTTGAAGACTTAGTCTGTGATCTCACGCTCATGATTGTACTATTAATGTTCACTGTGCCACGCCTCTGAGTCTCTTGCTTCTCCTTGGCATTGGCAGCTATCAAAGAGTCAATCTCCTTAGCGTCGTAAGGGGGCGACTCGGGACCAAGAGGGTTGATATCGATCCACTGGCGCGTCCTTTCTGAGGCATACTTGCTTGTGTCCATGTTTTGAATCTGGAAAAAGGACATGGCTGGCGGCGCATTGACCTTGCCACGGTCTGATGTCGCAACAAACGAGTAGCGCCGGGTGGGTCCATCTAGAGGAGCTTCAGGAGGCGCAGGGTCCAGTTGCTTGCTTTTAAACTCGTCTGGACCAAAGGTGTTTGATTTTATCTGGCTGTACGGGGTCGTGGGCTTAAGGTCTTCGTGAGATGGAGGTAGACGTTTTAGAAGCAGGCGCACCTAAAGTGGTATATATGCTCTATATTTTACAATGAAGTACACGTACGTGTGATTTTTTAATTGAAACAGTGTATATAAAAGTCATTTGTGAAAATATCCAGTAGATGAAATACAAGCTAATACAAAACCAATTACTATCACTATCTCCATCACCATCACCCAGCATATCCTTAATATCATACATGTTTAAGTAGTTGGGATAAACGTTTCGCATACCCTCCTGCTTTTAAGCTTGTTTTGGAGCCCTTATCCCAATTTTGAATAGAGAGAAAACTTGCATCTGCGAGTAGATGCCCTAATACCACCCCCCCCTTTTTCCCCATCAACATAATTCATTTTCAAAGGGTTTTTGGCATATCCAACATTGATCAGGCGTCCAAAACCTATGAAATCCCTTAATAGCCCCCCACCCCCTTTTCCAAAAAAAAACTGGCTCTGCCAGTTAGTACATGTAGCGGAGTCCCGGATCGCACTCACCTCCGGGCTATCAGTGTCACTGTTCTGCGTGCGCTGTATGTTGAGCGAGATGCGCGGAAGGCTCACTTTGGTCCTTCGCGGGCTGGCTTGGCTGTGGCGCGGGGGCTGAGGGGGCTGGGTGGAGTGGTACGCCTGGTACTGGAGGCCCCCCGTGTCCGTGGTCGCGGACACGCCATGTTCGCTTGCTTGAAGCTTGTCTTTCCAGCGCTGGTTTTTGTACAGACATCCCCTGCAAAGATCAGATGTTTTTTTATGATCGGGTCATTTCAATTGCAGGGCATAAGAGTGAGTGGGATACGGAAGGAGAGAGTTCTTTGCCTTGTTCACACTGCATCTAGTTTATTTAGTTTATTCCTAAACACAAATACTTTAGGGGGAATTTGTATTGGATAAGTAGTAATAGCAGCATTGGCAAATAAGTGTGAACCCTTCGCATTGAAGGTCAGTTCTGGGACAATCGTTATCCAGCAAGTTGTACTTTGTTGAAAGAAGTCAGCTCAATGAACTACACTTAATTGTTTCCAATTACCCACCATAGTTGGCCTAACCTGATCTCAACATACAAAAAGCTTCCATCTTCCTACGACAAACAAGCGGACGAAAATGTGAATAGCCAAGAGGAACCCTCTGTATATTACATATTTTCTAGCTCAATACAAAGAGTATTATGTTAAGAATAAATTATATAAGTTTTTTCTTCGGTACAACATCTGCATAAAGACTGCCCAACTGCCACAACTGGTTTGAATAAAGAGGGGGTCTTTCTAGAATAGGAGATTGATGTATTTGTAGTGGTCCCTCGAGACTGATAAATTGTCTTATAGTTGCATTGTAAACAAGTGACCCAGGGCTCACGACCTCTCGTCAGGTAGCACACACACTCGACGTGGTAGAGAGTTTCAGGGACACAGAGGGAGACTAGATGATTGAGACTCTATGAGGCCAAAAATTGTATCAAGGCGACAAAAAGCTTAACAGGCATTGTGCAATCTGATTGTAGCCAAGTTTGGTGGTGTCTATAAGCCGTAATTCCCAGGGCACATTACGCTGCAAGGGCTGTCTACAGCCAATCTACGACCAAATATGCAACGTATTTTAGTGCCGTTGGGTGGTCGCAGAAGAAGTTTGGCTTGCCAAACTTCCGCTACGACCACCCTACGTCATGGTCAGACCGTAAGGAGCCAGTGCGGAGACCTTAGCCATGTTGTCGGCACATGTACACTACTTGTGCAGTGCGTTCCCCGTACCACGAACGTTCGAATGCCTTACTTTCGTAATCACACGGTGCGCAGAGCGTAAGTTATACACGAGTACTACTACCGATGCATGTTGATCTCACGGCCACCTCAATATAAGCACTCATTGCGCACGGATTCCGTGCTGATGTGCCCACAGCTGTACTTTTGACCATGCTTGCGGGAAACGTCGTAGACATCGCAGGCCTCAACACGACTTGCGGCGAACACGCCCCCAAGGTTAAATGTGCCAGTTTATGTCAGTTTTGATTGAGGCAACGTAACCTTACAGATTACAGATTACAGATTACTTCAATTGAACGATAGCGCCTGTCTACACATGATGACTGGTCTGGAGTGAACAGGAGACCGTGAGTTCGATTCCACGGCCTTTCAAATAACTTTACAAGCCTGTCGTGGAAATTTCCTTACAGTATCTTAAGTGGTGTGTCTTATTGGTCACTCTACTCTACTGACCTGTGTGTGGGCGGCCTCTTGTCGTCAGGTTGGTTGATCAGTTTGTAGATGTCGCTTATGGACATCTCGCGCTCATAGCCGTAGCCCAGCTCTCTGTGGGAACATACACAAGTTAGTTTATTTAATATGTTTGATCCACTATAGGTATTAAAATAACCTACTGCCATGAGCATCATTATGAATCTGTAGATTGGAAAAGCTTATAAATAAAAATAAAACATGTTTGTGACACAGTTAATACAAGTACATGTAGTATAGTTAGCTCAACTTAATATGACACGTCTTTTAAGATAAGATTTCACAGCCTCCACTGTTATTTTTTTTACATAATTGTATTAAGCCCTTCAAAATATTTACATATCATATTTCATTGCTGAATTGTGGGTGTGTTAAGTCAGGGTCAAGACAGTCATTCATTACATTTGTATTGATCAAAAGGATATTAGATATAGAATTGCACTTTGCCAATGCCAATTAAGCATATTCGATTTGGTGGTAATCATTATCTAATAACAGAGGAAGGACAATATCATAGATATACATGTAATTCAACAGAGTTTGTCAGCAAATATATTCAGCCTTATTTCAAAACAAGTTATCCTATTTCTGCTGTTCTAGCTGCTGCTGCTGCTGCTGCTGCTGCTGCTGCTGCTGCTGCTGCTGCTGCTGCTGCTGCACAAACAACAACAGCAACACCAACAACATACATTCAATGTGTGTCCTTACTTGACCATGGCCCGTGGTGTCTGTTTGGGCTCCTCCCCACTCAGGTGGTAGTTAAAAGTGGCAAACGAGTCTGCCACGCTGTTTTCCAGTCGTCTGGCCAGCGGGCTGGGCAGGTGGTGCTGCCGCGTGAACAGCGAGGGGTTGCCCAGCTTCCGGCACTCACTGCGGTAGTTGGCGATGTGAACCTCCGACAGGGACCGATTCCATGCTATCGGGCCTTTTATTGATCTGCATACACGGAATGGAATAATACACCAAGAGTGAAATGCAATTGAGTGTTGGGGGTTGAAGTTTAAACATTTAGTCAGATTAATTAGGAGTATCGTCTGATATATTGATGTTTCTTTGCATATTGTCACTTTGAGTAAAACATATAAACTCTCTGGGTGAAGGCACATTTCAGCAAGAAGAAACTATTTACAATGCTAATTGAGTCAGATATCAACTATTAATAGCATGCCACTATAGCTATGTTATCCCAATACTTTAATAATAGGAATGTTAGAAAAGCACAAAAAGCAAATAAAATCTTTGTAATAATGATGTAAGCATGTCAATAAATGGTTTAAAAGGCCTTCAACATATGGCAAATCTTTGATATCTATGCTCCAATGAATTATACACATATACTTACTCCTGCAAACTGAGATATTATCCACGTTTAAAAAAAAATACAATTACAATATATAACATTGAGGCAAAGTCCAATCCACCAAATTGACACAGAATTTATCAATGTAATTTAGTAGTATCCTTCAACTAAACGACTGGGGAGAATACTTTGCCCACTGCAACTGATAATCGACTAGTCTATTTACACAATGATATTGTGCTGTCAGGCAACACGCAGTCGGTCAAATGTAAAGATTAGTAACTCAACCAAACTATCCCTTCTGTTTCCACAACCATGGTAGGATTGGGAATCTATAGCCAGCTCGATAACCTTTGACACATTACATATGAACATGTCCAAAGAAGTGAACATTTAGCACTGATATGCTGACAAGAAAAATATATTGGTGTAGTCTAAATTAATGTTTAAATCTTCAGCTTTTCATAGTGCCAGACAACCTTATGTAAATAGTGTGTTTGCGTTGGCAAAAGATCATTCCTTAAACGATCCTTGATTTTGTTTACTTTACACGTGAATTCTTAGCACTCAATGCTCTATCTAAATCTTTCACTTTCAATGACAGAGTCCGAATGTTCAATGTTAGAATTTAATATATGTTATAATAAAAAGTAGAAACACACTGATACCATAGTTTCGAAGTGATCTACATGTAATTATTGCAACACTGGATGAATTCGCATATGCATGATCATGATGGCAACTCTTCTTGATTTGCATTATTTGTATTTATTTTTGCATCCAGCTTTGCAATTTCATTTTTTATTTTTTCCAAAGGTTGACAAGATATATAGAGTAGGATCGTTGTGTACACCATTGCCCTTTTTCTCACCACTTAGACAGAATGGGGATCCTCTAGCCGAAGACTACACAACTCCTGGTGGCCGTAAACGGACGATGGAGTATAACAGAACGAGTTCTGCTTAAAGTCCACAAATGGTGCATAGGCAGATCTGGGGGAGGGGGCGCAGGGGACACACGCCACTCTTTTTCCACCAAATGCTTCATTTTCAAAGATTTTTTGGCATGTAAGCTATTGATCGTGGGTACGAAACCCATGAAACCCCTTTAGTGCGGCCATCCCCCCTTTATTTTTCAAAATCTTGGATCTGACATTTAGGTGAGATATTGTCTAATCTCTCATCAAGATAGACTCACGCAATCTCCCTTCCAACCATATATCTAAATCATTTTGACAATGCCACATACATCAACATTTAATCGAGAGGTGTCCACTATACAATATGTTGTCGAAAGAGATCTAGCTGAGAGATAGATCCCATTTCATACTGCTGCTGCTGCATAAAAAAGGAATACATGTACAATATTGTACATGGCCACATGGAGAGCCGGGTGCATTATGATTGAACAATTGGCGACTAAAACTATTACTAACAGTTTTAATCTTTGGGTAATATTATAAGACAAATATTTGGTGAGTTTGGTGAGATGTTTTTATTTATACCCTCGTGCCATAATCATTTATTTCTCAATTCAGCCAGAAGCTAGATTACTACCATGCTTATAAGTAATAAGAAGTGTTTTTAGTGTTATATCGTTCCATACATTTCACACATTTCCATGCACGGTTGTACGATACGATATATCATATTAAAACCACAACACAACAGTTTAACTGATAATTTTAAATGCAAATACTATATTGGAAATATTAGCACACCTTACCAACCAAATCAACTATTTCTATGTACATTATTGTTGAGTACCAAATACATAATCATGTTTAGTTTGTTTATCACATTTCCATTTCTTCTGAATCTCAGTGCCACTCTCGCCTAGTGTTCATTCGACTAGTTAAATAAATTCTGATAATATCCACGCAGTATGATTGATTACCCTCTTGATTAAGATTTAGCAGTGATAGCGCAAAAAGTGAATCATTTTTTTATTCACTGTCGGTCATTTACGTCTTCAACTGAATATGTTGATGGATGCAGAACCAATCTTCATATTACTGATCACCAATTAGTTTAGATAATCATTTTCTTTGAGTATTAGATGTTTCATGTGAAATCCGGAGCTATAACCGTAACCGATTGTTATTAAGTAATCGATAACACTTGGATAATGAACTAAATCCGATGATGTTAATGTACCGCTTCTAAAGCAGGATGGTGTTATTTGTATTTCCTCCACTATTGTTTATCTTACGGTGATTATGCCACCGAGTACACAATGGTGGAATCCATTGTTAGCTCTGCATCATAAACCTAACACAATACAAGAAAATGTAGATATTTGCGTTTGGGATGCCCCAGGTATTTATTACCTGTCATTAACTTTGCCTAGCAGTTGGGTGCGTGCTTTAGTCCTCTTCTTCTCGGAGCTGATGCTACTGCTCACGGCCAGAGTTGTTCTAGACTCCACTAGGGTCCCCATGGTAACCGCATTATGTGAATTTCAAATAGCCATCATATCTGAAACAACGAATAGCGGGTGTTTTACTTCCTTATTATATCCATAGTCATTCAAGTGTCACATATTCCAAGATCTTGCTTTATCTGAAATAGGTTCCCATCAGGAACTTCCCAATGTGCATTAATGTCACTTCATTCGTGTATTTCCACTTGCAATTCATGTAAAATTTGATAACAGAATAATCCAGGGGCTTGTTTCTAATGCTTTTTTTACTTAAAACCTTCGATGGCATGAGCGATAACCATGTTATCAACAAAATGATATGGATTCAAAATACAAAACAATTCGTAAAAACATATTCTCCATTGCAAACATATCAACATGCTATATCTACTGGGATTCATCGGATCGTGTACGTGTACATCTAAATTTTGAACAAATTGTCACCCAGACTATGCAAGCCCGTCTTTGTGCAATAGGTGTGTTTAGAGTCCTTTGGGTACACACGAAATTATAGTTGCACTCTAATTTTAGCGTCATTATTTAACCACAAAATGTTAAACATTAAGTGCCAATTGGTGTCACAAAAGTATCATTGATATACAATTCCCTTAACAGGATTGATTGAGAGTAAAAAAAAATAAAGAATCGATTTCAGTATTGCAGACTATGTTCAAAATTATCCAGCATGTTATGAACTTCATTATTAATTACATACTTCTGCTCACCATGATCCACAAAGAAAACAAAACAGGTTATCAACTGTTAAAATCCAGTGAATACTAGATAGATTAAAGAGGGGAAAGGCAATTTGGCAAAACAGAAAAGACTGTGCTGTCTGAAAGAAGGATCGACAAACGACTGTTGATTTAACAGATTGTGGTCCTGTCATCCATGTTGGAGAATATGATTAGGGTGTGTGTTTTACTAAGAAGATCCCGATGTTCTTTGTTGGAAAAGGAATCAGCGTGTTTATTTGGGTGGATAGGAAATCTGGATCTGGTTTCAGCTTCTCGCTCAGTGTGAGACCAGAGAGGGAATCGGGAATTTGAGGATAGGATGTTTTGTTTTGAAACTGAGCTTAGATACTGCACACATACATAGATACGTAGCTGATAGGTATTTGTCATTAACATTTCTAATGATTCTTGATATAGTACAGAAAAACAGCACTATAAAGCTTTTATGGGTTAACTGGTTACATTATCTGTATAACGAAATATTTTAATGCTTTAGAAGTTATGGAGAACGGGAAACCGGCCTGGGGAAGACCACTTGTCCAACCTATCAACGCATTCAACGTGATCAATTAGTTTGGCCATCACTTCTTCGTGGCCATAACAAATGGAAAGTCAGTGCATAGACAGGGACAAACATTTGTTATAGCCCAGAGGTTATGAAAAAAACAGTCGTGCTTTATGCAATGAATTTTCAGGTTCCATCCATAAATCTCCAAATTTCAGCCACTCACAACTAGAATTACTTCCGGTTCCAACATTCCGGGGCCCCAACCAGCAAAAACCAAATTGAGTTTTTCACCCTCGCCCCCCCCTCTTCCAATGGTGTTCATATGGGCTGTGATAAATTGGAACACCCTAAGGGCAATTCTGCCGTGCAAATCAACAAGATTTACCTATATGGATTATCTAATTGTTTTACCACAACATTCCCCGATACCGTCATTACAAGAGTAAATGTTGTGTTTACTCAAACCGAGCCGGGCACTGACAAACCAATACCATCAAGTGCCATTAACATGGTTTGTCTTTTTGTAGAATAGCCTATGTCTTGAAGACATTAAATTGTATTTTAGGACCCACTCAAATAACGCAATGATCTCAAATGTGACAGCGACTAATTTCATACTTATACACTACAATGTTGTATATTCTATTGGCCATTATTTCCTTCTTCCTATGTCTGACACACTTTAAGATATCGATAATACAATTAAATGTAGAATATGATTTTATTATTTGTTGCATGTTTTTTTCTGTAGTAGCCAGTAGCTGCCGAGCATTAAATCCAACTGATTACAACTAATATTATGTAACAATCTGATTGCAATCAAACTATTGTACATATATTAAATGTTCTTTGTAGAAAAGGGCCTCCTTCCAACAGATAAGACACACTACAAAGTGTCTCCTCATCAAAACCATACGTGTTTGGAAATAAGAAAATTAAAACCACAAATTATTGGACTGAAGGTGTGCATTGATAGCATGTGAACATATATACCCAGACGAGGTGTTTCAGCTGTGATATAGACCCATATATACATATCAGTGCATGAACACCGTGTGTATAGTGTAATATCACAACAAAGAAATGTACAGAAAGACTGTTTAAAATGACACAGGACAGTTACGCCGTGCTTCCTTTATATATATATATATATATATTTGTTATGCATATATATATATTATTATTAGCAATATAGCTGCTGCAGCTATATATATATATATATATATATATATATGCTATATTATGTAACAATCTGCATACATATACATATACATACATATACATAATACATACATACATACATACATACATACATACATACATACATACATACATACATACATACATACATACATACATACATACATACATACATACATACATACATACATACATACATACATACATACATACATACATACATACATACATACATATATATATATATATATATATATATATATAATATATATATATATATAATATATATATATATATATATATATATTGTAATTGGTGCATATCAGAGACTTGCGCAGTATTGCAGAGGCATATTTGATTTATCTTCCAAGTGTATTGAGTAGCTATGACATGATCATGATAAACCGTTTTGGCGACAACATTGTTATGTGCCCAGCAAGCATGAATCCTATCCTTTCCTATAATTGATCATGTCTTTAAAGGGAAACTTTATACTGTGGGTTAATTGACTTTGCTCTCTTTACAGTTGACTTACTTGCACTTTCATAGTGAATGATGACATTAACAAACAATCAATTGATTCAAAATCTCCCCAGTTATCATGGGTAGATCATTTGTGATCTAGAGAGCTTTGATTTGCAATTAATCATTAGTGACTGCCTACTTGAGAGTTTGCAAGAAATGGTCTAATTCTGGATCTCAAAAACATTAGGGGTGCATATGAAACTACCATCCTGATACTTCGATGAAAACAATATCAACTTGACAACGTATATTGCATCATCATTTTAAACCAAAAGCACCATGTAAATAATGTGTGTAATTCTAAAATGAAAAAATGTGATAAATCAATAGACGTGTGAAACTGAAATGATTCCTTTGCATAGGGTAATGTTCGAAAGATCGTTATCACCTCATGCAGCTAGATATAAGATTGCTGCAGATAAAAAAAAAACATAGAGTCTAGTTACACAAGTCAATAGGGATTAAATGGACTGGAAAAAAATACAGAGAAAAATCCCTCAGCAAGGCACCGTTTTAATACAATAAAACCTACACAATGAGGGGAGACTCCGTAACATTTAAGTGACTGTGAACAGTATTATCTAATGACGCAAACAATATCGATGAAAGTGCAACTTCCATGAAGAAGTTATATACATTGTTTTATACATCCGCAGGTTCTATTAACATTTTAGTATTTTGTAAACGGTTACAGTGGGTGTTGGTTACATTATATATACGGGTAAACACGTATGTGTGTCACTCAGGCACCTAGCTGCATTTATTAGCTAGAATCACAAATACGTCCCCCATGTAATGCCGCCTGTTTCCACACAGCAAAACTATGTTTAAGCACACGGCAAACTAATTAAGTGAATGGGGCTGAAAAGAAGCAGATTATTAGGCAGTCTCAAACAGCTTGTACATACACGGCATAGGCAGTGTTTGGCATTTTGATTTACTTCCATGTCATAAGTAGGAAGCGACCCACATTTAGAACGGTATACACTCTCAATAGCTGTTGGGATAATGCTAATAATAGATTGTTTGATCCCTCTAGCAAGAATGTGGTGAGCTACACGAGACAGGGCCATTTGCGTCAGTTAGACAAAAAAAGTATTAATGAAAGTTCTAAAACGTGTTCTTGGGGTGCGAGTGAAGCGGATAAAAAAAAGCCAATAACCCAATAGAACATCCAGGGTCACGTTACCCCAGTCTGTGAACCAGTCCCTCCCATCCTACTGTTCATGATTATGACGAGGTTTTGAACACTACGTTGTCTTTAAGCGGGCTGCAGCTGGAAGGGCTTTATTCTTTTAGTCATAACGTACCCCACGCCATGACCCTGGCTGGAGATCTACCATTGTGCGTGATTCACAGCGGGTCCGCATTGGTCTCTTTACATAGGGCAACCTGGGAGGGGGGTTATGCTTATAGAAATGGCCAGGTGTCTAACTTAACAGTTAAACAGAAAACGAAGAAAAAAAGACATAAACACATTTTTATTTCAGTTTTTTGTCGTATATGCTTCCCCACATAGAGAATTTATTTCCAAACCAATTAGACTGAATGCTCTTGTGACTATTTTCCCCGTGGTAATAGCCAAATACTGCAACAATAGGCTATGACATGATCTTCAAATACCTTTTCCTTTTTCCCCGGATTTTCTTGTGTTTTTTGCGTTCTGGCCGCAAAACTTAAACAGTTAAAATCCAGTGAATACTAGGTAGATTAAAGAGGGGAAGGCAATTTGGCAAAACAGAAAAGACTGTGCTGTCTGAAAGAAGGATCGACAAACGACTGTTGATTTAACAGATTGTGGTCCTGTCATCCATGTTGGAGAATATGATTAGGGTGTGTGTTTTACTAAGAAGATCCCGATGTTCTTTGTTGGAAAAGGAATCAGCGTGTTTATTTGGGTGGATAGGAAATCTGGATCCTGTTTCAGCTTCTCGCTCAGTGTGAGACCAGAGAGGGAATCCGGAATTTGGGGATAGGATGTTTTGTTTTGAAACTGAGCTTAGATACTGCACACATACATAGATACGTAGCTGATAGGTATTTGTCATTAACATTTCTAATGATTCTTGATATAGTACAGAAAAACTGCTCTATAAAGCTTTCATGGGTCAACTGGTTACATTATCTGTATAACGAAATATTTTAATGCTTTAGAAGTTATGGAGAACGGGAAACCGGCCTGGGGAAGACCACTTGTCCAACCTATCCACGCATTCAACGTGATCAATTAGTTTGGCCATCACTTCTTCGTGGCCATAACAAATGGAAACTCAGTGCATATACAGGGGGCAAACATTTGTTATAGCCCAGAGGTTATGAAAAAAAAAACAATCGTGCTTTATGCTATGAATTTTCGGGTTCCATCCATAAATCTCCAAATTTCAGCCACTCACAACTAGAATTACTTCCAACATTCGGGGCCCCAACCAGCAAAAATCAAATTGAGTTTTTCACCCTCGCCCCCCTCTCTTCAATGGTGTTCATATGGGCTGTGATAAATTGGAACACCCTAAGGGCAATTCTGCCGTGCAAATCAACAAGATTTACCTATATGGATTATCTAATTGTTTTACCACAACATTCCCCGATACCGTCATTACAAGAGTAAATGTTGTGTTTACTCAAACTCGAGCCGGGCACTGACAAACCAATACCATCAAGTGCCATTAACATGGTTTTCTTTTTTTTGTAGAATAGCCTATGTCTTGAAGACATTAAATTGTATTTTTAGGACCCACTCAAATAACGCAATGATCTCAAAGGTGACAGCGACTAATTTCATACTTATACACTACAATGTTGTATATTCTATTGGCCATTATTTCCTTCTTCCTATGTCTGACACACTTTAATATATCGATAATACAATTAAATGTAGAATATGATTTTATTATTTGTTGCATGTTTTTTCTGTAGTAGCCAGTAGCTGCCGAGCATTAAATCCAACAGATTACAATTAATATTATGTAACAATCTGATTGCAATCAAGCTATTGTACATATAATGTTCTTTTGAAAAGGGCCTCCTTCAACAGATAAGACACACTACAAAATGTCTCCTCATCAAAACCATAGAAATAAGAAAATTAAAACACAAATTATTGGACTGAAGGTGTGCATTGATAGCATGTGAACATATATACCCAGACAGGTGTTTCAGCTGTGATATAGACCTATATATAATTATATACATATCAGTGCATGAACACCACCGTGTGCATTATACATCCATAGTGTAATATCACAACAAAAGAAATGTACAGAAAGACTGTTTAAAATGACCAACTCTGGCTAGTAAATGTTCACTGTAAGGTTTTATGGTTGATTTGCATTCTATATGGTCTAGCAATGAAATTTAGCCACGTTGCCCAAATTTGCACCTTGGGCAATTTTGCTAATTTGCATAATTTATGCGTAAAATGGCAAAATTTGATATAAAGACCAATATGGCCACTGGCATGTATCTATAATAGGATGTTATGGTTTAATTGCACCCTATATGGTAGGCAAGTGAATTTAAGCCTGATTTCCAATCACATATTATGCATAATTTGCACAATTATGCATAATTTTTTGCATAATTTATGCGTAAATAAGCAAAATAACCTAATGTATCCACCAATATGGCCATTGAAATGTCGCTGGAGAAGGATTTGATGATTGATATACATTCAATGTGATTTCCCAGAGTATCTAACACTTGTTGAGAAAGTTATAGAGCTTTCATGTTTTCTATATTTCATAATTTATGCCTAAATGATATGCGTAAATGATATGCGTAAAATAGCAAAATTTAATATAAAGCCCAATATGACAACTGGCAAGCATCTGAAATGTAATGTTATGGTTTATTTCCACTCATTAAGGTAAGCAAGTGAAGTTTACACTGATTTGCAAAGATTTGCAATTACTTATTGTTCATAATTTGCATAATTTATGCATAATTTATGCATTAAATTACAAATTTTGCTTTATTTCACATTACTGTGACAGTGAAATGCTCCAACAAATTGTTTATGCTGCATATGCACTTTATCTGTTTTATAGATATATCTAAAGCAAACATGCAATAAGTTGCAGTCTTATTTATCTTTTATATTTGCATAATTTATGCAGAATATAGACAAAACCACCATCTTGTGTCAAACTGAGAGTTCTAGGAATGACTGTTAGGATGAATAAGACTTTAATACATATTGTCTCACATGAATTGTACAAAAAAGACAGGATTCTATGTGCCAATAAAACAGATTTATATTTCTAACCACATAATAATACTTTTATTATAGTTTATAACTTCATTTTCATAAAAGAAAATGGAACAAATAATTAATAAGAAGTCTGTAATGCAGCCTGTATCATTGCTTATTATCTTCAACCTAATTGGGGTCATCTTTCTCATCACTAGGACTGTCTGTTTCATCCTCATCACTGTGCCATCTTTCACAACCCAGCCATAAACCAGTAACCTGTCTTTGAACGTTATTGAGTTTTTTTTTTCTTTTGGAACTGTTTCACAGGCACACCAAGCCCTCCATCGATCTGGATGTTTGGGATCCATTGGTTCGCACAATTCTGTATCCATATGATGAGCAGAGAGGATGCAGAGGATTGTCAGTGATGAAACTGATGTCTTTGTACTTTTAGTGTACTTAGTATGGAAATGTAGAGTCACTGCAGAGGTGCAGATGGAGAAGTGGGATCGAGATGGCAGTATGCTTTCAATAAACAGGACTGTTGCTAAGGTTGGTGACAAGTGTAAAGGACTCCTTGCCATGCATGCTCTCTCAGGGTGCGATACCACTCACATCCATCTGGGAAGGGAAAGGGCCATCGCTGCCTTGAACTAATGCAACGTGGATGAGCTTGATCACTTTGGTGACCTATCCTCCTCAGATGATGATGTCAAGACAGCAACTACAAAGTTCTTCTTTGCTCTCTATAGGCAAAAGAAAAGCATAACCATGTCTGATGCAAAATACAATATCTATAATAGAAAAACTAAAACCAAACCACCTCCACTAAAAAAGTTGCCACCAACAGAAGATAACCTGTACCTTCATGGCAGAAGAGCCCATTTGCAGGTGATGCTTTGGAAATCCGTTAACAAGGATTGTGCCCCAGATGACACCAGAGACATTACAAGATATGGCTGGGTTGTGAAAGATTGCACCACAGATTAGTTAAACATTTAACTGTTTAACTAATCTGTGATTGCACAGTGATGCCTGCCATTTCATCACAACCTATGGCTCCTCCTGAACTCCTGGATGTCGTGAGTTGCTCCTGTGTAACATGTGATCAAGCTGGATGCGGATGTAAAAAGGCAAAGCTCTCATGCACTTGACTACTGTGAATGTGGAACCGGTGACAAGTGTCAAAATCCTCATACAGAGAGCACGGAGGATGAAACAGACAGTTCTAGTGATGAGAAAGATGATGATCCCAACTCGGTTGAAGATAATAAGCAATGATACAGGCTGCTTTACAGACTTCTTATTAATCATTTGTTCCATTTTCTTTTATGAAAATGAAGTTATAAACTATAATAAAAGTATTATTATGTGGTTAGAAATATAAATCTCTTTTATTGGCACACAGAATCCAGTCTCGTTTTTGTGCAATTCATGTGAGAGACAATATGTATTAAAGTCTTATTCATCCTAACAGTCATTCCTAGAAGCCTCAGTTTGACACTAGATGATGGTTTTGTCTATATTCTGCACAAATTATGCAAATATAAAAGATAAATAACACTGCAACTTATTGCATGTTTGCTTTAGATATATCTATAAACAAGATAAAGTGAAGCATAAACAATTTGTTGGAGCATTTCACTGTCACAGTAATGTGAAATAAATCAAAATTTGTAATTTTATGCATAAATTATGCATAAATGATGCATAAATTATGCAAATTATGAACAATAAGTAATTGCAAATCTTTGCAAATCAGTGTAAACTTCACTTGCTTACATTAATGAGTGGAAATAAACCATAAACATTATATTTCAGATGCTTGCCAGGTGTCATATTGGGCTTTACATTAAATTTTGCTATTTTATGTGTATCATTTACGCATATAATTTAGGCATAAATTATGAAATATAGAAAACATAAAAGCTCTATAACGTTCTCAACAAGTGTTAGATACTCTGGGAAATCACATTGAATGCATATCGATCATCAAAGCCTTCTCCAGCGACATTTCAATGGCCATATTGTCGGATACATTAGGTTAATTTGCTTATTTATGCATAAATTATGCAAAAATTATGCATAATCGTGCAAATTATGAATAACATGTGATTGGCAATCTCTGCAATCAGGCTTGAATTCACTTGCCTACCATATAGGGTGCAATTAAACCATAACATCCTATTATAGATACATGTCAGTGGCCATATTGGGCTTTATATCAAATTTTTGCCATTTACGCATAAATTATGCAAAAATTATGCATAATTGTGCAAATTATGAATAACATGTGATTGGCAATCTCTGCAATCAGGCTTGAATTCACTTGCCTACCATATAGGGTGCAATTAAACCATAACATCCAATTATAGATGCATGTCAGTGGCCATATTGGACTTTATATCAAATTTTTGCCATTTACGCATAAATTATGCAAATTAGAAAAAATGCCCAAGTTGCAAATTTGGGCAACGCAGCTAAATTTCATCGCTAGACCATATAGAATGCAAATCAACCATAAAACCTTACAGTAGTCACAATTTCTGGGTTCACTATAGTAGGTATAGACTATATATATATATAATATATATATATATATACTCACTATATATATATATATATATATATATATATATATATATATATATATATATATATATATATATATATATATATATATACTATATATATATATATATACTAGCATCATACATGTTGTAATTGGTGCGTGGCAAAGACTTGCGCAAAGAATTGCACAGGCATATTTGATTTATCTTCCAAGTGCATTGAGTAGCTATGACATGATCATGATAAACCGTTTTGGCGACAACATTGTTATGTGCCCAGCAAGCATGAATCCTGTCCTTTCCTATAATTGATCATGTCTTTAAAGGGAAACTTTATACTGTGGGTTAATTGACTTTGCTCTCTTTACAGTTGACTTACTTGCACTTTCATAGTGAATGATTAAATTAACAAACAATCAATTGATTCAAAATCTCCCCAGTTATCATGGGTGGATCATTTGGGATCTAGAGAGCTTTGATGTGCAATTATTCATTAGTGACTGCCTACTTGAGAGTTTGCAAGAAATGGTCTAATTCTGGATCTCAAAAACATTAGGGGTGCATATGAAACTACCATCCTGATACTTCGATGAAAACAATATCAACTTGACAACGTCATATTGCATCGTCATTTTAAACCAAAAACACCATGTAAATAATGTGCGTAATTCTAAAATGAATGTGTGATAAATCAATAGGTCTGTGAAACTGTTTAATGATTGCTTTGCACAAGGTAATGTTCGAAAGATCGTTATCACCCCATGCAGCTGGATATAAGATTGCTGCAGATAAAAAAAAACATCGAGGCCTAGCTAACACAAGTCAATAGGGATTAAATGGACTGGAAAAAATACAGAGAAAAATCTCTCAGCAAGGCACCGTTTTAATACAATAAAACCTACACAATGAGGGGAGACTCCGTAACATTTAAGTGTCTGTGAACAGTATTATCTAATAATGCAAACAATATCGATGAAAGTGCAACTTCCATGAAGAAGTTATATACATTGTTTTATACCTCCGCAGGTTCTATTAACATTTTAGTATTTTGTAAACGGTTACAGTGGGTGTTGGTTACATTATACGGGTAAACGCGTATGTGTGTCACTCAGGCACCTAGCTGCATTCATTAGCTAGAATCACAAATACTTCCCCCCATGCAATGCCGCCTGTTTCCACACAGCAAAACTATGTTTAAGCACACGGCAAACTAATTAAGTGAATGGGGCTGAAAAGAAGCAGATTATTAGGCAGTCTCAAACAGCTTGTACATACACGGCATAGGCAGTGTTTGGCATTTTGATTTACTTCCATGTCATAAGTAGGAAGCGACCCACATTTAGAACGGTATACACTCAATAGCTGTTAGGATAATGCTAATAATAGATTGTTTGATCCCTCTAGCAAGAATGTGGTGAGAGCTACACGAGACAGGGCCATTTGCGTCAGTTAGACAAAAGTATTAATGAAAGTTCTAAAACGTGTTCTTGGGGTGCGAGTGAAGCGGATAAAAAAAAGCCAATAACCCAATAGAACATCCAGGGTCACGTTACCCCAGTCTGTGAACCAGTCCCTCCCATCCTACTGTTCATGATTATGACGAGGTTTTGAACACTACGTTGTATTAAGCGGGCTGCAGCTGGAAGGGCTTTATTCGTTTAGGTCATAACGTACCCCACGCCATGACCCTGGCTGGAAATCTTGGATCTACCATTGCACATGATTCACAGGGGGTCCGCATTCGTCTCTTTACATAGGGCAACATGGAGGGGGGGAATTATGCTTATAGAAATGGCCATATGTCTAACTTAAAAAGAAAAAGAAGAAAAAAAGACATAAACACACTTGCACCCCTATTTTTATTTCAGTTTTTTGTCGTATATGCTTCCCCACATAGGGTATTTATTTCCAAACCAATTAGACTGAATGCTCTTGTGACTATTTTCCCCGTGGTAATAGCCAAATACTGCAACAATAGGCTATGACATGATCTTCAAATACGCTTTTCCTTTCTAGATTTTTCTTGTGTGTGCGTTCGCACTATTTGTACGTGTATCTGTTCACTATGTGCGTAGTAAATGACATTTGCCTAGTTCCTGAGACGTAAACAAAATCACGACATTAAAGATCTCCCTTTCACAGGCCCTTTTTTTACCTTGCTTTCAAGACAGTTATAGATTCAATAGATTTTCACGCACTTTATTTGTACAAACCTTTTTCATTCAATTGAATATACATAGTCCCATATTAATGTTGATGATAGCGACAACACACTTTGTGTTTAATGTGAGATGACTGTAATCATGCCTGTTAGTGTAAATTCATTAAACAAAATTCGACTCAGTGCACGAAGTAATACCAATATCTCATCCACTTCCCCTCCCTCCCTCACAACCAACCCCATTGCACCAGCACACTCCCTGGATCTACCAAATGTAAGCATCTTAGTAACCTGGCATAGGGACGACCTTCGCTTGAGGCCATCACTTCTGAGGCACCAAGAAACTGAGGGATGCTATTGATACCTCGTACCGTAAAAATGATTGTTCTTGAGTGATAAGGGAATGCCTTTATGCAATGGTCTCCTTTGCGGTTATCACACTCTTAAAACATGTTTACATCTGTTTTGATATATTCTGGGTAACAAACCCATGAAAAATGTAATGTAATGTAGTGGTTTATGATGTACTGTAATTATATATGTATAATATGTATAATATGATGACATGTAATTAAATGCAGCGTGTGGTGCTCTGGGGTTTGATATTTTTCTATAATCATTGTTTTGATTGACTCATCATTTAAATATCAAATACTCCGTTAGTAATCTAATATCACTTATACACCTATAGTCAATAGTTGATATAAGTACGAAAAGTGATAAGAAACACGACTTGTAGATTATCAAACTGATATCCGTATGATGAAAATCTTAATATTGTGCAACGATCCATCTTTACCTTACTTGCAAGTGATCATGATACGATATGACAACAATCACTATTGCCATTATTCATGATTATTCATCAAAAGCTTCAAGGAATCGTGATTTAATACAAATGACTGTTTTAGCTATCAACTTTATAAACAATAGCGATAGGTCCATAAACGAAACTCAAATTATCTAGAGTTGTGTATAATAGTTATTTAATCCATTTCTAAATCTAAAAATGCATCCAGTGTTAGATTCAACAAACACTTACCTGTAGATGTATACATAATTTAGCATCTTTGCGCAAATATACTGTGTCCTGATACAACTCATTCCATGCTTTTATTGTGTATTTGTCTATAACACATAATCAAAGTATCACTAGGATACAAAAAATAGGCTTAGTTAACATTCACAACACACATAACAAAACCAAAATATGGATACGCAAACACCAGTAAAAAAAACTGCTAATTCCATGGATCATCACATCCCAGTGCCATGTGGACACTGTTATCTGGCTGTTGTGCCGTGGATTAGACTAATCTCGTGGGGAAGCGAGAATTAACGGGATCCGATGCAAATGAAAACTTGCTTGTGGCAAATGTACACCGCTACAGACCCAGTAGGCGAAACTGTGGACCTACGCCCTTTCTTTAACAAAAACCAACAAACAAAAAACAAAAACACAAAAAAGACAAAAGCTCAACCGCTTTGTATATGTTTCATATTGGCCCATCGGATACGAAATGCCCAGCAAAAAATCGAATATAGTGAACCGAATAGTGAACTGAATAACATTCCACTTACAGTTCCTTATTCGAATTAGCAACCAGGAGCCGACATTCCATTCCATTCCGTTTTACAGTCGCTGTTGTCAGGCGACGAATTTCCCCATACGCCATGTAATTCGTGCTTTTGCACCTAGTCGCACACCTCACATACATGTACATGGAGTTGCACTTTTACAATCATTAATTCTATAAGAAATCTGACCTGTAACTCTACAACTGACTTAGAGAGCACAGCGTTTTGCCACGATCAGGTTTGCTGGGGCAACGCAGAATGACTTTTAACCTCAATGCCATGGATGAAAATACTCACACATTGGCACGGGAAGGGTGAAAAAAGACACGCAATAGTTTTTTGGTGTGGTTTTTTCCCAGTTAACTATTCATTTCTTTTATAAAATAGTGTTATGATTATGTCTTATGTCAGAAACCTACTGTTAATAGATATCGTCGACATCACATATGGACTTAAAATTTCTTTGATTTTCACAGCTTTTCTTATATTTCAAACTTATAACAAAGACAGTTCTCGGAGTGTTCTAAAAGTTTTCAATCTGTGCATAAACTTGTTAGGACTGTGTTTGTTGGATTAAAAAGTCAAGTAAAATGGACATTTTATGAACATCCTGTAGGCACATCACTGCATAGTGCATACTAGTAGTATAAAGACACGATGCCCTGGTGGCCGAGCGCGACCGTCCCCGTTTAGCATTGGATTTTTATGGGGAGAGTGTTGCGGGCTTGAGTCTAAAATAAGGGTGTCTTGCCATCCCACAGAAAAAAAAACTTCATCGTGTAGATTATGCTTAATTTCCATGGTATTATTCTTTACCTTCTCGGCTTTAACATGAAACTCATTGTTCTCTGAACAATTCAATGAATATACATGGTAAGTACTATGCAATATGCATCTTGCAAATATTCATTTATTTCTAGAAGTGATTCTTACCACCTTTATTTTTCCTCTCTCCATACGGTCCCTGTCCTGTCTCCAGATCGCCCGTCCCCGCGTAGTAAAAGGTCATCCTCAAGAGGACCAACGCCAACACCAAACTGAGAGAAGGGTGAACATGGTCCCGCTCGGCCACCATAGTTTCACCCACAGTGCCTTAGTCTTCACGAGATCGTAGCGAGATGACATCGGTCCCAAGGATGTTGCCGTTGGTGTTTCAGCAGCCAAAAGAGATGGCGGGAGCTTGAGGCTGCTATTATATATAGGAAACCGACTCAAACAGATCAATGCCTGCATTTCAGTTCAAACCATCCACGGGAACACAAATTGAGTATGGTCCAGAGACACTGCACCACAGAGCTAAGATAAGGAATTATTTGGAAAAGGTTATGAAAATGACCGAAAGCTTCAGTTGAGCTTTCACCTAAAACAAGTTCAATGTAATAGTTTAAGGGGCAAAGCCATATAGAGACGGACGGTAGCTGCCGTGCGACATGTAAAAAATCGTGCCGACTGCTCCAGTGTATTTTATAGATAGTGTTAAACCCACAGTGTAATTCTGGCGCGTCAGATTTCTCGATTTCTCAATCGCCTGGGGGGGCAATTGACACGATCGAGCTGTAAGGCGCCGTAAGATGCTGTCGTGTGGCTCATTTTAATGACTTTCCGACTTTTCTGTTGGGCCAAATCCATACTGACGTATTGGTGTCAAACAGAGCCTTAAGGCAAATCATGATTTTGTCAAGAAATCAGGTGTGCTAATTTCAGAGCCGTATGGCAGCCGCACTTCAAATATAATGCTGTGGGTTTATGATCGCCGTATGGCAGATTTGCCGTACCGCGCCCATCCGTTGCTGTGGGTTTTCCATCTAACACAAAAGTATAAATAAGTTGACCCTCTAATAAGTAAAGAGCCGCAGATTGTCAACGTAGTATTTGCGACATTAATACGATGATTATGATACAGCACAGATGCTTAGTTAATACTAACGACTACTTCATTTTATTGTGTGTAAATAATATTGCACATATTTTTATATGGTGGTGCTGCTTTTGTAAGGCCCCCATTTCACATGGCCGATCCTAGCTCCAGATCCTCCGAAAGACCCCCGATTTGTCATTTCGGGGTGGATTGTGGGTGATCTGGCGTCAAATGTGGAGTGGCTGGATCGGCACGGAACGGGCCACTTTGGCGGGTTCTGGGCTGATTTTTTTTATTTTTTTCGGCTTATGTGGCACCAAAACACACAATCTACATGCTTTTCGGGGCTGCCTGGTGGCTTCCTCTCGCATTTGCAGCATCCCAATGTCTTTCACCTTAGCTCTGGCCTTGTCTGTTTCTCTGGGAGGATTATAGTTGACAGGTGATACCGTAATGGCCGCCACTGCCGTTACAATCAGAAGCAATGGAAGCATGAAACAGAAGCATCTGTTCCAACGCCACGATGCTCCCATTTTAATGCTGTCAACATAGAGAAAATGACACATTTCTGCCAGCTTCTGGCCCAAAAGGTGTTATCACTTCTCTGGAGAAGTGATTTTGACTTTTTTCAGCCTGTAGGCTCCCGTAATGGATTATTGAGTTGTTGAACTGGATCAACGTTTTGCTTTTCTGGTTCGTCTGGAGGGCTAACTTGTTCATCGTTATGTCTCTTTGCTAATGGTGGGCTTGCTTACAATTTCAGTAAAGATGTTCCAGTTTTATGGTGTGCTAGTTGCAAATGGACCCATTAACTTACCTTTTCATCCAGTCCTTCTGAAAGGTCACAGACCGTACTTACGGACGATTCCGTAAGTTTTAGCTACAAAATATGCAATGAGGCAAAATAAAGACTAAAAATGGTGGGGGGGGGGTTACATTGCTTGTGTCCCTGAAGGATTATACTCAAACACGTATTCACGATGATTAGGCAACGAATAATCGTAAGAATGGCAGCCGTTGCACTTAATCTTGCTGTAGCTGGTAGCTGTAGCATGTGTTGAAAGACCGAAGCTGGTGGGATTTCACTGTTTAATAGCCACCAAGAGGGACGGAGCCACTATTTTCGGCAGCCGATCATCACAATTCTTTGTAATGCTTCGTCTGTCTCGGCCGTGTCCCGTCACCTACAACGTTACTGACGGCTTGTATGGCTCGGTGACATTGGCATGCTTCGTCATCAGACTGTTACGTAATAGATATTGATGCATTTCAGCCGATCCACCCATAAATGACAAATCGGGCGTCATTGGGAAAATCTGGAGCCAGTATCGGCCATGTGAAATGGGTGGGTTAAGTGTCTGAATTGTGGAAATGAGGTGTGAGCATGTTATTTATGTCAATTCGTGTACAAAATGGTTAATAAACTTCCTTGCTGTTGATCTACTTCTTTCCTCTGAATTTGGGTACGTTCGTCTATGGTTTGTTTATTCGCCTCGTATTCACCTCGTACACAGTCAGTAGCTACCCATAAATGAGTATTGAGACCGGCAGAGGTAGGATCTCTATCTTCAGTGCTCAATACTGTACGTATGTTTAACACTGTTCTGGAGATTGTTACCAGTCGGTTTTCTCCCGAGTTGCTACTAGAAGAATCGGTAATCGTATAGGTCAGGTCTGGGTGGTCTGACCGAGACCAGCCTTGAACTGGTTTATGGTTTCGGCATGGACTGTTTCACTGGACAAGTGGTTCCAGTCATCGACCACTCTTGTGGCCAAGAATCTGTGGCGAACACCAGTTGCTTCAGGTTTCTGTAGTTTTAGGTCATGTCCTCTGGCTTTATGACTAAGTGTACTCTGGAACATGGATTTGTTGATACACTTCGAGCACCTATTGTCCATATTCAATGTGTCCTTGCCGGAAAGAATCTTGTAGGTGTGAATGATGTCAGCACGTTTTCTTCGGAAGATTAGGGTTGGCAGTTTCAGACTTTGGAGTCGCTCAGGGTATGAAAGCTTTTTCAATTCTGGAACCATTCTGGTGGCCCGTCGCTGTACATTCTCTAACAAGTCCTTATCGCTCTTGAGGTAAGGTGACCAGACACATGAGGCGTATTCTAATAAAGGCCTGACAAGTGATTTGTAGAGAAGAAGCATAGTTTCAGAGGTCATAAACTTGAAGGTGTGTTTCAGGCATCCCAGTACTCTGTTGGCTTTATTCACAATTTGTCGTACATGGTCAGAGAATTGTAACGTATTGTCTACGGTGACTCCTAGATCCTTTTCCGTTGTCACTGACTCCAATTCATGCTGTGTTCCGTCAGATGTCGACATACTGTAGGTCGAAGATTGATTTGCTGTTCCGAGGTGCATGACCTTACACTTTTGTGGATGGAATCGCATCTGCATTATATTTGACCAGTCTTTGAGTCTACGAAGATCCTCGCCTAGGGTCTCGACTGAATTGGTGTTGGATATGGCAGTAAAGAGCTTGGTGTCGTCCGCAAACATTGATATTACACTTTCCACCGCAGCAGGTTGTTAGAAACATGTAACTTATTGTGGTAGTCTTTATATCCACACACAAATAACATGGAGTCCAAGACATTCGTCAGGCACTAAGTAGACTATATCGCTAGCCAGCTGTTACATAGCCCCCTTTTTCTAAACACAAAACAATGTTTTATTGGTATTTTATTGACATTTTTTTCGTCTAAACAAATATGCATTGTGATATGTTTGTGAATAAACATCAGTAGAGATACTCAACTTTCTTGTACAGTTATTAAAATATGTGATACAGGGCACCTACATAACAAACTAACACCTCATAAATCAGTACTTTATATGTGACATCGACAGGCTGCTATAAAAGTAGCCTCATCACTGGATTACAAAATTTATACCTATATATTGGCTTCGTCACGCTCCAAGCTCCAAGCAATCTATTTTGCAGCTGATAGAATATTGATCTGTAATTGTGCATTCAATAGTAATAAGCATATAAGAATGTTTTAAATAGACCATAATGGTCAAAAATCAATATTTGACCAAAATATTGACCATTTGGGCCCATGTGGACAATGCCCAATTTGAGCATCCTAGCTCAAACGATGCGACGTGTAGAGGGGTAACAAACCATACGAGAGTGACGGATACAATTAATGGGGTCTTAGCCAGTGGATAAAACACTGGAAAAAGTGTTCAAAGAACATGTCGTCGCTAGAACAATGTTGACTTATGTGCAACTAAGATTTATATACTGAATCGATGTGTACTTTACAATTAAGAACTTTATGAATTTGAGGAGAAAACCACAGAATTAATTCACAGCGGGGATCAATATTCAGCGAAACATATTGCTCTGTGTGTTGCATAATAATCAGTAATAGTTTCAGAGCTATGTACATGTATGTAAGTACAGTAAACTAAACTAAAGGTATTGTGTCATTGTTCATATTCATTCATTTTCAATGATGTTTAAATATACACAATTACAATGTATCATGAAATAATCGGGAAAGCTATGTAAAGGTGTTTTTGGAAGATCGTGGAATCAAACTCACGGCCTTCCGTCCATGATTCAGACCAGTCATATGTCATGGGCGGACGTGCTAACCACTACACTAATCTCCCGAGACACAGATGCACGTTACCGCCTCTGATACTATTATTAGCCTATCCAGCCTCGGCGCCTCGCAGCCTTAATCAGTCATAGCCTGCTTATACCACCGACTATTACGAAGCAGTCATCTAGACACACGGAGCCACGCACACCACTATACATATAGCTGTGTTTTACAGGCTTACCAGGTGTAATCTGGGCCACTTCTTTCACAGTATGTTATCAGTCAAAAATAGCCATTGTCTAATCAATATTGGCTCCCCCTGCTGTAAAGCAGCAAACAGCAAACCATACCAAGTATACTTTGCTGCTTGGTTGGAATATTGATTTTTTCTTGCTGATTTAAGTGCATTGAATACCAGTAAAAATGTCATAAATGGCCTTGTAGAAAGCACAATTTAATTGGCAGAGTACCCAAAATCGAATCATTTGGGTGTCGCCTCATACCTCATAGTTGTGTTAAGTTTGAACGAAATCGGTTCATTGGTAAAAGCTCTAGCTTGTCCTGAGACAAACTGAAACATTCATACTTACATACATACAGACAAAGGAACGTAACACAAGGCTTTCGCTTCAGCTGCTGAAGCGACGCAATAACACCTAGCTGTGATGTGAGTACATAACCCCTTAACTGGTTGACCAGTCATTGGTGTCAATTTTATGCTTTTTGGGGCTTTTCTGTTTTTCTTGGCTTTTTCTGCTGAATAAGCTGACCCTAGCCCCAATGTTTGGGAATCCCCCAAGGGCCAGCAAACTTGTAACAATCATGTTTCAAAAAAATTTTTTAAGGATACAGTAGTAATTAGAAAACTATTCTTTGAAGATTTATATACGACCCTTTCAAACAATATATCCATAAATGAAGGGCTAAACACTCAAAAAATAAAACAGTGACTACCTGAATTGATAATCCAACCAGCAAATTCAAAATATGGCCCTTTAGATGACTGGGGAGGCAAAGTTTTGTCAGCAGCGACTTATGATAGCGGATGAACACATTTCTCAAAGAAAAGAAAACCTTAGAGATTATAAAGTATTTATTCTATAAAAGTGCACCATAGTTGAATCATACATGTTTAGTTGAGAACATGACTAATAAGTGTAACATCAGACAAAAGTATACAATGGAGTGGGTTGGAACTCTTTAGATGAAAACTAAGAAAGGACTCCTCCTTTAACATACTATAAAAACTACCAGCATTAAAAATATATAATGATATATGTTTATACGAGATGGAAACGCCAAAATATGGGCCAAAATTATTTATTCCAAACATAAATTTAGAATGCTTACACTATTCAATTAATAATTTAAATTTAAAAATAAAAATAAAGAAATAAAATTTAAAAAATAAATAAATAAATAAATAAAAATATTGGCTTTTGACCTCAGAATATTGCTTTTAAAATCAAACATACAGCTTTTGGACAAATTGTATAGCAATATACTGGAAAAATCTGATCATAGCAAAGGAAAAATAACAGACAGAAAATAAAACATATTTTCACACTGTTATAATACATGTCCAACCATCACTTCACGATATGCTTTTGTTTATAGATTTAACAGCCAAGCAAATTACAAGTGTATCACTATACAGAATGTATGCAATATACAACTTAACGTACATGTAATATACATGTAAAATAATTTCCTAATAAAAGTTTCATTATTAAATAATTAAAAATATGCATTGTAAAGATAAAGCAATACTATTTACAACATAAATTATATCAATAAGATAATTATACCACTAATTATAACAGTAGTAAATCAATATATGCTCTATTGATTACAATCTATAAAATAAATACAGATAACAATCTCATAAAATGTTATTCGCAATTTATTCTTGCAATATTTTGGCAATGAATAATGAGTATTAAATACAAATACCCTAAAAACATATTGATTGTAATTAGCAGAAGTCATCTGCGTTATCATTATCATCACTGGCTGCTCAAATTTGTAAATGTTATGGACCCATGTTCAGCTTTTTGCAACAGTGGGTTTAGTTTTAAATGTAAGAGGAAGATGTCCATGTATGCACTCATCCAATGAATAACTTTAAAGATTTCTATGATTAATCTCATCAGAAAGAAGTAGAGGACAATCCAGCTGAACCTGAAACCCAACGCCTGAGCCTGGGCCTGAGTTAAGAAGTTGCATTTACATCTATTACATATAAAAAATGAAAGGAAACTGATATGAGATTGATCATCCTTTCACATTTTACCACGGATGCCAAAACAGACGTTTTGTGACTAGAAAAAATCTATAAGTAAAAGTGTTTTTTATCAATAATTGTGTATAAAATGAAACAATTACATTTGTATTTTGCTTTAAAAGATAACATGCATAATATACCAAAATATAAGGAAAAATAATATTCAATGTACCAATGCATATTGAAAATAACAATGACAGTTTTGATTTAGCATTATGTTCATTCTTCATCAATTTTTGTCTTCACAAAATACTCATTTGCAACTAATTTGCATAATTCTGTGAATTTGGCCTTCACAAACATGTAAATATCCTACATCTGAAAAATATGGTATTAAATATGCAATCTTTAATTGTATACTACAAATGCTATTAGCGATAAATTTATGGTGATATGGCAATAAAATAATATCATAATTTAATTTTCACATGCAGTGATCGGTGGGTAGAAAATAGAATGAAACACAAGTCAGTTAAAACAACCACATGAACTTATAACACATAATGACGTTACATCTTTATAACATTTAGAGATCAGTTACATGAATAAAGAGCATAGACATATTTATGAAAAAGACAAATTACATAATACAGTTGTTGAATCATCAAACTCACAAGATATAAAACGTACAATTGATTAGAAATGCAATGAGACATAGCCTTTCATACATAGTCAGAGAGAAATAAACATTAACAGAGCAAAAATTACATCAGAAAATAAATGCTTCAGGGATATGGCGTAAACATTTATAAAATTATGAATCAGCCTGTTTCAACACGATCCCGATTGAAATGCTCTTAATTTGCCTACAAAGATGAATACTAGTACAGTATCTTGAAAATGAGATAATATCAAAGACATAATGACTCGAAGTTTTAAATAAACTCTTACTTAATTGAACTTCTTAATTTTTATTTGAAATTCTACAATTTATTTTTTATTCAACGAATATTAATTGTTTTAAATGAAAAGTCATGAAAATAATATGCTTGTTGATGCAATGTATGATACTTGTTTTCCACAAATGCTGACAAGATGTGTACGCTTCCACGGCCCTAGTCTACAATGTGCTGGCAGCTACTTAGACATCAGGACTGAAGAGCTGGACCAATGTCTGTAGCAGGTGTCTGGCAGGTGCTATATGGCTGGAAAAAGCTGATTCTCATCGACAATATTGTTGCATAATGTATTCCAATTGCAGGCAAGTATTTTATAAATAAATAAAAAAAAGTACACAAAGATAAAAACATTATGTGAGAAAAAAACTTTTTAAAATTGAGGATTCGTTGAAAAGCGTTCATTTTGCAAATCTTGAGCTTTTCATTAGCTTTACCATGATAAAACTAATTCTATCCATGCAAAAACTTTACCACAGACTTGCTCATTGTAGGTAACTCAGTTTTACCCTTGACCATAACATACTCACATCAGATCTACACCCCATCAGATCTCATCACACCTGATAATTATTACTATCATGATTTTGACATAATTGTATATGAAACAACAACACCCAATTCAACTATTGCAATCTTTCATGATTGTTCTTTCCCTCTAGAGAAATATCAAGTCATCTTGCAATACATGTATTCTATAACAATTCATTTTTCGATTCTCACAATTGTGTTTTTTGGCAAGATCATTTTATTACCTTTATTATACTTGTACGTTTTTGCAACTCATGTTTCCAACCATAATTCACTATCTGACCATACTTAGCTAGCACAAGAATTTCAAATTTAACATTCTGAATCCATCTGCTAGCTTTAGCTTCATCTTTACACTCTCATATGCCATTCAATTTGGTTCCATATTTGCAAAACCACATCCATTTTGATACATTCAGAGCACCTTACCAGCAGCGCTCTTTGGCCCACATCTACATGTAACAAACATTACAATTTTCATAATGAACATAAAAATCTCATAATGAATATAGTATAATAATTATCTCGCTTCCATGCAGTCTCTACTTTAACGTATGTATTTGCTGCAGTACAGGAGCTTTACATTTTAATATCACAAAACTGGAATCTGCTACAAGCAGATAATTAAAAATACTGCATTGCAGTATTTCTAATGCAGAACTATATCCAGAGGTTCAAATGTTAAACCCTTCCATATCAATTGTTCCATATCACTTTAGAGTACATTAAAATGACACAGTCACCTACTGTAATTCTGAATGCACAATGAATAACTGACTAGTCCCACAATTATAAAGTGGATTTCTTGGAATTCTCAGAGAAATATTTCCTTTCCAGCTCTTTGGGCAAGATTGTTAGGCAGCAATATAAATTTTATGAACATTAAACTATCTTAGATGGTATTAAGATATTATAACGACTATAACACAGAATGACACTTCATAACTATGTAAAGTTCTGGTGCTCTTCTACTGGTGCTCTACTACCTTACCATAAAATGGCTATCCATTGCTAAATCCTATGAAGTGAGAGTACTATAGCCTTAAAACGTTTTTAAATAAAAATAGTACCAAGCACTATATTCCAATACTGATTACATGTAGACGTTCTATTTAGTTTTTGGAATGGACACTATTTCAATGTTACGGAGTACTGTGGCTCGTGACAGCAACAACTACTCCATCACTTAGCAGTACTTCTAGAAGAAATACATCACTATGCGGCCGTACAGTTGAACAAAGTACTATGTTATGCAGTACTGCTGCCTCGTGACTGTATGACGGTGGCGGTGCTGGGACTCTTCATGGATCCCGTGGATGACGAGGCCCCACAGCAGTAGCCGGACCCCCGCATGGTGGTGAGAGTAGAGCCCAGACAGCAGGCAGCGGCTCCGGCTGGGCGGTCGCCTGCACCCCCACAAGGCAGCTGCAGCAGACAGGTGGCCACCGATGCCACATGGTCGTCACACGGCTCGACAGCTGCAAAGTTGTATAGGAGAGCTTTAACGTCAGGTGGATGCGCTTGTATAACCCGGAGAAAAATGGCATGGCAACCGCTAGAAAAGGGATGTGGGTTTGAATCCTACTTCCTTTTTCAAACCACAAGGTTATCAGGTCTAGGTGGAAACATAGCAATGGATGGTTAAGGACATCTAATATGGTTTTGATAATCCTTCAAGAAGCATATACAGCTAAACCTCAATTTTACGCGGACATTGGCGTCCATACTTTGAGAACTGCGTTAAACCCGAAAGTGTGTTATGTGCTGCGCTGCCATTGGTCGAGATCGCGTGGTGTTAGACCTAAACACGGAAATGATTGCACATGCGCGCAGCAAGTTTCCTTGTGCGCCATTATGGCTGCTTCAAAGGTAAACAACTTGCATAAAGGGTATTTTTGACAATATTTTCATAAATGAGGATATACATGTATAAGAATATAAAATAAATGGGGTCCAAGGTCAATCCGCGTTACAGAAATTCGTGCAAAATCAAGGCGCGTTATATCGAGGTTTAGCTGTACATGACGGAGAGCCAGCTAAGAGACGTCTATGGGTTAATTGGGGTTTGGATATGGCTTTGAATATTGTGGGTGTTCATCCATTGAACTGATCATGTTTCAAGAACTAAAAGCCCATGGACTTTTACGTGAATATCAAAGGTCTTGTGCTTACCAATGGGGTAGACGGTGAACTGTCTGGGCACCACGCCGTGGTTGATAATCACGATGTCCCCACCGCTCAGTGGCTCCCCCCGGTGGTGGTGACTGTGGGGGCGACGCAGACTCCCACCACCACCACCAGCGCTGCAACATCCATGTGCAGGGTTATCAGAGTAATGCTTTATATGATCAACATTTGAGACAAATATCAGTCCTTACACATGAGTATCCTAATGATGAAACTTGGGCCTAAAATCCAGTGAAAGTACATACATGAACATGTATCAGTTGTGAAGGAATAAAAAAAAGTGCTATGTGAAAAAAGGGTTAAAGTGTAATCTGTGCCCAAAACACTAAATACATGTGTACTTAGAGACTACTATGTCTTGTACTTACTGAGTTTCAATAATAGGCTCTGATGCCTGATACCAAAGAAGATAAGCTTATTGAGGATAACAGCATTTTGCGTACAATATCAGGAAAGTCATAGAATTTGTTTCTGTATCATTCAAGTGGTTAGTGAAGTACGGAAGCTTGAGATACAGGCAGAGAAAGCCAGGGGAAGACCAAAGCAGACTTGGGACATAGTCGTACAAAAGGATCTAGCATGTCTTGTTTTCAGTAAAGATGATCCAATAACAGAAATAAATGGCTTAGAGGAAAGTTGCGAAGAAGACTGGGCATAGAGACTACACCCTGAAATTGTAGTTTAATTAGGACCATTACAAATAATTTAGGATTTGATTGAATTGACTGATTTATTAAAGTTTGGGTTCCTTCGTTTATTAGGCTTATCAAATAACTGTACAGTAGGATCAAATATATAACATACACAATATTATAGTCGGCTGACTAGCACAAAGTTCACAGCATTGATATAAAAAGTCCACAGATAGAGACTGTACTTTCAGAAGAGAAGGGAAACTTAAGCAGCGCACTGCTGGAGACCTCAGTGTGCTTCCAGTCAGGTTTTAGAATTCCAGCGAAGAAGACGAGAGACCGGAGAGCCACAGCGGCCCCACTTCCGGTCACCTTCACATTAAGCTAGAGACGGAATAATACCGCAGATAATCACACACAATACAGATGCCCCTACTCACGTGACCGCCGCCACGTGGTTCTACGGTGTGACTGCACCTGTCACTGCCACCTCACAGTCACCAGGTCTGAATCATCATAATCAGTCTAAGTTCACATTTCATCCCCGCGTGACGATGTCCTAATTAAGCGACGACGGAATGGTTGTGTTCACAGTGAACAGCAATCAAGAATTCATTTCTTGAGCGATTTTTCTTGTGATTGATAGCAAGAAAGAGGAAATGAATGACACTCAATTACGTCAAGTTCATTGAATGGAAAAAAAAAAAGCTTGCTAGATGAGACGTCACTTTGTCGCCCATATGGGAACACACAAATGCAAACATATTTGATCATAAAAATCTACGATGACCATTGATGACAAATGCTATTTCACACTGCAAAGTGGTCTGAATCAGTACATGTAGTAACCAAGGTGTAGCAGTTAATAATGGTTTTGAATGTAAAATGGATACATCACATTGTCCATAAAATTAAAGAAATTAAAGTTTCACTAAAGGTGAACCATTTACAAGGCTACATTTTCTGTAATTTCTTGGACAAAGCGTACCTTGTGGAAACTGGAGCTAAAATTTAAGTATTAAGTGGAAACGGGTCACATTCTCTGAAGCCTGTCAACCAGCAATAGGCCACGTTTTGGAATCAGTATAGATGACGGAATCAGTATATGATGTGTCAAATAATCAAATAAAAACAAAAAACAAAACAAGTCAGACTACAATTTCTAATGCTATTATTCCACACAAAACACAAATATCCCAAAGATTCGTCTCCACACTTCACAACTCACCCTGCACTGCGTTTGGTTGTCGTCGTCGAGGTGATTGCCACGGTGCCCCGGTTGCCATGGAGCTGTAGGAGCCTGTCCTCAGCGCCGTCGTCTCCGTGCGATGACATGAGAATGAGGCAGCGTCCAAACGGCCGCGACGCCATGTGCTTCATCTGCAGGCGGTGGCGATGGCGCGTCTGCCGGCCCTCCACCGTCTGCTTGGCCTTCCACAGCAGCACGCACACCTGATGGGGGCAGATAGATCATGATTAAGTGCATGCACAGTACTGCAAATATGTACATGCGTAACTATTGGGGGTGGGGGGGGGGATGAGAGATAATGTCCATGTGAGCATACACATGGGTAATCGTTTTGCACAGAGATATATACTTATGAAGCATTTACACCTCTCGAGTTACACCTATTATTCCACTACCGCAGACACATCACATGGAGAAAGAGAGATAATGTAGATGCGTATTCATATCCATGCAGACTCTCATGTATTCCATTACCCTTTTCACTCGTAAAAGTGATGCCCTTAGTGATTTTGAAAGCCTGTATCTGCAACCCCAGTTTGCTAATGCCATTTATCAATGCCACAGTTAACATACATTAATTTTCTAATTTTTTAATTCCCCATATCAAAAGCTCATTACGTCATAGCCTGTCTATTGCTTTAAATGGTTAGTAAATGAAGTGATGTGATGACGACCTAACATTCAGTTTGGTGGTATCTGCCAACGTGAACTAACTAACTGTTGGTACTCACTGCGAGGAAGAGGAAGAAGCAGGAGAAGAAGACGGAGAAGAAGACGAAGAGGTTGATGTGCGGCTGGTCCTGGTAGAAGACGAGGCTGCCCACCGTGCCGTTACTGTGGCCCCCGCGCACCACCAGGAAGAACCGCGACACCTGACACATGAAGATGGGACAGTCAACATGTAGGTTCAATGTCATATAAACAGAGATTATATAGTAAATCGTCCAATTAAGACCATCTCTCTATTGAGGGCACACATATAAGAAAACTTTTCATGGCCCCAAGGCTAGCAAGATCAACCTCTATACAGCGAGTCAGCGACCACCTCTATTGAGACCACCTAACGCTGGGTCCAGAGAGATTCTACTGTACTACTGAATGCTAACAAACTTACACAATCATCTTCACTTCAATATCATGCTGCACATTGAAGAAACATGGTGGATGCTACCTGACAAATCTGTGTTAAGTTTTACATTAATATCCATGACACTGTTTGATATGTGTCAAACTGCCTGGCAAAATACGTTAATTAACTATATACAGTAACGAAAGTCAATATCACCTATGTATATAAAATGAAACATGTATATGTCAACGTCTATAGACTTGGATCGTTAGAATAACATTATGAACTGTCACTGTTACCTTGAGGTTGTGCTGTGTGTGAGGCAGCGTAATGACAAGCCGGTTTTTCAACCCACGAACTATGAGGAATGTGTCGGGATTATCCACCATAACCATGGTGACCAGTGCAGTTGGAACCGCTTGCACCTCTTGTATCGGGTGAATGGCCTCTTCCTCCGAGGCGGCGCCGGCAGAGGTCATGTTACCTAGTACAATGCAGATTTGTGAGCTTTATAAATAGGGCTTCTGCATTATGCATCCATGTAGCTAGATGTTCTTACTTAGTTTCATATTACTATGTAACCTATTTCAATTCGCATTGGTATTTCAGACTGCTGAGTTTTGTCATAAATAGATAGAAGCTTTCCATTTCTTACCCAGTTGAGGCCAAGTTGATGGCAGCTTGTCAAGGCTCGTTGAATCATCGATCGACTTGTCTACAGCAGTGGCGCGTTTTTTGCGGCCGCGGTTTCCCATTTGGCGTGTTTTGTAGCGTTTATCGATGGAGATGTGGTGGAAGAATCGGCCGGGACTGGAGTTGTCCGCAGTTACCACAAAAGTGTTGTCGAAACGCGAGAAGAACAGATCAGAACCTGGAAACATAAGGTTCGTGCACGTCAAGCCACGTCATTTGCATGCTTAAATGGTTTTCACTTGTAACAGTGTGACAGCTCATATCATCTCTTAATATAAATGCATTTAAGAACACTGAAAACAGCCACGGAAACATAATGGCGGTTAATATGGTTAAAACACTGGGCATTGAGAAAACTCTTCTATCATCTAAAACACTCACTCACAACTCCTCAAAGAGGACAACTTTGACAACGTAAAAATATATAAGGAAAGTTTGGAAAATGACTGGAACATACTGATTTTCTTCAAGTGAAGCATAAATTGGTATTGTACTTACTGCCTGTTGTGACGTCGATGATGATGCGAATGTCAACATTCAGATACTTTGGCTGCACCTACAAAGTCCAATAGTTATGAATATTACCCTTTCTACTTGACACATACTTTTTAAAGTGAGATGGCCATGCTTTGTATAGTAAAAAACAAAATTGGAGTGCTTGGTGTATAGAGATCAATACATGTAAAAGAAAGAGATTTACGCAGACGTCATTTCCAAGTCAATATGGACAAAAAGAGGAACAGACCTGGAAGAAGACCGCTTGCCCCCGCGCGAGGGGACGTGGGTCTCCATGGCACGCCGACTCGTTGGCCACAATGTGGAAGCAGAACGGATGCTCGACCTTCATCTCCCGATAGCACTGGTGGCCGTCTGTGGGAGTCCCCGTGAAGTTGTCTGCACACAGCGAACACTGGGACAAGGAACAAACGGAGTTAATAATGGGCAACTCTGAGACCCGCTACAACGACGTTTTTTCGTTCTGCCACCAGGGCGGCACTGCAGTCGTTAGGGGTAAAGATTCAAAACAGCGCCTCAACACTCGTGTATATTAGTCATTTTGAAGATGGTGTTATTGTGCTCTATGTTCATAATCATGTTTTGGGACACACACAGAAATGTTCGCATACTTCTCTAGTTATCATATATGATACTCACATTTTATTTGGAATTGTATTTAATGAGCTTTGTCCAGATTTCCAAGTTGTGTTTTGCCTCAAGCTCAAGAGCCAGAGCCGATTTTGACAGTCAGTGTGTTTGACAAGATTATCAATAAATGTTGCTTGTCCTTTCTAACTGTATACGATGCGTACATTATCCTTGATATATACATGTCTTTCACGTATATATTCCATTGATAAAGTACATATTTTGCTACAATTTCAATGTATAAAACACTCCATTCAACATTATATGTACAAGTCTAAGTACTCTATTTTTTCAAACGTCGAACGTAATAATAATGCGTCAGAGTTATGAATCTAGCGCAAAGCCGCACTGGCAGGTCAGATAAGTATGTATTTAAACTAAATTATTATAATCATGACGCGTATTTGAGAAACAATGCTCAGATGCATAGATACTTAAGGGCTTTGTTATTGATACACGACGGTTTGGAATAACATGGATGAGTATTTCTGACAGAAAATGCACCTCAAAAGTCGGACTTTCTGGGTCGGTTCCTGTACAATTATAAGGCGATTTGCGCAACGTCTGCCCCTGACGATTGCAGCGCCGCCCTGGTGGCAGAGGGGGAACTACGGTTTCACGGAGTTTGCCATTGGGAGACTCCAGATAAAAGGGGTTAATCACATGGCCTCCTATGGAAGCGGAGGGTTAATCACAGGGAGTCTCCAGAAGCAGAGGGTTAATCACTATTGTTTACACATCTAAGCATACACATTTCTTTCGTTATTTCATTCGTTTCGTTGTAGAACTTATGCCTGTGAAAAAAAGTGCTAAAAAATGGCCTTGAAACGTAAAAGCAGCTATATATCATATACGGAGTAACCAGGTTGCTGCACTTATTGCTGGTATGGTTAGGTTTATGTCACCCTCTCTGTACATAGCAGGGTATACTAGCCTTACCTGGGTTTGTTTTACCTGTATCTCGGCACAGCTGGGTTTCGCTGTGTCGCCCTCGCATGTTGGTGTCTGTGTGTTGTTCTGACACTGACAAAATCGGCCCGACACTTTGTCACACACGGAGCTGTGTCCGTTACACTGGCACGGCCGACAACCGTCGCTAGGTAAGTCCTTCTCCTCGTCACGGAAAAACCCAGTCTAAAACACAGGATAACCACCGTAACTATTAGGAGAAAAACGGTTCTGTACGCACAGTCATGTTGATCGCCAATAAAGAATTACATGTATCCTAATCATGCAAAATTATGATTCTTTTTTACTTAACGTCATTCCCCTATGAAACATTCTCTGCTCAATGTTAGTTTGATCAACGTATGTAACAGTGTCTGTTGATTAAGCAGGTGTTTTGATATGGCACCGTCATCTATCAAGTGGTTTTTTGAAAAAGTCACCTCCTAACGATATCTTCTTGTCAACTTGACAATCAGTGAAAAGCAGTTTAATGGGTGGCTTACTTAAACCTTCCCTGTTGTACATGTATACTCCAAAGTTGAAAATTAATTGTTGACAACTCATCCGAAACTGTCACATGCCAGAGACAGCTTCAGACAATGCCTCACCTTACAGAATTGGCAGCGATCCCCCTCAGTGTTGTTTTTACATAGAATGCAGATGGTTTTGGACTCGTCTTTTGGGCCATGGTGCAGCCACTGAGTGATCTGAAACCAGAAATGTCAACATGGAAATACATGTAACAAGAAGTGTCACAATGGAAATGGACAGGTGAAAAAAGAATTTCAAATAGCAGAAAAAATGTAATCATAATGTCAATTGTTTTTGCTTACTTACGGTGATGTTGGGGTTTAATTCATTGATTACTATTGATATGCCAGTTAACCAACGACAAAGACCTCTATAATGCGTTTTGTATTACAGTTCATGATTTACATTCACTATTCAGACTTTGCTGGTCAAAGGATAGTACATGAGAGGTTAATAGATCCATGCAGCACTTCTAATGCTCTGCAGTTTTACGCTGGCACACTGGGTACTATATACTCTGTCTGCAGTACTACTCACGTTTTGTGGGTCGAGTGGTAAACTGGGGTACTGGTACGTGAGGTTGTACTGCGACCTGGACAAACACACATCACTGTGGTTGTTGCAGAACGTTCGGCAACTCTTACACTGGCCACCGTCGTTACTGTTGCCCACGAAGAGAGGCTTGCAAAACTCGCAGTTCCGTCCTGCAAAACATAGCACATTTCAAACATTCAAAATATTCCATACTGCAACCGTTCTTTGTAAGCCACAACAAGTCAAAATCTGATACACAATTAGGCAAAAATAGTCAAAACTTTGTCCGAAATAGACATACAGAAGTCGAACAAAGTCTCACTCCACGAGTACTGAATGCACTCACCCATGGTGTTGTTGTGGCAGTGCGTACACACGTCTCTCCGCGTCGGACTCTCGCAGTTGCTGTGTTTGTTGCACACACACTCGGTGCTGCAGTTGTGACCCACGAAGCCGAAGTGACACTGACACACGTCGGGTGCAATGCACACGCCCAGGTTGGCACAGCCCTGCGTGCAGACTGGCCGGCACCGACCGCTGGAAGTAGCACAACACCGCACGTTATAAGTTCCGATTAACACAACCTCCCTGATGTTAAGACTATTTCTTGTAGTCACAAGCCGTTATAAGGGACGAAAATGAATCTCCATAATGATACTACCTCCCTATTGAGACCAATTGAAGACAGTCCCCATGGTGTTCTTAATGGAGAGGTTCTACTGTAATCCTTTATGTGAAAAATACCATGATTTTATGACTGATCTGATATGCAATTTACAAACATGACTAATTGGCCAGTGACCACAAATCCACTTAATCTGAAGAGACCTCGAAATTTATGGCCAATATTGCTGCTACATGTAGCTAGAATTCTGCCGGCATGAGAGTGCAACCTAGCTAGCTGCTAGCCGGATATAATGCATTAAAGAATAGCTACATAAAGAGAATGATTGCGGGGATGTCATTATCCAGTCCATAATGAAACAAACTTCAAACGCGACAAAAGCAGAACACCGACTTGCCACTCACCCGTCTGGCGGCATGCGGCTGTAGCCTGGTTTACAGTCGCAGCGGAATCCGTGCGGCTGATCCGTGCACGTCTCGCTCTCCTCGCACGTGTGGTGCCCGTTGTCGCACTCGTTCTCAGCCGGACACTCGCCGTACGCCCACAGCGGCGGGTTCGTGGCAAGCGCCGACCAGTTGCCGGCGCCCGCTGCATTGGATTGGTGATTTTTGAATATTGTATGATGTACGATTTTCAAGTAGAAAACAGACTATTTAGAAATCATATTCTGTAAGTCGCCAAAGTGCTATAAAAGGCAAAATGAGAAAGGTTCACTTACGGAGACAGTTAGCTCATCTTTCGCTCGAGTTTACAAATTTTGCAAATATAACCTACAGAAATTATTCATGTCAAAATAATATCTTGAGAAAATTCAAGATGGCCGACACTGTTGATGCACAAAATTAATTCAGCAAGAGTAATAACTAATGAAATGTCCTAAATATTTAGCAGATTGCTAGGACCTACCAGGCATGTGTTCTGGGTTGTCAAGTTTGACCCCCCTCACATCACACGTCCCATCGGTGGGGCCCATGAGGCCCCCAGCCATGGCCACCCCAAGCCCATTGAGGCCTCCGTAAGCACACCAGCCACACCCTGGGGCAGACAACGTTGACGCACACTGGAACAACAGGATAGAGTCCACCATAACACCATGCAACTTATGAGACACAGCCTGTATCAGGATCAAATTGGTAAAAACAAGTGAAATGGAGACTATAAATACACTGGGGCATCAATAGCGTATAAAATGTGGTTGCATATGCCCAACGACCCGAGGTGAGGATTCCTAAGCTTTGCAAACTGAAAATAGCACCTGAAATTACATTTTGCCCAAAAAGAGGTTAGGCCCTAGCCCACCCACTAGTGACACCCCTGAAAATTACTGGGGGTTATAACGAGCCCAAAAAAAGCACGGGTAAGTGAAGCTGTTAAGTCACCTACCTGGGTGTGTATGTGGCAGGACTGAGGGCACAGGTCTGGGTTGGGCACGTCAATGATGTAGCCGCACTCTCCTGCCGAGCAGTGGAGAGGAAGGAAGGCAGGCGGCAGGCACTGAAAGAGGAAACTCAATGCTCACTACAATGTACATAGTCATCCACACATGCTCGTGAAACTCGTTGCAATGAAATGGTTAATGAGAATCATATTACGTTGAATTGTCTTTCCTAACCACTGCTCTTTTATAAACACAATATAAAGTTCTTTTTTATATAATTTTATTTCAAAAGCTTTTCATCTCAATATAGACCTTCTCAATCTATAACATGATATTTCTCTTGCCAAAACTAAAATACAACCTACTGTCATTTACGTAATACATACTAATACGAACGATATTGTCAATGCCTTAATGAGAATAAAAGTCTAAATGAAAGCATACTTATTGGCCACTGATAAGAACTGATTGAGAGTTCTACAAATCTTACACATAGCCAGCGGATTACTGTAAGAAGCGTCAGTTTCTCTCAGGTTTGTCTGTTGGTCCAACACAATCTTCACAATTAACTCTATTGAGATGCGTGCAGACAACATACTATTCTGCATGTCAACACTTTACCAGGACACAAGGTCAGCATGGATGTTGCTTTCATGCCCACGAAACATTACCCAACAATTTTTTTTTAATCATTTATTAATCTTTTAAACAATATGGAAATTTAAGTATTACATATGATATTATCAATACAGTAATGAAATTACAAAAATTCTACTTTATAATTCAAATCACTTTTTATCAGATTTATACTATATTAATTTTTCCAACATCATATATGTTCAATAATTGTTTGAAATAAAACACATTTGCATAATTTATGATCCCAACAATACTGTCAAATACTCACCCGAGAATCACAGACTGTTCAAAAGGAAGTGATTCAAAATTTTTCAATGAAACTGAGTTCTCGTAGTTCTCGTAGGCAGATTATGGGGGATGGACGCGCAGGGCTCATCCCCCCCCCCTTTATATCCATCAAAACATTTCATTTTTATAGGGTTTTTTGGCATATCCTCATCAGCATCTTGATCGCTCATATAAAACCCATGAGTTCCTATAAGTGCGCCCCTTTTTTTCCAAAAACCTGGATCTACCAGTGGTCCTTGTCTCTTTCCACAACTAACCTGGCCGAGCTTTTCACTCCACACACACATCTGGTCTCCGCCCTCCGATCCGTCGGTGGAGAGACACTCGCCACACGTGCTATACGTGTGGCAGCGTGCTGGACACGGCTCCGGAGGCGACGAGTGCACCCGGTACGGAGTAGCATCGAGTAGCGTCCGCGTCACACAGTTCCAGGGGTAGATGGGAACAACACTGAGGGTGCGACCGACCTCACCTAGGACGTGTGAGGTTTTCAGTTATTTTTGGAACAAAAGCAGGTAATAACATTAAGCTATATAATCATGATTGTGACAGCTGATAAAGCTTTTGAAATGCAATCATTCAAGTTCAAGCTGCAGTCGTATCATGAAATAGAATACACATGTATACTTGGTGTGGTGATGAAGCATGGGTACTACTTGCACTGTGGTATGATTATTCCTGCCAATACAATGCATAGACCTCATGCCATTGTTTTGTCGATGTCATACAGATTTAAACACACAATCTGCTTAAAACTACCTTCAAAATGTCTTGCATCTCCTGTCTGGTACAACATGCTATCCAAAACAATCACGGTCACAACCTCTACGTGTAGTCTGCTCAATACACCAAATGACCAAGTACTCACTGGACCGTTTGAACTGGCGCGTCCACATGCACTTGTTGGTGGCACCGCACTCGCTGCAGCTGGCCGCCTGACACACCGTCGCCACACACTCCCTGGGGTCTACGATGGCCCGCTGCTGCCGCTTGCACGAGTTGGCCGCGTCGCAATCACCAGAGCGCGGGATGCACTTACCCGTGGGGCAGTGGCTGCACCACTGGCACACCTGATAGTGCAGGGGAAGGGATACAAGTTAGATATTTGAGACAGCAAGTGATCGAATCGTAGCTTTATTGTGTAAATATGCTAGTTTTGGAACATGCCTTTAGAATGGTTATTTTGAGAATCGTGAAGAAATTGTATTGCGTATTTTTGATCCTATTGTATCACTTTCTGTACTAAAAGATAATTGTTATTATCTGATTTTTGTACTAGCCTCTTACATTATTACAGGTGTTGCTGCTAATTTTAATAAAACTTTAAACCGAATGAGTCAATGACATTTGTAAGTCACTAAACATCTGCCAATTACACCTAATAACCTTATAAACAATCAGGATCTGACCTTCTGGAATATTCCATTGGATACTTTCATATATACTTTTCATATATTGTATCAGCTTCTGTTCAATCATTTGCACCTAACAAGCCATTCACCACTTATAACCTTGTAAAGCGAGGCAATCTGCCTACCTTTTGGTGCGCCCTGTGAGCCGGCCAGTGCGTGAGACACTCGGAGCAGGTTTTGTGCTGTCCACAATCCCTGTTGTCGAGTCGGGCCGCATCACATACCGCTCCCTGTTGGATCGACACCTGCAATTTTACGGTACAAACTAAATAGTGTAGAAACTCCTTATCTTGAATCTGTAGAGATAACAGCAGTAAAACAACCATTCTATCACTCTGTGCATAAATCATCCCCAATACTCTACTCTGATTGGTCCAGAGGGGGGCTCAATTGTACGTTTGACTGCACACTAAATCATCCATACTTTTTAAGTAGCTCACTGCTTCAAACTGATGCAGCAATGCATGAGGCCATTATGATATGATTTATTTCAAAACAAAAATGGTGCAGACATTTGCTTAGAGTGCAATTTTTTCATGATAGAATGGTATTTGATCACTCGATTGTCGTGACAATCGTAAAATCGTAAATGCTGATGAACCTCAGCATGCTAAATTTTACGATTAACACTCCAATCACGTGGTCAAATCCCGCATTATACCACTCTATAGAGGACAAACTTTTGAAAACTGCTCTCTGATTGGCTGAGATGCAAACTCAGCCAGGCATAATTTCTACATAAATGCGCGGGTTAATATTACCCTCTAGACTCATCCTTTGATTCTTGAAGTCTTTATGGCAGAAGGCAATATTCACCACTGGTAAAAAGATTCATCTCAAATTACAATCATGGACTATTTACATCCACAGAGCCAAACCACAAATAATGCAGAGCATTCTGTTAACTATACTACATTGTACATCTATATCAGGCTTACTGTATTTAAAATGCACTTACACAGACTTACATATAACATCCCTCTATGCTCGTCAGTGTGTGAGACTAGTGCGATGACGTAATATCGTACCCACGAGGATGATATGTAAGAGTTGTGTGTAAATGTGGTTTAAATCCAATAGCACTGATTTACTTGTAGTATGCTTTAAATATATCATCGATTAAACCCATGTATGTCTAGTATCTACATGTATATAAAACATACACACCGTGGTGTTCTCGACAAGGCAGCCCCTGGGTCGGGACCCCATCGCCCCCGGCGAGTAGCAGAAGGTTCGGTTGGTGTCGTGCACGGTGCAGGCGGCACAGCCGGGCGCCGACAGACAATCGCTGGCACCGCCACGCAGCAGGGTGCAAAGGTCAGAGGTCAGACGCACGCGCACCTACAGGGGTCAGAGGTCACGATGAACTGGCATTGTTCAACTACAATATTCTGCGTTGACGATTAGAATTTGAATCGACAGATTCACATGCCCCCCATGTTCTCGTCTTGAAAGGTTATTGAGTTAAAGGCTGAGGTTAAGGGGGACAATGTTATGTGGTCGTGGAGAGATTTGAAACGTTACTCTATTACTTTCTTACTATGGACGTGTGAGAAAAGTGTTACCATGGATGCGTGAGCCATGGAGTCGAAGCCTCCCACAACAAAGACGTCTGTTCCCATGACGACTGCCGCGCTGCCAATGACAGGACGCAGAGCGTCACCATAGACACCAGGTGCTGAAAGCCCGACGCCATTGGTCAATGTAATGAACGGTGTACAAGCAAAAATACTTTCTATTATCATGTACTAGTATTCATGTATTTTTGGGGTTATCACCCACTAATCTTTTCATATGGAAAAATGGGAAAAAAGTAGCTGGTCCAGATAATAGAATAATTCTGGTAAGAGATACACTTATATGGAAAAGAGGTTGTAATTAAGTACCTATCATGATTCATGATTTTGTAAAAGCATCACCCGTGATAACAAACATTTACAATCAGGGGCATCAGCTATTTTACAAACTGTTCTCCATGAAATCTGTTGGCACTCACCAACATGTGGCGTGACATCCATCCAATGGTTACAGCTGTATCTATACACCATCACCGAGTTGTTAAAGTAGTCCTGTGCTGTGCGACCGCCTAACACCATAAAGTAGTCGTCTGTTGATACCGCCGCATGGAAAAAACGCTCTACAGGCTGCAAATAACACACAACAGAATCGTTAAAATACAAGGCGTTTCAAAACACAATATTAACATTACTAGCAAACGTTAATTTTGCTTGGGAAAATATTGTTTTATTTACACCATACAGATACAAGTGACTCATCGTGGTAATTTCTGCATTGCAAATCATAAGAAAAATATATAGAAAATACATTTACAAAGCTCACTACAGATCTAGAATGAAACTGAACACCAGACATTTTTAACATTATACCTGCATGGTTCCTATTCCCTAAACTACTCTACTGAAAAATGATATGATTTCATTGTTGGACAAACAGATTGCACATGTATATCTGCATTCATTCAGAGTAATAGTCTATAGTAAAATCATGCATGATTTCCCTCCTGTTGAGAATTGTTTGTACATTGTATGTATAATGCTAGCAGAGAATTATCAACCATACCTTGTTCCCAACCTCGCTGGGCAACAGACTCCATGACTTCTTCTTGATGTCGAGAGCGTAGAGGTTGGAGGAGACAACGTATTTATCAGTTTGGTATTCGTAGCCACCGTACACATAGATAGCCTGACTTGGGCCATGGTACACAGCACTGTGGCCATACAGACCTAGAACAACACACAATGTAAGTCCTTTTCATTAATTCTGCTTACTAATTTCTATACACTTAAAGACTTATTATTTTGTGTATAGTTATATGAGTATTTTGGCATTATTTTAGTGATATTTGTATGATTTACTAACACCATAACACATACATGTATCAAGGTAACAACACTTTATTGGCATTACCAATATTGAAGATTTTACAAACATCGTTACTCTACAACTACAATGTAGACACCATAGTCATGTGATGATGTACCTGTTGGTTTTGCTCCAAGGCTTTTCTCCGAGACAATATTCTTCTCACTGCTCTCACAAATACGGAAACTCGATGCATTCAAATCCACAATGTAGACCTGCAACCATAATGTACCGAATAAAATATCATATATATAAAACTTTTTACTGTTTTCACTAAACTGGCCCCTAAACTGTCCTGATCATGAAAGTACAAGCATGTTGTAATTCAAATTTTATGTAAAATCCATTCCGTAAATCGATCAAATTTCTGACAAAAATATTGTGATTTTATGTGAAAATCAAGAATGGCAAGGTCAAACATGAGACGTGTTTTGTACCTGTTCAGAGTAGTATCCTCGCACGCTCATGCCTCCTATGACATACAGTGTTGTGTCATCGACGCGCGTCATCGTGTGTCCGGCCAGCGGAGGGAGTGATGACAAAGACTTCTGGTCATCGACGGTCAGCTGATGTAATAAACAGCATGCTTTTATATTTCAAGGTAAAAAAAAAAAAAACATAAAACATTTCTTGCATGGTCATTCACATTTGAAGTGAGTCAACCCTCGCTAAAATCAGTGAAATAGACTTAGTTTTTACCATGATTATTGTGGACATTGTGTGGAAACGTAATTCAAAGAGCATTTACAAAAACAAAAAAAAAAAAAGAATAAAAAATAAGATAAAAAAAGACAATTTTTACATGCATCATTATGATCATTGTCATCACCAAGAAGTATATCATCAAAGTTGGTAAGTCACTGCGTTTTCGTCATCACCTGTACAAGTGTCCAACGTCGAGTATCGAGGCTGAATCTCCACATTTCTCCACTAGCTCGCTCCCCATTGGCTGATTTCTCCACCAATCCGCCGTAAGTATAGATGGCATTATGTTTGGGCACACAGACTGCAGCGTGGAAGTATCTGAAACAACAGCAGAAGTGCTAACTCGCGGCATGTTTAAAACTAGTCATAATTTGGAGGCTGTTCCGTCTAAGTCACAAAAAAACACTCCCTGGAAGGACATGTAACACATATTTCAATTAAAAAAATTGTGATATTGGGTTTGCACATATTGCGAACCATTGTGAACTCTTTGTGTGAGAAATTATGGTGGAGTTGGAAAATAAGACAACAGTTTTGGCTTTTTGCCTTTATTATTTTGTGGCATGTTGAAAAAATTATGCAAAACTAGACCTTTGGAAATAAAAAAAAGGACCACTATATGGAATCTAGTGATGAATAAAATGGTCACTGCTGGGGTGAGTCTAATGGGTCATTACCCACCTGGGCGTCGGCTGGACATCCGTTTGGGGTTCCAGCCTTGACCACTGGACGTCGCTGTCCACCTTATACCGCCATATGTCATTGAGGACACCATGTGATAGAGAGTAACCACCAAACATGTACATCGCCTGCAAATAACAATAATCAGTGATTCTGTCTTTTTTTTATTAATTTGTGAATTTATTAAGAAATTCTATTGTGACAATAGTAAAATAAATGAAACATCTCTTTTTTAAATGGTCAAGCTTAAATACAGTGTAACCTTTTGTAACTTTTGTTGATAGATATGAACGAAATAAAGAAAATATAAGCAAATAGCTGTGACACAAATTCACTGCTCATTCAAATGATGTGACTTTTGCTAGGTGCATGAGACATACGAGTATGCCCACAATTTGAATGACAGTTTAACATCACCTTTACTGTACCTATAGTATTTGTCCCCAAGCAACATCCCGAAATTTTTCAAAGTGCTACATTGAGTGGTGCGGTGCACATTTTGACTAACTTTGTTATAACGGACACTTATTTTATTGATACAGCATCCTGGTGGCAGGAGGAGGAGTAGGAGCGGAGAGGCTTTTCTGATAATTAGGCCTAAACCAACAATGAATATAACTGCATCATCCTCTGTCACCTACCTTGCTGTTGCAGGCGACAAGTGTGTGTCCCATGCGTGCGAGGCTAGAGTTGACTGGGTTGTGTCCAGGGATTCTCCAGGGGTCGAACACGGGGGTGAACAACCCCATGTCAGAAGTCAAGGCCACCTCACATCCGGACCCACCGAATCCAGGGTCACATACGCAGCGACCTACGGACTGCATTGGAAATAAGAGAGGTAAGATTCTATAGCAAAAGCTTAACAAGAACTTGACCTTTTGAAATTGAGAACGATTACATGGAAAAAGTTAAAATTGTAGTAAATCAAAATTATGCGGTGAGATGTGATCCAGGGCAATCATGATCAGATAACTTGGGTAACTTTTATATCAATGCACCAACTAGACTGCGTTGGCTTCACATATTTACAACTAATAAGGATTTATCTATAGAAATGTATTTGATCGTCCTATTTGTTAAAAGCTATTGTTGATTGCAAACAATATATGCTAGACCATTTGAATTTACTTCTAATCAACCAACAACTGAAGCGTCTAATGTGCGAACGTCAACCACAAACACAACCATCCCATCCATTCACTCGATCAAACTTCTAAAATAGACGCACAGGCTCTCAACAAGCAAGTCCCACACCCACTCAGTAATTCACTCACAGTATCGCAGACTCCATGCGGTTGGGAGCAGTTGTGTGGACACAGTTCGAGCAGACAGTCCATACCCACGTGCCCGGGAGCGCACACGCACCGCGCACCCACACACATGCGGTTGCCATGGCAGTCATGTGGACATTGGTTCACATGGTACGACGCGTTGAAACCAACGCTGCTGCTACCACCTGGTGGTGAGAACAAGAATTAATCTCAATTGTGCTAGAAAAGGAATAAAAAAAAGTCAGTCAACGTTTGAGTATAAACACAACAACATCCTATTATATACAAAAACATATGAAAAAGGTAATGTTTAAACATCTTTTCGCAAAGCACTGATTTGAGAGAAAAAAACAATCCGAAAAAGAGTTATCCTCCTCTCATGCATCAACATTAACCTGCAGTAAAGTTCATAGTTCCTACCGGCTTCGACGTTAGCCTCAAAGTACACAGTGAGGTATCCGGACTTAGCCTCGACACTGACTGGCTCCTCCAGTCCATAGCCACAGAATGCGGCGAGCAGCGAGGCTGAGGATGGCTCAGACGCCGCCGTGATGAAGGATGGAATGCCGTCGTACACGTACACAAACTCCTGCGAACAAGTAAAGCCGTACACCATGTTAGCTTCTACAAAAGTCAATTAAAAAAATGAGGCTTGTATGAATTTTAGGAATCTTATGGTAATGATATTCCTTTGCATCAACAATTAAACTTGACTGTTAAACACTTTTGCGCTGAGTGTCATGGTGTCAACAAATAGACACATAGCAACAATCCAGCAAAAGCTTCTACTCCGCAAAAACTTTCCCCAGCACTTTTCATGACCTTTGAGCAGATTGTCCTGATTTTCATTACCATCAGCTTTGTAGTGGGGACAACTACCAGGCAAGTAGCACTGGTAGTTAAACTTGCTCTATATTTTAGTAACACAAACTAGTCGCTGGCATCTACTCGCAGACTGACTGAGTGTCTTAGCAGCACCTGATCTTTCCACCTCACCCCCCATCTCCATACCTTGGAGCAGAGTGTCCTGATGTCAGGCTCCATGGTGAACGTAATTGTTGGTTCGATGTCGAGGAGACGGAGGTTATTGAGGTCGGGATGCACAGTGAGGATCCACAGGCAGTAAGCGGGACTGCCGATACTGCCGGCGCCTCCAGAGGCACCACGGTGGGTGCCGAGGGCACCTGATGTGATGCTGCCCAGGATGGTCCGACCCACGCACTTTAGGTAGCATGAGGAACCGTTCCTGTTTGAGACGAAGACAGAGCCTTTTAGAGACATTGTTTTCGGTGGACAGGTCATTGTAATGGGCACCACAGCCAATGAAAATGATAAAAATAAACATGAGGTTAAAGTTCGGTAGGAACTTGTCAGGTATTTACATGTAAAAGTCATAATCTAAATTTGTTACTTATTTCTAAATGTCCTCAATTTATTTTGTTAGGATACATGTATTTGTTAAATCCTATGTCGAAAACCGTACTTGTGGAATCCTTAGTACAATATGGGTGGATTTATGAGGTCATATCTGGGTTCTCCTTAGTACCATACCTGAATATCTGCGGTACCGTACCTTGGGTCCATCGCACTGTATCTGAGTCCCTATGGTACGCGTATATGAGTATCCATGGTACCATACCTTGGGTCTCCGTAGTGCATATCTGAGTCTCCGTGGTACCTTACCTTGGGTCTACATAGTACCGTATCTGAGTTGCTGTGGTACTGTACCTTGGGTCTCCATTGTATGTATCTGAGTCTCTGTGGCACCCGTATCTGAATATCTGTGGTACCAGACCTTGAATCTCCATCGTACCATATTTGAGTCTCTATGGTAGCGTATCTGAGTATCCATGGTATCGTACCTTGGGTCTCCATAGTAGCCGTCCTCACACATCTCGCAGTGCTGCCCCCTGGTGTTGTGAGTGCAGTAGCAGGAGCCGGTGACGTTGTCACAGAATCCACGCTCCGCGTCAGCGTGACCGTTACACTCACACTCGGAGCAGCCTGAAAGTGTGCAAAGGTAACATGCAAATGGTTATACACGCTGGCAGATACAGGTTTTCTGAAAAGGGGTGGGGGTGGCACACCCACTGAATTTCATGGGGTCTTGTACAAGAGAAAGTTCGTGGATTTGCACAAAAAAACAATAAAAATGAAATTTTTGGAGTGAAAAAGGTGGGGGCGTGCGCTCCCTACACCCCCGCTTTAATCTGCTATGATACAGGTTTCATATGCTTCATTGAAATTTATATCTACACCTTACTGTATTCCAGTGCATATAAGCCCATGGGCTTAACATCAAAGATGGGCTTAATGTTTGAATATAAGCCCATGGACCAATAAGTGATAATAAAAATCTTTTTCCCTGGCAAAAAAATTGATGAAAATTGATATAGTTACGTGGACCCTGAACCCAGATGAGTGACCAAAGACACGTGAAAACAACATAACACACCTAAAGAAATCCTGTACTTGTATGCATACACATACCATGAACATGCTTTGGGCGATATTAGAAGCTGCGACACGTTTCACTATTTTCCATCAATGGTTCAGAATGAACATCGATATAAACCATTGACGGGAGTTTGAATCAATGTTTGTAGGTATATATTTGTGTTACTCTGCAGCTAGAATACACCCAAAGTGAGAATTAATAAATAATATATTTTTTCAAAACACATCTTACCGGCATGCTTCTTGCTAATAATGTTACGCAATTTACACAACACGGCCTCGTTATAATGCATACAAAAATCAAAACGGACTCGCACCTTGATCATTAAATGCCTTTGGTATACCTCTAGTGCGTGAGTATGATTTAAAATGGCGAACTTCCGGAGTTCAAATAGTTATCAAATTAGGTTTGTATGATGTTACCATGCTATGAAAATTCTTGTGACAATGATGAATATGAAGACAGTATTGCTAGAAAAGATATGAAACTAATAATTACCATTGATGATTAAAGAAAAACATCGTGCACGCTGTCAAAAGTCAGGGCACTTATCATCGCCCGCATATGTAGACTAGTACCGTACATTAACACGTAAGAACCCATGGTTAAGAAACATGGTGGCTCTATATAGTCAAAATCCAATGCTTAATCATCGCCATATAGGGGGTGGGCATAGTGTTCGAATATACACGACTGGGCTTGTAAGTGGGAACTTTTTCCATTTTCAAAAGGGCCAAAAAGTGCTGTTTTTAGGTTATAAGCATATTCGCTTTAATGCACAGGAATACGGTACATGTATCATGTATCACTAGCATCCTTACCTCGCCATATTTTGTTTTTTTATACTGTTCATATTATAGTTTAATAACAAATTCTTACACAAGTTGGGAGATATTGAAATTAATCTATACAGTTGTTAAAATGCATTTCTTTGATGTGTTTACCAGCTGGTGTTTACTGACAATGGCAACACTAAGATACAGTAAAACCAAACATATAGGGTTAAGGATTTGCTTGTGAAATGTAGTAATCTAGAGTGACTAGACTTAGATCTACCACCATTTTCCAAAACATGTCTAAGTGCATGGTGTAAGTTATCAGCAAAAAATCCCATTATAAACAGAGACGGCATATTAGATCAACATTTGTTTGTTAATATACATGTAAGTTCAAGAAAGCGTTCAATATTTTATCCCATTTGGTCAAAACAAAAAATGCATAAAATTAAAGACATTTGCGATGATCAAAACAACATCTTTAAGCAGATAAAAGACATAAAAACAAGTTTGAAAGATAATAGAAACACTTCAGCAGAATACACAAAAATAAGAAAAGCTATTCCCCAAAATTGGTTTAATAAACGCGATTTAGATACTCCAAATGTTCTTACTAATAACAAACAGTTATGTATCAATAGCAAATAAATACAACTGAATGGCAAGGAAATCAATTTCTTAAAATTAAAGCATAAAAATACTTATCAAGCCTTCATATATCCAACTAAAGTACCAAACAGCGTAGAAAAATGGAATCTTTTTTCACACTCTGAATTATCATGTAAATAAATATTTATGAATTTGATGGAAACAAAATATATATGCAATAAAAATAGTTTTCAATATTCAGTTTAAAATTATACATAGAGCTACATTGTATGTTTTTTGAAACACGTCTAAAACATATGAATAGGTCGAATGGACTGTGTACATTAAGCAAATTGAACGATGAAGATATTGTTCATATAATTTTCAAATGTCCCAAAATATGTGTAATATGGAACAAGATAAGACATAATTTCTAAACTATTCAAAGTGCTTGTTCATATTAAGGAGAAAACGGTACTGTTTGGGTATCAATCTGATTGTAAATATATAAGGCTAATTGTAAACTGGATTTTATTTAGTTGCAATTGGTTTTTATGGAAAAATAGAAATAATGTCAAATATGGCAAAGATCTTTGTAACCCGGTAGATATTTTTTTTTTAATTCATACAGAATTGTAAATTTGAAATAACAAACTTTAAAAATAACGCCATTGGTAAAATTAATATAAATCATATAAAATATGTATTGGATAATGAAAAAATTAATAATATATTTTTATACTCTTCGAATACAACTACTGTATTTGTTATGTCTTTTATCTGTGAACTACTCTTATATTTATTCATGAAATGTATAATCATTTTTAATTATTTTTATTACTAAATAACGGAAGTATGTACACTTCAAAAAAAAGATACAGTAAAACTGTATACTAGTTTTGCAGCAATGCCTCTAACTTAATGCTATGCTTTTAGAATTTTAATAATATTCAAATCAGAGTGTGAACTCGCACACGAACGAGTATATGTCTTGATCTTTCAATGGCCCAAATTTCCTTGTATGGTGTTTAGAATTTGCCCTTGGCCTCCATGAGTGTAGGCCATTCAATGGATGTCTACTGTAAAAAAATACAAAAAATCTATGTTGCAGCACCCACCTATTTCTGCGGTGGCATCTCCGTAGCTGCCTTGCACACATCGTTCACACGTCGCGCCTTCTGTCCAGTGCTGGCAGGTGTCACAGGTGCCCACACCTCCTAGGCAGGTGCTGTGGTTGTGGCACCCACAGTTAGTGGCGCACTCTAGGCCGGTCCATCCAACGTCACACAGACAAGTGAAAGACGGAGGTCCCGAACACAGGCCGAACAGGCAATCGTGGTAACACCTGGCAGAAAACATGCACACCAAGAGGTTTATGGTACGGTTTGATGTATGCAAGAATCATTCCTCAACAGAAAAAAAAATATGCTGTAAAATCCTCAGATTGTCCATGCTCTTAATCATATTTGCAACAATGCTTTGCAAAAATAGTCGGCAAAGTTTCATCGTGACTTATTGATATATTGTACTTAGCAATTTCATGCTTGACTTGCATCATATTGGTCAACTATGTACATACAACCCTTGAATGAGTTCATCTTGTTGGTATTTATGTAAATTTATTATTTTCATCTTTCTCAACACAAAATTTACTAACCGTTTGACAGTTTTTCTGCTTCTGCAGACATTTTCAAAAACGCTACTATGCATGTCAGGTCATGATTGATTGGCGGACATCAATTATGACATGACATGCGCAATAGCATTTTTGAAAATGTCTGCAGAAGCAGACGAAACTGTCAAATAGTTAGTACATTTTATGTTGTGAAAGATGAAAACAATAAATTTATGTACATACACATCGTCGGCTTTCACGGGTTGATCATTCACACTGCCTTTACAAGTCCTTGATCATAGCCGTGATATATGACGATGGTACATACAATGCACCTCCAAAGTCTTACATGTTCAAAACAGTCATTTCTTACGTCAGGGCCTTTGACTCATCAATCATTGAAATAATAGCCTGATTAATTCTGTGTTTCTCGTATGAGTAATTCACAATGCCTTCAATAATACTGTTTACTTACATTTGTTTACAAAATCTAAGAGTACGAAACAGAAGCCCGCCACCCACTTACGTGCGATCGCATGTTTCCCTGCCGTCTCCACTAAATCCACGATTACACACGCACTCGTACGCTGTTGGTGTGTTCACACAGGTGGCATTGTCATGGCAATCGTCAAGGCCGAGACGACACTCCTCCACGTCTGGACACGCGCCATATGACCAGGCTGACGGGTCAGACAGCGAAGTGTTGTGGGCCTCGGCGATGGCAGCCGCGCACTCAGACTCCCCGCCTGCTGGACCTAATGCAGGGAGCGGAATATATTTGTCTCTTTGTGTTTGTGAATGTCTGCTGTTATGGTGTCTGCTGGTCTCTGTGCTGCCAGCTCGAATGTTGAGTGTCCAGATGTGCGTTGTGAGGTTTGCCTGTCAGAAAATCTGCCTGACTTAATTGTCTACTTGTCTGTCTGTGTGTCAGCTTACTTGTTTGTTTCTCCTCTGACTGGCTGTCTCACTCACCGACAAAGTCTCCATGCAGACAGACGCCTATGATCGGGTTGTCTGTGTTTCCGCACCATCCACACTGATATTCAGCCTGACATTCCCCACAAGTGGTGTGTTTGCTGCAGTCGTGGCACTCCTACAACAATCAACATACTGATTAAAAGTACGGTAGTACTAGCCTATCTCAAGGCCTTTAAATGATCTGACATGAAGGCCTATTCTAAAAGCCTCTGTATGACGTCAATTTTGCAAAGAGTTTTGCAAAAGTGACGTCATTTACTAAAAGCACATGGCTTCTATTTTAGAAACAGCAGTCCAGATGAAGTTATGTTTTGTAATATTTTGTTTATTTGTTACTCTATTGTTATCCGATCATGGATAATGAAGCAATTAGACATAGCTTGCAAAAGATTGGATATGAACATTTTCAAATAGTTTTACTTTATCAATGATTTTAAGTTTTCTTTTTCACACAACAATCACTTATAGTAGGTAGGAGGTTGAAGTCTGACATACTTATTTGTTTTCAATGGTGTACTGTAGTTAATTTTTGGGGGACTATTATCTGAGGTTGACCATTTTGGTAAAAAGAAACTAAGTCATACATGTTCAAGTAATTGAGAAACACATCAATATTATCTTAGCTGACCCTTACCTGATCACCCATGCATACATGTTCTGCTGGTTCTGCAGCTGTTGCTAGTGATTACTCTGGTTTTAAAGGCTATAACAGGGCAGGATGTTTAAGGCTGCATATTTAATATCAGTGGAATTCCTAGGGTTTTGTAAAAGACCTTATATCTATTAGAGCTTGAGGCCTTCACAATTGTACTTGCTCTTCATCTTTGCACTTAATATATGGTTGACACGAGTGGTTTATGTAATAATAGAAATAAAAACTATTAGTTATAAGGTCTTTTGAAAGATTAGGTAGTACACGCATAGATAACATACTGTGGTACACATAGATAAGGTTGTCCTAGGTAAACAACTGATTTTCTTACCTGGTTGCTCATAGAGTCTATCCAGTGGGTACATCCGCCGAAGGCGTAGCGCATGACGTACTCCACGAAGGGGAAGCAGACCTGGTGCTGCTCGCACCATGCACACTCTGTCTTGAGGCCAACACACGACGCACACGAAGTGTGGCTACAGAACATAAAACGGGCAGATTTTACCCACGGGAAGAAACTTGTGAAAAGTTGCCTTGGCTTACATCAAAGTCGGAGTTGCCATGTTACTGTGATTGTAGCATTTAGTGGACTTTTGAATTTCAAAAGACATCTGTTAATGGAGTGGGGAACATTTTATAATTTAAACAAAGCAAACATTTACGGATCCAGGGTCAGGATTAGCCACTCGTCCGCACGTACTGACGAGCAAAATCCTTGTTGAGGACAAGTAAAACATTATAGCAACTTGCCCTTTTGACGAGTAGAATTTCAGACCATTTCGCATGCAATTGTAGAGTTTGTACTACAAGGAGGATGAATGTAATTTTTGGAAGACGGGAAGATTTTTGACTGTCACTCGTCCTGCTGACGAGTCACACCTTTCCACCTAATCCTGACCCTGCAGATCTATGGATAGAAAATTTGGAATAGTTTCGGAGGAATTAGGAACAACATAAAGAAGAGAACCAAGATGACATTTTAAAACGAAAATGTCTTAATGTGCATGTATATATATAAGTATTTCAAAGCGAGTAGAGTTGCAAAGTAGAAACCAAGCGTGTCTGTCAACACAGGCCCAAAAACACACAATAGCTGTGTCGCTGTGTCAGTTGACGAGTGTCACTAGGGGTCACTCACTGTTGGCACGGGGGCGGGCACTCGGTCGGCACGGTGACGGCGTCGCTATAGCGCCCCCTGCGTGTGCACCGCGCGTCGTCGACGAGCCACTCACAGCGCGTATCGGCGGCGCAGGCAGAACACGACACGTGGTCAGCGCAAACCGCGCACGACAGAGGATGGAGCACCAGATTGTGTGCCGCGCAGCTGAAAGTAGCGAGGATGGAAAGGATGTACAGTAGGACCTCTCTATTGAGACCACCTCTTTAATAAGACACCGTTACACGGTCCCGAATGTTTATAAAGTTACCAACATGAGCCTGTGTATAGAGACCAGTTCTCTATTGAAACCTCCTATCACTTGTCCGAACGGTGGTCCTAATAGAGAGGTTCTACTGTAGTTTCCCTGAATATCAATGGCTCATTCTATTGACATCTTCTCAAATTAGGTCAAAATAAGCATAATGGATTAGGCAACATTGACAAGACAAAAGTCTCTCAAAATTAGCAGGAGTTTCGCGCTGAGTGGCTAGTTTTCTAAAATGCACTTAGGAAGAACATAGAGGGCAGGTACCATGGCCTGATATTAAATAGAGTGTATATAGTCGCAGTGAGGGAGAATAGATTTAAATTAAATGTACAGCAGAATCTTAAGACCATAATGGGGCCTACCTTCAATATATAGGTACACTCTTCATTTTGGTATTTTCGTGATGGGTTGGGACCACGATAAATGATCTTATTACAGAGATGGCCTCTTGGTAGAGGTGGTCATAATTGATGTGTCTGCTGTACCTGATATCTTAAGGTATCAGAGGCGTTTATAATGTAAAGTTAGTATTAGAATGCTTGTTTGGACAGGTGCATCCTCTAGTTATCTAGCCTCTGGGACCGCTATTGCATTTAGGTGCGCATTTTGGGACATCCAGGTCTACTACGTGTAGTTATCCATAAATTTGAATCACCAGAGATGAGATAAGCAAGTTTTAATATAATGTACATGTATAAGAAATAACAAACACAAACACTAGATGGTGCTGGCAGCTGTTGGAATTATCTACATATATCAGTGCCATATAAAAGAGGTATCACTGATCACATGATGACAAGCCATAGAAATGCAGCCGCCATTGCACCTGCTTCACACATTATCCTATCAAGTGCTCACAGACCTACCCGATTCTCACTTAACAATCCTTCAACGATGACACAACTGACCGTCCACTGACCACTAATACTAATAGTTGGCTCTGTTTCTTGACTGCCACGCCCCCACAGCATGACTGACTTTCCACTGACCACCCACCTGTCGCTGGCTCCGGTTCTCGGCTGACACTCCTCCACAAGGGGGCACCACCCACACACGGTGTCCGTCATACAGGCCAGACAGCTGCTGTAGCCGGCACACGCTTCTCCCGAACTGGCCGAGGAAAACGGCTGCAGAAACTCGGCACTAAACGGCTGCAATAGACACACGTGTGATGACGATTTCAGAAGATCTGTTTCTAAGTTTCTAATGATGGAATATATCATCTCTAATTATCATCATTATTCTTATTATTACACAGCTCAATTGTTTAGTTTTGCAAACTGTGATTATTTTCACGAGATGCTGTGGACTGCTTTCACACATCTGCCATGATGAAACAAAAGAGAGGGCTGCTAATGCTTGACTAATAACATGAAAATAAACCCGGGACTAATATACATGTACATTTCTCTCAACAAATGCTATTTTCCCATACATGTAGTTTGTGCAAAACATGTTCTTTTAATATGTTACGATTGTTTACGTCTCTATGATTTCTTCTCTCTGTCACGACTGTTACAAACATTCTGTTGCTTCTGCAAGTTACGATTTTCTTGTTGCTTCAACAGAAGTTACATAGTTTCTGTTTGTTATGTATTAATTATGCATTTTACGACAGTTACCCATATTAAAAAGAATTTTTGTAATTTTCATGACCATGGCGGCCATTTTGACAGATTATCATTTAAATGGGTGTCTAAACATTGTTTGCACCTTTTTAACCAATCAGCGCTGTCAGTGTGCCCAAAATATCATGAAAACCCCCATACATATGAGCATAAAAGTATCAAAGAGGGACGGCAATTGCAGAAGTAGGAGAAAATACGCAGATTTTCAAGTTATTTCTATTAATTTCATTAATCGTAAGTTTCATAGTTTCAACGATTGAGCACTTCCAAGTAAACCATCATGAGCAGAATTTTCTTACGAAATGTTTTGATTTATTATGTTGTATTATGCTGATTCCTTCAATTTCGTAACGTTTGTGCATCATTCTGACGCAGTCAATACTGTATGTCAAACGTGAAAAACATGCATGAAAAGTGTCCATAATTTGCTTAATCATACTAAGAATGTGTTAAAAACACAACCATAGTAGAAATTCTGTCATACCTGCCGTATCATTGATGTATCCTTGAGTGCTCCGGTCCACTCAAGCTGCATTGTTGATACAACCTGGTGACAGAGGATGAAAAATGTTAAGTACTTACTTTCATGTCAAACATAAGTAACCAAATGACTTCCCTTGACAAATAAAATGTTAGTAAATCCTCACTATTTTATTATAAAATGTAAGTGTAATAATATGAAAGAAACTACATAAATGAGTTTTAGCTAAGAAAACAAAACAAAAATAACATTCCTCAAAAGCCTAAGGTGGAAAGAGTGGTCTAATACTTATTTGACAAATCTTCATGAAGTTAATAACGCATCTTGGGTACATTATGCTGAGACATTATGATACCCAATATGTCACACAATTTTAATCACTTCAGCATTACATTTTGCACAGATATACTGCTTCACTAAACCAATTCAAACATCGACTTGTACTGTACAAGTAATGAGAAACATAGCTCTAGAGACAAAAGCTAAAGTGGCCTCATCACTACCACATCACCATATGCTTACCTGAGTCATCCCTCGTCCTGCGATGCTCTGGAAGGCGATTTGCTCCACATAGTAGCGATATCCTCGCTCCTCGTGCGGGAAAATAGTGCCTCCCCCCGGGCGCTCGGCCTGACTGTGGGCATATGACTGCTGCTCCACAGAGGCAACCTCCTCCTGTACAACGTCAAATAACGCTTCATTAGTGCACTAAATATTCTTTGTATGATGATAATGGGCGAACAAAAGGTGGATAGATATTACAAGATGGGTTGATCATGTACTAAAATCAGACATTGACCAGTGACAAGTTCCACAGCTTTTGATGAGCACCGATTACATCCTCTAGGCTTTCATTGTCTCTATGTACAGTGACCAAGCCACCAATGGAGGGACACTGACCGTTCTCCGACCATTCCCTGACCACTCACCTTATCCTCTATCCTGTCATTGGGTGCGATGTAGAGGGAGCTCTGTGCATTCTGTGCCATCAGCCACACCTGTAGTGGCAGTGAGTTGGAGCTCATGGCCCCAAGGGGGTGCAGAAATCCCGAGAACTTTGCCGTGTACTCTCCTTGCTCTACATTCTCACGCTCAAAGTCGTGCTCAAACTTGAGCGCAACAGTTGTCTGGCGAATTATTTCAACCTACAACGTAACGATTAGCTTGTGAATCAACTTACTTAATGCAAAAATGACTCGACATTCATCATCACATCAACAGCTGAATCTTAATAATGCCTGAATTCAGTACAGATACTAACACGTATGGTTACTTTCTGAATTCACCAATGTTTTAATTATCCACATTAAATCTTCAAACAGTTTACCTCATCAGGTTGTGAGAAGTTTGGTGGGAAACGATACCGCAGCCAGTGTAGTCCGGCGGGTTGGTCAAGCAGCCGACAATCCTCCACCCGAGTGGGGCGGGATGAGTTATGGCCCCACCAGCCAGCCAGCCCCGATTTGGTGCCCTCCGACAGGGACGTGTTACACGCACCACGCGGCTCTAAAACAACATGACATAATCATGATTGGCAATGAAGATCACTATCATAACTCATAACTTTTTTATCATGCAGCCACTCGAGAAAATATCCCCTTTACCATCAACTAACCACTCACTAACCCCTCAACCCAAGATTACACACTGTCAGTGTCACTGACCTTCTTTAAACCACAAACTGACTGAATCTCAAATCCCATTTATCTCTCCAACGTGCATACCTCGTTCACACACTGACCCTTTCCCAGAAAGATCACTCACTGACTGCCCAGTGACCGATCACTGACCTTTCACCAGGATGCAGCTCCTTCACTCACTACCCATCCACTGACCACTCACCAGAGCGGGGCTGACACTGCGCCTCCTTCACACACCAGGCGCAAGCTTCTCCGTGCCATAGACTGAGCGCGGTGGTTGCCGTGGTGACAGATCCCTGCCCAAACACAGTGCAGGCGCCGCAGTCAGAGAGCGCGGGACAGACGCCGGGGCAGGAACCGGACCGCACGGAGGACAGACACAGCTGGGGGACAATAATAGCATGGATAAGAAAAATCATCGATATATATATGTAACGCATATGTACTCATACATTCAATCAATACCTGAACAAACGAGTTAGCCTGTTATCATCATTACATATGAAACTGGCTACATTGTAACATGTATACAAATAACACAAATTTGAACAGTAATCATAATTATCCAACCTTGCAACCACAAATTTAACCAGCAACAAATCATAGAGTAATGGGGGATATAAAGGGTCAAGAAATCCCACATCAATCATTTTTTCCCATCTTCCTCATTGTTTTTGCCTTTTGCCCTCCCCAGTTAATGCATACACTGAACGGCAGGCAGATTTTCCCTCCATGACCAGCCACTGACCCTCACCTGCTTGCTGGCGCGGTGTATGCATCCCTGGGTGGAGTCGGCCGGCTTTTTGAGGCACCACACACACTCGGGGTCGGCCAGGCAGTGGTCCTGGTTGCTGTATTCATGGCACACGTCAGTGTTATACAGCGGGTCGTTCTGAAGTTACACAACATACAATTTAGCAGAGCTTTGACAGATAATAATCAGTGATTATTGATAGATGATAATATGGGCCTTATCATTACAGTGAACGTCCACAACAACAGAACCCAATTTGCAGTCACAAATCTTTCAATTGCTGGGCCAGATGCGGGTTTTGGGAAAAGAGGAGGGATGCACTTAAGAGATCTCACGGGTTTTGTATGTGCGGTCGATGGCAGATATGCAAAAACCCATGAAAATTAAATATTTTGGTGAGAAAAAGTGGACATTCGTTTTTTCCATTGTTGAGGATATTCATTGTACTCTCACTGCCATTCTGTATGAATGCTGTTTTTGTGACCTAAATTATCATCATACAGTGCTGAGATTCTGCATATCATAAAAAATGATCATTACAACATTGGACTTCCCAGAAATTAATGATAGTGGCCCTGGCAACTAACCTTGTTCCTGGCGACTGCGGTGGGGACTGTGTAAGCCACAAGGTCTCCCAGCATGCTGCCCTTGTAGCCTCCTGAGATGAGCAGAGTGTTGCCGAACGCTGCCACGGCAACGTGAGAGAAGCGCCCCTTGTGGTCAGCATTCACACCACCTGCAGCGGATGACGGAAACATGCGAATCAGAAAACATATTCACTCAGTTTGCAATACACATGAACAGTTGAATCAGTTTCACTTGTCCTTGATCTAGGGAATAGATCAAATAGATGTAAAAAGAATCAAGTAACAGAAACAGAACAGAACAAGTAACAGGTGTCAGAATGCCGCATTAGTCTAAAAATATGGGCAATCAAGAAAGATCTTCTGTGACAAGGTGGATCACTCCCCTAGTACGTGTAGTTGTAAAAGCCCTAAAAGTTTACCTGGAAAAGCGTCCTCCAGCTGTTTGTGATCGACCCAGCGGTGGCATCCCAAGTGGTAGAAGTGAATCGCCCCATCGTAGCAGATCTCCTGGATAAACAAAATCACCCGTTAAAAAATGCCAGAAATTGACTGCCTTCATTGAAAAACAGTCACTAAGTCTGCAAATGTGCATAAGGTGTGCGTGGTTTCACTGACCTCGTCGTTATGTATATGTGCATTGCCTCCGTACAGCACCATGTAGTTGCCAATGACAACGGCCGAGTGGAAGGCACGGTCTTTGGGCGGCTCCACCGATAGGTCAGGAGAGCTCAGCAGTGACCAGTACTCGCCGTCTACAGTACAACACGTGCAATAGTACAACTTAGTACAACAAAGTACAAGTAAAAAGTATTTGTGTGTCATCTGCAGTACAACAAACACAGTGAGTACTTTTCCTGGTTTTGAGTGCGAAGACAGTACTTGTTTACAGTACTACATTGAATGGTGACATTATTTAATAGTACTCCTTCTCTGTAGTAACATATACAGATAAAAAGGAAGAGCAGTACTCCTGGTTTGCAATATGATAAGAAAACATGAACAGTGCATCTGAGAACCATTATCAAGAATGACGTCACATGGAGGTGGCGCTTGTGACAGCATTCTTGATAATGGTCTTCAGGTGTGAAGACTGAAAACTTTGAATTAGTAAGTTTAAACACCAGATTTACACTAAAATTACTCATTAGAAAATCCAATGAAATTGTATTTTTTTAAATGTAACAGTTCAAATGTATTGCTTTGTACTGCTTGTTTTACATATCAAATGTAAAATATTCCAACTTACCAATGTGAAATGCATGCAGTAAGTTTGTCCTTTTGGGAAAACGGGCATTATCAGGGAGAAAACCACCAAAAACGAGCAGTGATCGTGACTCGGGATGGAACACTGTCGAGTGGCCAACCTGAAATCACACAATTATGCAATGTAAACATACATTACGTTTGGTGAAAGCACCATAGACAAGTCAATTGTTTTTGTGTTTTCTTTCACCATATTCATATAGGCTTTGTAGAAATTGAATTAAATTGTGTTCTATGAATGGTAATCTTCCCTTGACTTCTCCTTCTCCTTCAATCTTTTAAATATTTGACAACTCTCATAACTAAAGCATTTTTAATAACTACATATCGTTAAAATTGCAATTACATTGAAAGTAACAAAAATCATTCCGCCTACCAGCCTCCTATCCTGTGTCTTCCCCCTCGGGGAACAAACTCGTGTCCAGCCCGCGCTGGACTGACCAAGTTTGAGACGGAACATGTCGGAGAGAAATTGACCATCAGTCGTCCGGCCGCCAAACAGGTAGAGATGGCCTGCGGAGGGGTCGCCAGTAGCTGGCACGTGGGTGATGGTGGGAGACGCGACCGGCCGCGGGACCACAGCACTCTGCAAGTGTGTTTATCAATGTAAATTGTGAGCATTGAATAGAGGACACGATTATAGCTCAATAGCAATGAAATGAATCCAAACCAACTCAATATCTCAAACATTTCTATATCCACTACTCAATATCCTATATACAGTGGGATATGTTTATCTAAAACTCTGATTAGTGAAATTTATGGATAACTCAAGCCAATTCTTAGACATTTACATTGTACATTGATATTACATTACATTATAAGTCCATCCGCATATAATACCTTAAAATCCAGCCCCCCAACCCTGCTTACTCAAGTTTGCTACTAGCTTCCTTAAAATTCAAATTGCCACCATCAAACTCACCTGTTCGGCCAGCAGTGACCAGCCGTTATTGGCCGTGTTATACAGCCACAGTTCGTTGCTATGGTCACCGTTGCTAAGGATGCCCCCAAACACGTAGAAGTTCATGTTGGCGGTGGCGGCTGCCGCCTGGTAACGGGCAGCCGGCCAGGGGGACGAGCGGTACAGAGTCTTGTACTGACCACCAGCAAAGTCATACCTAAACACACCAGGTCATATGTGTGTCTGCTGATTGATAAGTGAATCGACAAAAAATGTACATTGTGCGTATATCTGTTGGTCAATTGCAAATTTATTAAACCAATCTACACGTAGCAATAACTAGGTATAGCAGGACCTCGCTATTTCGATATTGCTTACCACAAACTTTCTGTTACCTCAACTCTTGAGGTTAGTTTCATTTCCCTTCAACTACATTACGAACATATGTTAGCTTGATATATCGCATATTGGCTAGTATCTGGAACAGTTTACTGTTCTCGAGTAGCGAGTTCGCCCTGTATAACAGCACAGCCTACCTGACGAGTTCGTCGAGCACGTCGTTGTGAGTGTATCCCCCGAACAGGTAGAGGGCGCCGAGGTGCTCGATCCATGCGCCCACGTGGCCGGCACGCGGCCGCACACCCGTGGGGGACAGGCGGTACCTGCAGAGGGTGACCAAAGCAGTATTATACAGCAGACTTGGGGTCAATTATAATTGGCATTGGCGTAATTGTAATTAATTACACTTTTCCCCACAATTGTAATTGTAATTGACCATTTCACATATACTGTAATTGTAATTGACCATTTCACATTTGCTGTAATTGTAATTGACCATTTCAGATATGCCGTGATTGTAATTGACCTCCAGTTCATACTCGATTTGGTCATGATTAATTCATTGGTGTATTGGCCATATCTCCCTTTGCTTACAAAGATGATTCAAAGTTAAGTGAAACCCCAAGAACAATGTCTGTTAGGTAAATGTAACTTGCATTGTCAGCTTTCTTTAATCTTTTGTTCACTTTACAACAGAGGTTAACAGGCAGGACAGCCGTAATTATAAGAAACAAAGCAAGTATGGTGGTCTAAAGAAGTTAAAAACTTTAAATTAAGTTAAACAATTGTAACAATCCTCATTTTACCAGAAGATTGAGATAATTGAAAAATGTAGATGAATGATAATTGGAAAAAAGGGGTTGCTATGTACAGCGAACACTCAATGAACATTTGTAAATCACTATAAATAGACAAAACCGTCGTTCGTTCTTGTGACGTATCAGGCTCGCCCTTCAGACTCGCCGTGATACGCCCCAAGAACACACCAGATAAAATAATTCATGTTACACAACGAACCTGGTTTTGTATTTATCATTCTTTTTGAAACAATCAGAACATAGTTTTAAAAATGTGAAAAAGAAGTCCGGCTGAGAACAAGCATGATAACCATAGTATCACCCCTGTTCGAACAAGGGTGATAACCCTCTCCAGATTACTCCAGATACTTCTGGGTCATGATAACCAATGAAATTACATGAAAAAGAATGATAAAACTTCTTTGACTGTAAGTTAAACTGGAAATTCTAATCTAATTACATTTCAAAAGGCTATTTTCGGTAGCTGGCAGAATTTTTAGACCAAATCGATGCCTCTTATTAAAAATTTCAAGCAGTTATACTTCAAATCTAACATAAAAAATTATATATTTGGATTTCAAAATGCATTTTAAATTATAAGGAAATATCACTTATTAATTGAAAAAAGGTAATTATATTTGTAATTGTGATTGACAACTTAAATCATTATAAAATGTAATCAGCTAGCATACCCATAATTGTAATTGAAATTGTAATTGACACTGAAATAAAATTTGTAATTGTAATTGAAAATCGTAATTGACCCCAAGTCTGGTGGAGACGCAGTAATATACAGTTGAACCTCCCTATCAAGACCACACCGGAAATGTACTTAAGTGCACTCCATAGAGGTGGTCTCTTCATAGAGGTTCCTGTTGGTCTCATTATAGGACTGCAAGAAATGGTCTTATGATACAGGTGGTCACATTACAGAGGTGATCTTAATTGAGGTTCTACTGTACTCTTTATTCGACAGACTGGCAGAGGAACTAGTGGCACCTTCACAAATACCCAGAAAAAGACCATGACACAGACCCACACATATATATGGTCAACTCACGGCAACAGGTCCCAATTGATGGAATTCTACGAAACATTGCATTAATAACATATACATTGTCAGGTAAAAACAAATGTTGTCAATGAATCAACAACAATAAAAATCTAAACATAACAAAATAACTGAATTTCAACAGACAAGTTCTAAAATTCTACCCAAAACATAACTGAGTAGAAAGCAAGTGCAACTAAACTAAATTTATGTAAAACCAAACAACTGAACTCATAATTTGATAAAGCATCAACTAACAATTCGGTCTCAGTGATTCTGAAAATATTCTACAAAAATCAACTTCATTTCTCATTATTTTCAAAATTATAAAAAAAATTGTCAACCTTACAAAAAGAAAATAAATGAGCAAAGTGACATACACATGTTTATAAAATAAATTGTCAGGTAAATATATTTTCATTCTTATCTATTCAGTTGTCTCAATGACTACAAGTTGCTAAAGTTCTATAAATGAACACAATTTATTTAGGGACCACCATACCTAAAATTTGAAGTGACCAAACAACAATTTCAAATTATTGGAAATGTTGATTTGTTACACTTTGCAATAATTACTATCATTTTGCAGCAGGGTTGTGACAACTAATTTGTAGTTTGAGAAAATCAGGTAACATTTTTGGGACAGGTGATTGTGAAAAAAGGGATTCATTTAGGTGCAGGTCGGTCGGGTAAAAGAAGAAAAAATGTTTGAAAATGCAAGTCGGTCAAAAAAAGTTGAAATAATATGGTTCGGGTTGGAAGATAAAAAGATTTTAAAGAAATTGGTATCAGAATGTCTACTAATCATAATGCTCCATAAATGCAGAAAATAGTAACTGTCAGCCACTCATCATTCATCTTGACCAGTCCATGGAAATGTGAATCTTTTTAGTGATATGATAATATTAATTCTCCGACGTCCACATTTGATCAGCAGTTTACTGGTCAATTGTTTTTGTTATCCGGAATACAAGATATAATTAGATGAGGCACCAAGACAGTACCGATCATAGAAAGTCTGAAAAATGTCTTCGATACTCCATCTGCCATGACAGTTCCTTACTTTTGACATTGGGGGCCATCAGGTCACAAACACGGACAAGCAGTTCCCATCTATGTTAAATTTATAAAGGCAGCTATCCAGCATTGTATGTGAGCTGGTTGTTTTGGAAACCATGGAGTATTATTAGTTCACGACCTTCACCTTTACTCCGGCCCTCTGGATCATGTGACTCTTGTCGGTCATAAAAAAAAATGGATAGAAAGTCAAACCGCGACTGTCAAAGAAAAAAAAAACACTGATTGCTAGCTAAGTCGGTGGTTGACTAAAAAAAATGTTGGTAGGTGAAATGTTTGCTCTGTCGGGGTGTAATTGAGAGGGTCGGCGTGCTTGCCAACTACAGATATAGTTGGACTGGCTTTACCTATCATTACATAGAAAACCTCACTTCCACCCCAGTCCCTGACTGATAAAGATCCTAGATTATGAACGCCATCAAATGTGTTTCATCAAAAAAAGTTTGCGAAAAACCTAAAGAACAAAAATCCACTGACCAAGTGCTGCGTCCGTGAGGCGAGTTGGGTTGCCATGGCGCAGTCGCCGCCCACATAGCTCGCATCGCACACACACACTCTGCTGTACCAAAGGCGAGGTGGAGAGGTGCACGTACCGCAGCGCGTTGCCACATGTCAGGGGCACGTGTCGCGCTCCCGCATCACCCGCTCGACCCGGCTCACACACACAACTGAAACCCCGCCTCGGTAAAATGTGAATGAATAAACTTTATGGTGTAAAAACTTGATGAAGTCATATAAATAGCATGATGATTGTAACTTTTCACTAATCCTGGAAGGCAGTGTTTATATATTTTTTTTTATGTTATTTATAGTAAATGAATGAACATTATGGTCTTCTTTCCATGTTTTGCAGACTTGAAATCTACAAATGAATACTTTGTTTTGTTTTGTTTTCAATATATAATTGTCTATACTTTAGAGACAACTCGATGCTTTACAAATGAGGAGATTGAAGAGATTGATTTGTATTTAATTGTGCAAGAAAAAACAGCTACATACGTGTGAGTGTTGACATCACATGATCCCCGCGATGAGCAGTTGAATGGACAGTCAGTCACGCTAAACTTGGCATAAAACCCTGTCAGAAAGTAGTTCCTATCACTGTAGAAATATATCAGCATCTGAAAAAATAGCAATGAAAATGCTTGTACTACCAAAATTGCTTCTTGAATAGTTTAGATTTGAAACTTTTGTCTCTATTTTCGATTTTGAAATAAAAAATAGAATTGCTTAATCATTTCCAACTGTGCACAAATCCTGGAAGGCAGTGTTTATTTATAGCAGTTTCAATCTAACACAGACACAACTTAACTGGAACCAAATCCAGCAAAATGATGTTCAGGTGTGTTTTTAAAATCAATATTTTTGGAGGACATTTAGCTATTTGAAGATGTTCGACACTAACATAATATTCATACATGTAGTAAACTAATTATGTACATGTACATGCATGTTTGACTTACATATCCCGAAGTAGCGACGATGTTGTCTGGCAGTGTCTCCCCGCTGTATGAGCCGACCAGTGGACTGTCATACGAGTTGCCATCATACACAAACAGGTAGTCATAGGAACACTCCGTTTCCATGGACACAAACTCCAGATTGATCAACTTGCCAGTTTCGTTTGCTTAAAATTGAAATGGAGTAATCAATGTGAATGAGACAATATAAATACAAAAGTGAAAGTGTGTTTGTTATAGAGATCACATCTTTTAAAATCTTAATTCTAGGTTTTGTTTTTTTACATGATATATTACATATAACAATGCAAGTCAAAAGTGTTTTCTAACATATGTACATGTTTATAAAAGTTAACACAAAAAGAGCAAATTGTGAGGCCAGAGAAAACTTCAAGGGAAAATTTACAAATTTTTAACTTTTAAAGATCACAAAGATTGTTATGCTGTAAACACATAAAAATGAACGCTCTGGAATAGAGCTTTTTAATTTGGTTTCACTATTTTTTTCAAATAAAATGTTAAGGGGGATATGTAGATTAAACGATACAAGGATGTGAAGTAATGAATACCAATACAGTGTACGAATATCCGTCTTTAGACAAACTTTCTGCCTGTCATCAATGCTTGAACAGCATTTGCCCTTTACCCACGAGATCAGGTATCTTTCAATGAAACTGACAAAACTTTACTGCCTCCTCACCAATGATGAGCCATTCGCAGTGAGCCGGACTGGAGGGTATTTGCCAGCACCATCTGTGATGATCCCCCATGAGCTGGTGAAAACTTTACGGCCCTTACAGCTGCCGACTAAACCCAGCTGTAGCACAGCAGCAGCAGCTGTAACCCCCAGCTGCCCAGCACTAGTCATTATTCACTGAAAAAGAAAAAGAAAAGTCCTTAAAAAAACAATTGTAATTCCAAATCGGAAAAGCTAGGCCTGCCATTATACTTATATTTCCCCCGGTAAAATGTGTTGTTATGTATGGTAGTTCGATGGTCACTGGCTAAAATCTCCCTTATGTTCAACCTGCATTTTTCTACATGGTACCCATCATTAATTCTGCTATCTTCTATGTTATTAATTATTATGGCTAGTAAACTTTTTGCTTCCCAGTAAAATGTGTTGTTATGTATGGTAGTTTGATTCATTTCCTTTTTTGCTTTGTAAGTCCTGTAATTGTGTTTTCTGCGATTGTATTTGTTCTTTGTAACTGTATTTAAACATGTATTATGTATTTTTTTTTTAGTATGTGTGTAATATTTCTATGGGACCATTGTAATCTATGTATATATAGTATTATGGATGAGTCTGAAATAAACGTAAATAATAAAAAATACCACAGAATACTGAAGATAAAAATTAAAGGAAATATCAATTCATTTGCAGGCATCTTTTTCCATATTTTTACTCACATGATTACACAGTATCAGCTGCACAGTATCAATAATCATGTAAGTTCCATTCAGAAATTGCTGAATTTGCAATGAATATATTCATTTAGAATTATTATTTCTCAAAATACACTCAATATATGACAAATTATGTGTGTTTTGGAGATCATTGTAGTTGTAGTGTGGTTGATCAAGACCAACCACCATGTTTCATAGGAGTTCCTGTTGAATCTCATTATAGGACTGCAAGAAATGGTCTTGCGATACAGGTGGTCACGTACCCAGAGGTGATCTTAATTGAGGTTCTACTGTCCTCTTTGACCTTGACCAGACTGGCAGAGGAACTAGTGGCACCTTCACAAATACCCAGAAAAAGACCATGACACAGACCCACACATATATATGGTCAACTCACGGCAACAGGTCCCAATTGATGGAATTCTACGAAACATTGCATTAATAACATATACATTGTCAGGTAAAAACAAATGTTGTCAATGAATCAACAACAATAAAAATCTAAACATAACAAAATAACTGAATTTCAACAGACAAGTTCTAAAATTCTACCCAAAACATAACTGAGTAGAAAGCAAGTGCAACTAAACTAAATTTATGTAAAACCAAACAACTGAACTCATAATTTGATAAAGCATCAACTAACAATTCGGTCTCAGTGATTCTGAAAATATTCTACAAAAATCAACTTCATTTCTCATTATTTTTCAAAAATTATAAAAAAAAATTGTCAACCTTACAAAAGAAAAATAAATGAGCAAAGTGACATACACATGTTTATAAAATAAATTGTCAGGTAAATATATTTTCATTCTTATCTATTCAGTTGTCTCAATGACTACAAGTGCTAAAGTTCTATAAATGAACACAATTTATTTAGGACCACCATACCTAAAATTTGAAGTGACCAAACAACAATTTCAAATTATTGGAAATGTTGATTTGTTACTATACGTAACTATACAGTTACACAATATACATATCATTTTGTCATAGGCCTCATTGGAGGACACATGAAAAAACCCATTACCTATCATTGCAGAGACAGAAAACCTCACCTCCACCCCAGTCCCTGACTGATAAAGATCCTAGATTATTGAACGCCATCAAAATGTGTTTCATCAAAAAAAAGTTTGCGTAAAACCTAAGAACAAAAATCCACTGACCAAGTGCTGCGTCCGTGAGACGAGTTGGTTGCCATGGCGCAGTCGTCGCCCACATAGCCTGCATCGCACACACACTCTGCTGTACCAAAGGCGAGTGGAGAGGTGCACGTACCGTGCGTGCCACACATGTCAGGGCACGTGTCACGCTCACACGCATCACCCGCTCGACCCGGCTCACACACACAACTGAAACCCCGCCGGGTAAAATGTGAATGAATAAACTTTATGGTGTAAAAACTTGATGAAGTCATATAAATAGCATGATGATTGTAACTTTTCACTAATCCTGGAAGGCAGTGTTTATATATTTTTTTTTATGTTATTTATAGTAAATGAATGAACATTATGGTCTTCTTTCCATGTTTTGCAGACTTGAAATCTACAAATGAATACTTTGTTTTGTTTTTTTTTCAATATATAATTGTCTATACTTTAGAGACAACTCGATGCTTTACAAATGAGGAGATTGAAGAGATTGATTTGTATTTAATTGTGCAAGAAAAAACAGCTACATACGTGAGTGTTGACATCACATGATCCCCGCGATGAGCAGTTGAATGGACAGTCAGTCACGCTAAACTTGGCATAAAACCCTGTCAGAAAGTAGTTCCTATCACTGTAGAAATATATCAGCATCTGAAAAATAGCAATGAAAAAATGCTTGTACTACCAAAAATTACTTCTTGAATAGTTTAGATTTGAAACTTTTGTCTCTATTTTCGATTTTGAAATAAAAATAGAATTGCTTAATCATTTCCAACTGTGCACAAATCCTGGAAGGCAGTGTTTATTTATAGCAGTTTCAATCTAACACAGACACAACTTAACTGGAACCAAATCCAGCAAAATGATGTTCAGGTGTGTTTTAAAATCAATATTTTTGGAGGACATTTAGCTTTTTGAAGATGTTCGATTAATTAACATAATATTCATACATGTAGTAAACTAATTATGTACATGTACATGCATGTTTGACTTACATATCGAAGTAGCGGCGATGTTGTCTGGCAGTGTCTCCCCGCTGTATGAGCCGACCAGTGGACTGTCATACGAGTTGCCATCATACACAAACAGGTAGTCATAGGAACACTCCGTTTCCATGGACACAAACTCCAGATTGATCAACTTGCCAGTTTTTTTTTGCTTAAAAATTGAAAATGGAGTAATCAATGTGAATGAGACAATATAAATACAAAAGTGAAAGTGTGTTTGTTATAGAGATCACATCTTTTAAAATCTTAATTCTAGGTTTTGTTTTTTTACATGATATATTACATATAACAATGCAAGTCAAAAAGTAACACAAAAAAGAAAGTTTTCTTTTAAAACTTAATATGTACATGTTTATAAAAGTGTTTTTAACACATGTTTATAAAAAGTTAAAAAAAGAGCAAATTGTGAGGCCAGAGAAAACTTCAAGGGAAAATTTACAAATTTTTAACTTTTAAAGATCACAAAGATTGTTATGCTGTAAACACATAAAAATGAACGCTCTGGAATAGAGCTTTTTAATTTGGTTTCACTATTTTTTTCAAATAAAATGTTAAGGGGGATATGTAGATTAAACGATACAAGGATGTGAAGTAATGAATACCAATACAGTGTACGAATATCCGTCTTTAGACAAACTTTCTGCCTGTCATCAATGCTTGAACAGCATTTGCCCTTTACCCACGAGATCAGGTATCTTTCAATGAAACTGACAAAACTTTACTGCCTCCTCACCAATGATGAGCCATTCGCAGTGAGCGGACGGAGGGTATTTGCCAGCACCATCTGTGATGATCCCCCATGAGCTGGTGAAAACTTTACGGCCCTTACAGCTGCCGACTAAACCCAGCTGTAAGCACAGCAGCAGCAGCTGTAACCCCAGCTGCCCAGCACTAGTCATTATTCACTGAAAAAGAAAAGAAAAGTCCTTTAAAACATACAATTGTAATTCCAAATCGGAAAAAGCTAGGCCTGCCATTATACTTATACTTCCCCGGTAAAATGTGTTGTTATGTATGGTAGTTCGATGGTCACTGGCTAAAATCTCCCTTATGTTCAACCTGCATTTTTCTACATGGTACCATCATTAATTCTGCTATCTTCTATGTTATTAATTATTATGGCTAGTAAACTTTTGCTTCCCCAGTAAAATGTGTTGTTATGTATGGTAGTTTGATTCATTTCCTTTTTGCTTTGTAAGTCCTGTAATTGTGTTTTCTGCGATTGTATTTGTTCTTTTGTAACTGTATTTAAACATGTATTATGTACTCTTTTTTTAGTATGTGTGTAATATTTCTATGGACCATTGTAATCTATGTATATATAGTATTATGGATGAGTCTGAAATAAACGTAAATAATAAAAAATACCACAGAATACTGGAAGATAAAAATTAAAGGAAATATCAATTCATTTGCAGGCATCTTTTCCATATTTTACTCACATGATTACACAGTATCAGCTGCACAGTATCAATAATCATGTAAGTTCCATTCAGAAATTGCTGTTTTGAATTTGCAATGAATATATTCATTTGTGAATTATTTTCAAAATACACTCAATATATGACAAATTATGTGTGTTTTGGAGATCATTGTAGTGTGGTTCGCTTGAGTAAACACCATGTTTAATCTTAGTATCCCCTAGAAACATAAATGTAGTCTACTAGTAGGCTGGTGAACAAATTAAAACCCACTCAGACTATGTATATTCACCCGGCACCATACCAAAATACTGTAACAAAATAAAAGCCCAGGTTCAATAGCAGAAAATAAGATACCTGGAAATAATTTACATGGAAAACATCTGAGAATAGATAGGGGTATAAATCTTGACTAATTAGCACCTTGGGAGGAATAATGTGCATAATTTGAAACCGGCAATAAGAAAATTTGTCAAATTTCTTGTCTGTGGTGGTTGTGCTTTTGTTACACCATGGTAAAACCTATATAGTTTCTATGCCAGTGTCCCACAAAGTGCACCACTTCTCTACCTCATATTTATGGGGCCTAGCTACTACCATCAGCGTTATACAATATGCAACAGCTGATCCAAAACACAGTCTCCCACAACCAGTCTAGTAATTAACCACAATTATGTACCTTTAGTCACCAGTTGCTAACTAGATCTAATGTGAATGAATAGGATAGGGGAATATCGCCAATAATTATCTGTTAGTATGTAATCAACCATTTCAGTCACTAGTACTAGTAGTAGCCCCAATCTTGTCGCGATCTATATATTTATGATATAAAGTTGTATAAGGCTATATATACATGTACAATGCTACAGTTTTTGTGACTAGTAGTAGTGACACTACTACTCTACAGAAAAGATGTCGTCAATTATCAAATCATAAAGAACTATACGTCAACCAGATCCCAGGATAACTTATACAGTCTATAAAATCTATGATTACTATGCGATTTACTTACTTGTGGTGTGAATTATACTACAATTAACTCTATAACTCATATATTCGCAATTGTTTTGCAATGTTTTTAATTTATCCCTAGACTATCCATTATGCGATCGACTTTAATAGTATCACAATATTGAGAAAAATAACGTCCAAACAATATTTTTTCAAACACAAACATGGTCATGTCTGCAATCAGGACAGTTAATATAGCTTAGTTTGCATTATGAAAATGAAACCGCCGCTTAATCTCTTATCTTTATTGATTGGGTCCTTTCTGATATGGCTTTGATATAATATATATATATAAAAGATGTGTGTAGAAATACAGAATGTACATCATAATGTAAACATTTATTATACAGATCACATTTTTCAGTCCCGATTTTTAATTGTAACATTGGACCATAATAATAATAATAACATTAGACCATATACTGTTTTTACACAAATGTCTCCACTTCTTAAGTTTAAATATTTTCTATTTCGAAAGGGAACTTTTAGACAAAAATATGAAAACAAATTATCATTTCAATACATGCACAAAAACATCGGCTTATTTTTACAAGAATGTTCAAACTAGTGATAGCATCTTTTACAGTTGTATGAATAGAATAAAGCTGTAATAAAAGAGTAAAATGTAATTTACATTCTCACATTTTAGTGAAAAAGTACAATGTAGTGTCAACGGGATAATATTAATCACTGAACTGATGTAAAAATATGCAAGTAAGTTCAATATCAAGAGTACCATGTGCATATAATAGGATTTCCAAAGTAAAGTTTGCTATTGCATTGTAGTCTAGTATAGGATTTAAAATTATTATTTTTCTAGCCATTTTTGTAGCAATTCAGGCTATAGTTAATGATATCTGTTATATTGCCGCCATGGCGTGTATATACACGTATGGAAGTATATTTACAAAAGGGTAAAATACTGGTTATACAGATCGAGATCGTACTGCTAACCAAACATTGTACATTTTGTTAATATTTACACATGAATAAAATTGTAGAGCTACATACTAAAATTCCTATTACTCATTATTATAGTTACAAATCCTTTAACTGCTTGTACTGTTGAACCAGTTTATTGAGATTTGCATGCTGCCGCTCAACAAGCTGGCTAAGAAGGCTCATCCTCTGCTCCTCGAGATGGTGCAGTTCAAATTGTACAAGAAAGTTCGGATCTGGCCCTGGGTTGTTTGCTGATGCCGATCGCTGTTGGGTTCCTCTGAGCTCTGCTAGTAAGAGCTTATGGTTTTCAAGACTGATTTCCAGATGCAGCTGATTTTCCTTCAGATTTTTCAGCTCATCATTTATCCTACGTTGAAGTTGTGCCATTTGCTCACTGCGTGTGGGGTCCTGTGGGACAGATGAGCCTTTTGGCGCAGCCATCCAGTCGCGAAACTGCTTATCCAGCTCCTCCACTTTTTGCTTGATTGCCCTGAGTGCCTCAGGCTCTTGCTGATCGTCAGACGGCTCCTGAAATCACAAAACCACTATCACTTTGTTTGTATATTCTAATCTTAGTCACTAGCAATAGAAGATGTAGTGTACGTAGTCCTGAGACATATCCTTATCATTTTGAAGAAGTGCCTGTGCTGAGAATCACATTTGTAAATTTCATTTTAACAGACTCCTAACTAGTGCTGCATATCGGTGACAATTTCAATATCGATTATCGGTTCAGGCCAAACGATAGATAACCGATAGTATCGTGAGTATTTATATGTCGAAAATTAATCAATATATATGTATATTGATTAACTTTCGACGTAAAAATACTCGAGATACTATTGACGTTTTATGAACAACTGTATATATTTTTGATTGACGTTTTGATTGCAGTGTTTGTGTATTGATTTTAATTTTACCACGTACAACACATTTGCGTTTGAGTCAATCCACTAAAATAATTTTAACTGTGTCACGCCGGTAGCGCGGGAAAACATGTCTGAGCTACTCTATTTGCGTCGTGATAATTTTCATATATAATATCATATTATATAAATGCATTTTGCATCGGGTACTAGTACACACTTGCCAAAATGGCGACTGGCAAGGAAACTGATGTCAATGTGTTTTCATCCCGATGACACTGCTTCTAAATGCCATTTGACGGGTTTTATATAATGAAACATGTGACAGGATCTTACATGTCATGGGTACATCAATACACAATCAATAAATAAAGTAAATACGTAAATAAAACAACGTATGTAAGTAGACAATAGGAGATCAATAGAGCTGCCGAGCAGACGATATATAGCGATATATAGGAGACGATAGCACGATAATATCGGGAAAAAGCCACTATCGTTGCATGGCGATATTGCAAGATCAAATCGATTCTCGTTTGGCGTTTCTTTACGAGCAATTAACCGATAGTCCGATATATCGTTGCAGTACTACTCCTAACTAGTCTGTAGCTATGATAATCTGCTTGTTTTACACCGAATTTAAAATAACACCACTCCAGCATAACTTACTACCTGTTCGACACCACAAGGGACTTCTGTTGGGTTACTTTCTGTTGAGTTAGTTTCCTGCAGCTGCCCAGCAAGCATATTGGATTTGTTAAACAGGTCAGTTACTGTGTGTATAAGATCCTGGCATTCCTGATCCTGCAAATACATAATTCATACAAACTTTCCACGATTATTTCTCAATTTAATCCCAGCCACAGCTTTAGCTGGGAGAGGGACTATCTGTTTTTCGATTTGCGTTATTCTATGCCCGACAATTTGAAGAAAACTAAGGAGTGTTATGACCCCAAACACTCATATCCCGCTAAGAATGAACCCTAGGCGGACCCAATCATTTTGGTGTTCATACAGCCTATAGTTATGTTATAATATTGATACTGTTTTGACTGTTTATTTGTCGAAGTTGAAGTGTACGTCATGGTACGTCGAGCGTCAAAGAGTAAACCTACAGAATGACGTAAAACGTGTCAAACATTAACCCATTTGTTAGTAATTACGCCACACGTCAGATACAGCACCGTTTAACGTAAACTCTTACGAACGCCATCAAAACAAATAAACAATTCATGGCGATCAACGTTTATTATTTTAAATGTAAGAATGTTGCTATAATAAAGCATTTAAACTTTATTTGTGTTTATATCATACGCTTCCTATGTAGTGTTCCTGTCCATCATGCTTATAATGTAATACAATAGAAAACATAATTAACTATCAAATGTTCAAAGGTGCTGGGACTAATTTTGTACTCCAATGAGTACGTTTCTAGTTTCATTTGATATCTTTAAAAGTGGAAAGAGTCACAGAGTAGGTTGAGGAAACAGTATGGGTGTCCAGTCTGTAATATCATCATGGTGCTGGGATTTAAAAATAGTAACTCATGATCAGGAAGGGTTATTATTATGGAAATATTGTTGCTAGAATTAACCACAGAAATGTATTCATTTAACATGAGATTTAAATTTGATAATATACATTTTGTAAAAGAAGTGTCTGTGCTAGGAATTAGGAATTATTTTTGTACTCTGCATTTCAACAGATGCCTGTCCTCATCAAATTTGTTTCACACTAAATTTGAAATAACACAATTTCAGCATCACTTAGTACCTCGGGACAGTAACGTTTCTGAGAACTAGCAATCAGCTTATCAATCAGCAGCTGTTTCACATCCACCAGTTCCTGCCAGGCTTCCACGTTTTTGCTGAGTGGAACTTCACGCTTGTCAACAGGCTTTTGCTGCAAGTATATAATTCATATATAACATGTCTTCTCCGTTTCCATGATCCCGGTGCCCATGGTTAGATATAATCATAGAAATGTATTCACGTAATATTAATATTTGAATTGAGAACACGCTACATGTGATATGAAAGTAAAAACGTCACAACAGTGACCAACAGCTGGACCAAATAATAATAATAATCCTATTCAAACGAAGAAATCACAAAAACAAATCCACATTGTTTGGACATTTCCGTCTTAGGTACTAGATTAGAATAATAATAATGATAGAAGGAATACATACGTAATGCTCGGCGATTATTCTTATTACATTCGCTATGTGAATATATCCGTCCATGCATGGATTTTTTTCCATTTCCATTTTAACAAATAAAAAATAACTTTGTTTTTATATTGTGTATCATAACATTTACAAGAGCGTCATAGTACGTAATAACGCACGGCTTATCTTACGTTCAGAGCGACTCGCGTTATTATTAGTACGGCAGACGTTTGAGAGCACTCACGTTATTATTAGCATGAGGCGCTCTTTCAAGTCGTTTCACTATCTCCCTCCATCTGACTCTGTCGCTTGCCAAGAATTCAATTTGAGATGGATCAACCCCCAGTTTTCAAGATCTCTATGCATACTTTTTTAAACCATTTCTGCTTTTGTCCTCCTCTTAGCTTTTTTTATAACTCTATGGTATTCATTGCTTGTTTACATGCACTGTACTCTTGTATAGCATGACGTACCATACCACCGTATCTGTCCTTTCATCACGCATCTACACTCCATTCATTATAATCCAGTATTTCTTTCAGGTTCACATTTGACATTTGCAAGCTTTCATTTCTATCAATGAATGGTTGATTTGATTGGCAGACGCATTTTTATTATCATTCCTGGCCTCCTGACTATTAGATCTAGCCCCACCCCTTTTACTACGCATGCCCATATTTGGACAGTGTGATATGCAACATATCGCCACTGTGGCCCATTTATAATTACTACTTGCAGTGTGAAAAACCTTGGTCTCGCAGTATATTATCAAATTTCCTATGCAAAGAATTATATGTGTAATTTTCATTTTAACAGACTGCTAAGTAGTATGTAGCTATGATAATCAGCTTTGTTTCACATTTAAAATAACACTTCAGCATCACTTCAATTATACTAGTACCTGTATTAGGCCACAAAGGACACTTTCTGTTGAGTCAGTTTCTGCGGAGTCAGTTTCTTCGGAGTCAGTTTCTGCTGAGTCAGTTCCCTGTCCAGCAAGCCCTTTGCAAGAAGTGGCAAGAAACTGCTGCTCCAACTCCTTCAGTTCCGGCCAGCGATCGTTGTCTGCACTGATTGGTTCTTGCTGGTTAGCAGGCTCCTCCTGCAAATACATAATTCATGAAAACTTTCAATGATCATTACATGATTTTATTTGATATTTCTAAAAGTGTTGAGAGTCCCAAAAAGATAACTTAGGACTTTGTCCAGGACTTCGGATCAGTCCGAGTGTAGCATCACTATCATTTTACTAGTTTTAATGTGGTCGATGACAATATCCATAGTTCTTTTAACCTTTTTATACCTGATGCCACTTTTTAAGCCTCTGGCACAATCGGCAGGGTGCACATTTTCACAGTAAGTTTTCCCCCGTGGCTATATGCCGACCACGGCATGTACAATTGTAATAACGCAAGACTTGATGAATTGGATAGATACTGGTTTTGTAATGCCTACCTATGGTCAGGCAACTGTTTGATTGATCGTAGAGAGACAGTTTGGCGTGTTTAACCTCCTTTACTGACTCCGTGGAATGTCAAATTTCTATTAGGCATCGACCATTTGATCTAAGGGGGGGGGGGGGGCAGCAAAAATATTGAAAAAAATAAAAAATAACGCAAGGCTGAAAATTTGTGAAAACATAACAAGGTTTCATTTGGCTAGAAAAGAATAAATAATTGTCAAATTTTGTAATAATTGGGGTTCAGTAATCTAAGAAAAAAATCTAAGAACAAAAATAATTAGATGTCAAATTTCATGAAAAATGGTGAAAATAGCTGGATTACCGTGGATTATGTGTCCAGTGTCCCAAGGACATCCAGGAGGACTACCAATGTCCACGCCCTCTATGCACAGCAGTCAACCAAGGACTATCACCTAAAGTCCTTTCCCCCCAGTACCATAAGGGACTGGAACAATTTTCCATCAGATACTGTGACAGCGCTGACCCTGGAGGAGTTCAAGTCACGGGTGGCAGGATTCTGAGTACCTGCTTTGTTTTTAGACTGCACTGTAAATTTTAATACTTTTGCTTTATCCTTTGTACATGTGTCACACCAAGCCATCTTGCATAATCTTCATGAGTGAAGGCGCAAGAATATCGGAAGAAGAAGAGGAAGGGACCGTCTGATATCAAGGAAGTCTCCCCCCCCCACCCCCGGGCGTAAAATCGTTTTACATAGCAAATGTTTCTTGCAAAACTTGCATGATGATATACCGGAGCAATAACATAGTTATGCTTGTGATATTTGCAAAAAACATTTACACTCGAAGACCCGTGTCTTATCAAATCAAACCAATGTTACAAGCTTGTCTTGACAGTTATCATAAATGCATAATTAGTTGATTGCGTATTAAATGAATTAGCAGCTATTTTAAAGAACAAGAAAACAAGAAATGATATTGCTTAACAGCCTTCCAATTAGTCACTAGTACGCTGGTCCAGACAGATAAAAATTGGGGAGGACTAGTGCTAAATTCAATTCATACTGTGACAGAATTGACCTTTCCAATGTCCCCACGGGTAAATACTAGTATTGACATGTGCATGGAAGTGGTCAATGTCCTTCACCTTCAGTGTGAAGTCACGTTTACTGACACATGACCCATGTCGACATGCACGTATACACTACCTGAGCGGGGCCTATATATGAGCCGGCCACCACAGCACCAGTGTTCTTGTGTTCTCACTCTTGGCCGTGGTCTGATGCTCTTTGTTCTTGATCGCAGACTGACCATTGATCTCGGATTTGACCTCACCGCGGTTTTGACCAGTGACCCGACTGTGCCGGCAGGCAACGGGCGTCTCAGCACGCCCGTTGGCCTGCCTGCTTCGACGTTCAAAGCTTGCACTGGCGGCAGCCGTATCCGTGCCCCTGGTGTCCGCTCCCCACCCCACTACCGAGGCGTATGTATGTTAACAGCAACCTTTTGGTCTTATGTGTATATTGTATGTATGTAATATTGTAGGATGTATTGAATAAAGAATCTTAACTAAATCGACGCTGGTTGTACTAATTGAAATACACACACCGCCTGATTAGAGTGAGAAACCTGTTACAATATATACGAGTAGCTGCTGAACAAAGACATGTTGGGCAACTTGTCAGGCCGAGCAACTTTTAAGAGGGAACACTGCACATATTAGTTTCAATTTTACATAGATACTCAAATTTGTTAAATAATTTACTTAATTGAAATATATAAGAGAAAAAAACTTGATTACACTCACCGTTTCATAATTTTGAGACATCTTCTGTGAATACTAGATTCTCTCAATGATCTTAAAACGAAATTAATCGTAAGACCGGTCAACTTTCAGACGTTACGTCTATGCCCTTTGACCTTTACACTTTAACTGCCTCTTCCCCACGGCCGACGGTTTCATGTATTCGGAAATATCTGCTGACTACTTGTGACAGCCGTCTTCTAAGTTACTCTGACAAAATTAAATCCATCCAGCTACTACCAAGACCCATTTATCAACAAGTAAAAACACAACAATTGTTCTTCCTCAAATCCTCATTATATCTATGTAAAGATAGCAGCCTCACAGCTTTATTATGTAAAACGTTTAGAATACACTACTTCCCGGTAGCCATGGCATGCCAAGCAGGTAATGACCTCTCCATACATGTAGAACTGACTAGTAACGTAATCCTGTGCTAAAAAGCGCGTGGACCATTCCATGACCCTACTTAACCCCTAAACCAGCGCGTATAAGTAAAAGGAGGCCACGGTGCACCTGCACCAAATACTGGTCAGAACGACCTTTGACCTCAGACCGAACTGACCTCTCTCTGAATTTGACCATTGAGGGTGACCATGCATGACCGATGTCTGACCTAAACTGCCACAGCACCTACCCCCCCCATATATGTCTGACCTTATGAGATAATGACCTCAACTCGGCCCTGACGTTCACCTGGTCTTCCAGGGTGTTGATATCACGACCTTGACCTTGCTTCGACGCTTAAGTCCGACACCCC
>CM032668.1:9522508-9537557 GCA_019095985.1 Streblospio benedicti
ATGAATAGACAGTGGTACACGGATTATTTGTGGCTGATTACTTGAGATTTCCATAACATTTTAGTAAACACCTTTGTTACCCATAAGTCAACGTTATTTTAGCGGCGCTGTGCTCTCTTTTAATTTAAAGTTCAAATATTTCATGAATATCAACTGCTGCATGGCATGCATGAATACGCTTGTGCACACAATCGACGTAAAGCTCATAATATTTAAAGATTAAGATTGTTAACCTGAAATATGGAATTGACCACTCACCTAAGTTATTAATGAACCAATAGTGCCTTGTGTTTTAGACGCTGTTAATAGGTCTTGACTCGTGAGGAGCAGAGAATGACAACACCAGGTGGCGCCACCATGGCCGGCGGCAGCGATAGCAGATAAGATAGAGCGATAAGGGCGGTGTGATAAACAGAAAGTAGACAAAAAAGGAGCACCCAACGACACATTTTTCTAAATATGTTTCAAATGTATTGGAATGCATTAAAATTCAGTTTAAAATTATTTACTAATAATTAATTAGTCAAATGAATTAGTTAAAGCTGTTCCTTCATTCCCAGCCAGCTGAGGATTTCAAAGTTTGCCAGCCAGGAGGACAAAAGATTCCCAGCTGGTCAAATCAGATGGAATGGAAGGTACAGCTTTTCATAGCTGGCAAAAATTCAGATTTTGAAGGAACAGCTTCTAGCCAGGTGGGAATATGTTATTTTGAAGGTACAGCTTCCCATAGCTAGGAAGATGCGTTTTTGAAGGTACAGCTTTTTGTAGTTGAAAAAATGTTATCTTAAGGGTACAGCTTTGTATAACTGGCAGCTTTTAAACAAATAGCACAGTTACTGAAGCTAATAGTTCCACATAAAAGTATACAAAGTATACGAACAAACAAACGCACACGGGCAATTAGTTGAATATTTGGCAATTTAGGGGATCCAATATCGTGAGTTTTTTGTTCTGTGCATATGTGAATGTGAATGTAAATTGGAATTTCAAATGTTTTAAATCTTATATGGTCTCAATTTTGGGACACATTTGAAAATGATAATGATTTTGGGAATTTATCCATCATACATGTATTTAACTTTCCATTGTGAATTTATCAATCATACAGATATTAATCTGTCTAAATATCTATCAACTTCCAAAAGCATTGCATTGTAGTCATGAGGTCTGTGAGCAGGCATGTAAATAATGAATGATTAAAAACCATGCATTAAGTAAATGAAATGCAAACATTTTCCTATCATTGTTATAGTGAAGATGAGCTGTACCTAAAAATTTCCCAGCCAAGCTGTACCTTCACAGTTGCCAGCTGAAGCTGGGGTCAGAAATTGAAATTTACCAGCTGGCATTCAAATGGTTGACCTGTTCCTTTTTTCTACTGGCTGGATATGCAAATTTGAAAGTCCTAGCCAGATGGAAATGGCAAAGGAACAGCTTTTTGAAGGAACAGCTCGTTGGGTGCACCCGATTGTTAAAGCAATGGCGGCCGCAAATACCAACAATACTTGTTACTGGATATCTAATACAACGCAATGTGAATTGATGTGAGCCACGTGCTCCACAGAGTACAATGCTTGATGTTTGCGTGTGTGCGTGCCACTATGACTGTCTAGCAATATGCAAAAACTGATACACCCTAGCCCACGAACAAAAGTTTGACAGGTATTTCGTTACAAGGGCATAAGGGGTTAAACGGGTTATTGAGTGCAGTTCTCACTAATAGTGAGACTCTCCCTCACTATGTGCATTATTTTCTATGGCTGTGTCTAGTACTAGTAGCCACCATGGCCGTCTACAAATACGCCAAATCTGATGTACCCCATCCCGGGAATAAAAGTGTGACAGTCATTAGGATATGTGCTCAACGCCGCATCGGTAGCAGTTCGGGAAAAAAATTAATGAGGAAGTTTAAAGTTTTGGTGCTCCCAGAGCTACCCCATCACAGTCCTATCAAAAATCGGAATACACATTGGCTGGTACACGACCGACTATCGCTCGGGGACTGTCACCCAACAGATTGTCATGGTGCGAATTTAGGTCGGCTCTGGTTGTGGGTGTTGAGCAAACTAATCTCTATCAGATTGCGCACTGCTCTATGGCACCTACATATTAATAGTTACCAGTGGTTACTGGTCAGGCGAGTAAACGCTAATTTAATGTGAGTTATAAGCACGTCTGCGCTACGGCTGCGTTGTGGTGTTTGCTCCCCAGGGAGTTGAGAGAGATATAGTCTGGTCTGGATACCAATGACCTGGTGTAGATGTAGATGTAGAAACAAAAATATATTACAAATTCAAGAACAGGTAAAGAAACAACTATAGGAGGAAAGGACATTCGATGATGAAGCAGAAAGAAACTTTTAAATACATATGAAACATGAGAAAACTGACACTGTGTCACTGATCATAAGCCCCGTAACTTTGGTGATTCTGCAATAAGATTGGCTATCACGCTACCTAAACTGGAACTTCCGAAGTTTGGTGGATCTTTGGTCAAGTGGCAAGAATTCTAAGATTGGTTTACATCCGCCATTCACGACAATAAAACTCTAAAGCCAGTAGACAAGCTGAACTACTTGGAGTGTAATCTTGAAGACAGAGCAAGACAATCAATTGAAGGATTACAAGTATCGAATGACAATTATGATGTTGCGGTGGAGATACTCCAAGAAAGATATGAAAACGAAGAACACGTCATTCAAGCACACTATGCAGGCCCGTAGGAAGGGCCAAGGCATGCTTATACTGTATATATTAGTTTCTAGAACATATATTGGAATGGAATTGATCAGAATAAATTAGAATAAAAAATTAACAAAAAATATATTACACTTTGCTACAGGGCCGCTACATAGCCTGAGGCTCGTGGATCAGTTTTAGTTTTTCATGGAAAAGTTGGTTTGCTTATTGCAGGCTTCATTTTGTTTACATTTGCTATTAACTATATATTTAAATACTTAATTTAAGAGTAAGCGTACACTGTTTAATTCATTTATAATGAAATTTGGGAATGGCATTTCTTGCAAAAACGTTAACTTGATTAATACCTCATTTTTTTATCACACTATCTATCATCGTGTTCCACCTGTAACATTCCCAGACAATGATGCATATAATTATAAAATTTGTCGCAAGTCGAATGTTTTGAACTACGACACTCGGACGTGATCATGATAGCAACTATAATACTTGCATCTTTCTTATTCCATGGTATTTTTGCCACATCCAAGAAGGTAAACTTTTACCTGTTATGGTAAGAGTACAATAAACGTATGGAGCTAGATGTCTGCAATTTGATGTACCAATTAGGTATCATATATGCAAACTTTACTCAGAAAAAAGCTTTTGATTTGATAGCCATGACTAAGGGGCAAAACCCACAGCAACGGATGCTCGACGTACGGCAAATCTGCCGTACGGCGGTTAAAACCCACAGTGACGGATCATATTTTTTGACGTACGGCTGCCGTACGGCTCTGGAATTAGCACACCCGATTTCGTAGTATTTACATCAGAATATAAGTACTGAAACGAGCAGTATACTGGTTTTCTGTTCACAATATCACTCTTAAAATGCCGAAGATTTCTAGGCGTAAACGTGATTTAATACCGATGACTTTGGAAACTAAACGTAACTAGACTATAAACGTAGAAAACTTGTCGTATGTGATGATTATGTGAGTTTAAATTGAAGCACACACTATAATTGTAAAATAAGTTTGAAACACGGCATTCAATCAACTTAATAAATGCATAACTAGTAAAGGATTATTTACAGGTGTGCTAAGGTGATTTGTCATGAGATATATTTGATACCAATCCGTCAGTATGGGTTTTTACCCCGGGGTTTTACCCAATAGAAAAGTTACTAAAGAAATCCATACGACGCCGTGCCGCGCTGTAAGACGCCGTACGGCAGGTTGTTCGTATCAATTGTGCCGTACGGCGCCGTACGGCAGAATTTCTCGGTGCCTGCCTATACGGAGAATTTCACTGTGGGTTTTCTGCCGTACGTTGACGTACAGCCTCACCACGGGAGCCGTACGGGCAGATTTCCTCGATTGCGGATTTTACATACATGGGATAAAACCCACGGTGAAATCCTGCAGCACGGTCGCCATTTCGCTAATTGGACTCTGTTTGCGATCCGTCCGTCGAATCCACGAAGGGCTGGAAAAAAGGTCGGAGCCTCCCCTCCGGGCAGAATCATGAGTATTGATCGGTGGATAATCCCCTGCGGCCGGAGGCAACGGACGGAGGAAATGCGACGTTTGGGCGACGTTTGGCTGATTTTGGCTCTGTTTGGGCTCCGTGGCGTCGTAAAATCCTCTGTCCGTCGTCCACTCCGTGCGGAGTATTTCAACTGCGTCCGGCGCAAATTGGCTGCGTTCAGGCTCCGTTCAGGCTCTGCCAGGCGTGTCCGGACGTAGTCATTTGGCTCTGTTTGCGTGACGTACAGAGCATTTCGCAACGTCCAGAGGCGACGGGCGGGGTTGTTTTTACTATGACTTTCTATTGGGGTTTTCGACGGACGTCGTTATTTGGCTGCGTCCAGCGTTGAATAGGGAAATATATCCCTCCGTTTGCGTTGATACAAGGAAACGGTGCGTTCTGTCCGTAGTCTACGTACGACGTGGGCGGCGTTTGTGAGGACGTCCTTCGCTGTCAGTGGCGCTGGACAGAGGGCCCATGGTGACCATATATAAATGACCAAAACGAGAAGATTCCACTTCATTTGGTACCCCTCGCAGTGTAGTGGACGTATGTGTGTATATTTTTCAAGAAATTTCATAAAAATTTGGGAATATGTCAATCCCTGCATTTGAGGATTTGGTGCGTATGAGACTAGCACTGAATGTTATGATAGACATTCACAGGAATACACACAATATATTAATGCTGCACCTTGCTGGTCAAGGTCAAAATGCTGGACTTAATTATGCACCAAACCAACTAGCAAACCATCCACCTCAAGCAGATGTTGGTCACCTACAAGTTCACGTTCCATCCGATCTAGAAGATGCTGATGACGAAGACGAAGAACCCGGTGAAGTGCTATTGGCTCGCGTTGACGCTCAAGGAAGGAGGAGACGCCGGAAGCGAGGCCCCAGGAAGAGGAGGCAGTGGTGGGTTCGTCCGTGGGGGTCTGGTGACCGCAGACTGCTGTTTGGACACTTCGACAACCTAATGTCAGAACTGAGAGTGGAAGACCCATACAGTTACTTCAACTTCCTAAGGATGTCAGCAGCAATGTTTGAGGAACTTCTCACCCGTCTCACTCCAAGAATCCAGAAACAGGACACCAATTATAGGAAAGCACACTCACCTGGATTGAAGTTGGCAATCACATTGAGGTACATGGCCACAGGTGAGAATTACCCTTGTCTAAGTTACGGTTTTCGAGTTAGTCGCCACACCATTGCTGTGATTATCCCAGAGGTTTGTAAGGCAATACAAGATGAGATAGCAGAGGAGGTGGTTCAGTTCCCACAAAACGCAGACGAATGGAGACAAGTGGCTGCAAGGTTCCACCAGAGATGGAATCTGCCTCACGCTCTCGGAGCCTTGGATGGTAAGCACATACGCATAAAAAGACCCAACAAGTCTGGAAGTGTATACCACAACTACAAGGGTTTCTTTTCTGTAGTTCTCATGGCCCTGGTGGACGCAGATTATAAATTCATGTTCACAGACGTTGGTGGTGTAGGCCACCAATCCGACATGCAGCTCTTCAATTCATCCCCTCTAAAAGAAGCTCTTGATGCAAAAGACCTTGATATACCACCACCAGAAAACTTGCCCAATGACAACGTCCCATTCCCTTACTTCATAATAGGGGACGATGCATTCGCACTTAGGGAGTACATGATGAAACCCTTCAGCCAGAGGAACTTGACTATGGAACAACGCATCTACAATTACAGAATTTCACGCGCCAGGATAGTTGTTGAAAATGCATTTGGTATCTTGGCTCAGCGCTGGCAGTGTTTTTTAACAACCATGCAACAAAAACCAGAAATTGTCCGGCAAATATTACATGCTGGCATTTGCCTCCACAACTTCATCCGCATCAGGTTGATCAGAGACAACGTGCAAGACCTTGCCCCTGGTGTCCAGCCTGATGCCGAGGACGAGGATCACAATATTATACCTGGAGCATGGCGTGAACATGCTAATCTTGAACCTATTGATGCACGTCACCAAGGTGTCAGAGAACTGGAAGCAGCCAAGATTCAACGCCAGACATTGATGGCATACTTCAATAGTCCTGCTGGAGCGGTGCCGTGGCAAGAAGAACGTGTGCTTGCCAGGATACACATTAATATTCCTGCTCAACTTCAGCCAGAAGATGGTGATGAAGGGTGATGGTGACGTGGACAATAATCAAGAGGTGCAAGATGGTTGAAAAAAGTAGCAAAAAAAATATAAACACTTATGTAATTGAGTGCACAGTGTGATTTGCTCATGTGTATTTTTTGAAATTGTGACTTTGTGCTGTTGTATTTAATCGAAAAAACTTATGTATAATAACCAAACCTTTAAAAATTGAATGTAAAATATTCAGCTGTGTAAAATAAATATACTCGAATAAATTGGGCACATGTATACATGTATAACATGTAAGAATAATTTAATAAACGGGCGTACAGATAAAAAGAACGTGTAATTTATTGTTTGCAAAAAAAAAAGGTATCACAGTATCGAAACGAAACGCAAATAGGCGTTTTTTTTCCCTTGCGAACTTTACAATAGTAACAGTACTATAATTGGGGGGTGGGTGTCCTTCACATATAACGAAAGTTTAATTTACTGTTTGCCAAAAAAAAAAATATTCACAGTATCCAAATGAAACACACAGAACCTTCTTTTTTATCCCTTACGAAATTTATCCAAATTAACATTCGTAGTGTACGAGTTTAAAATTATAAAACACCATCAGTATTACTTTTTTAATTTCAAGTTCTATTTATGTTCATTTTGTTAATCAATTCAAAATATAACTTACAATTTATTTATGAGAGTATTAAAAAACTTTATTTCACGTCGTGTTTTAGTTTTATTTGATTTTTTTTTAATTGGAAAGAAAGAGAACACATTTTTTTTGGTTTCGCTCTTGCTCTTTATTCCCTTCAAACCACCACCAGCACCACGTTGCACAAGTTTCGTTTTGGTTTTTACATACAAGTAATTAAAATTTACAATACAGTTTTGACAATTGAAAAGAAATTTTATTTTGACATGGTAGCAAAGTCATAATTTTCCAAGTGCCCAAACACAAAATTAACTGTCCAACACTCATCGAACGGGTAAAAAAAAACAGCTATGGGCTGTACACACTACATCATCTTAACAGTTATTTTTTGTGTTTGAGCACTGAAAAACAAAAAAACATGTTTTTTGCTATAAAAAACATGATTTTGCCCAAACACTAATAAATGTATGGTTTTGTACACACTACAAGTGCACTGAAAAACACTTTGCTATAAATTGGTTTGCATTTGAGTGCACACTTCCAACAATAACCTAGGTGTATGGTTAAAGTAGAAAGTGTACACTGAAAAACAAAGCTTTGCTATAAATTGGTTTGCATTTGAGTGCACACTTCCAACAATAACCTAGGTGTATGGTTAAAGTAGAAAGTGTACACTGAAAAACAAAGCAATATCACACCGTCGAGACCTAACAAAAATACAACAGCAGCAGCAACCTCAGCAATTTAAACATCAGCACAACAACAAATAATATGAAGTTTGTCATAACATGATTTAATAATCAGCGGCATCAACCTCAGCAAGTAAAACATCAGCATTTGAAAAAAGTAATATGAACAATCTCATAACATGATATAAATAGCTTGAAAACATTTTAAGTTAAATGTACATCACTTTTCAATACCTCAAATGTAACCTAAAATTAACTGACCACCAACACTCATGGAACGGTTAAAACAAACACAGCTATGGGCTGTACACACAACATGGAAACAGTTATTTTAGGTTACGAAATGCAAAAAAATATTTAAAGTTCACAATCAACATGATACTCTTTCTCTAAATTTATATTTAGGCAAAACATTTATGTTATATAATTTACTCAGAATTTTTAGACTCCAAAGCAGTAGTTACAACTTGGCTTGTCTCAGACAAAGCATCTGCCTCTGTAGATTTTACACTTGAAGTGCTCATAGGAGCTTGAAAATTACTAAAATATTGACCAATACTAAGATTACAGTCCACACTAGGTGGATTCGAGGACAAATTACTACAATTTACTGGTGTATTCAAAGTGGGAGAAGCAACACTAGTTGTTACAGTTGGAAAATTAGCTGGAGAAACATCTTGTAAATTAACAGTTCGACCAGCACTGTCTGTTGCCAAGTTACTACCATATGTCATATAGTTATCAACATTTGCACTATTAAACACTTGAAAACTACTAGTAGTAGACGGTACATTAGTAGTGTTCGACCAACCACCCTCCGGCATGTACTGATAGTAAGGTCCCTGGCCGGTACCGGATCGAGGAGTAGAAGGCATCCGAGTGATTGGAGGTGGAGGTCTCATCGGAGCAGGTGACTGACGAGCAAAGTAGTCCACGGGCGCAGAGGCTGACCTGCCACGGTGTAGAGGCTGCTGAGGACCAAACTGCGGTTGCTGTGCTTGCTGATGCTGCTGATGCTGCTGATGAACTGGAGGCTGCTGCTGCTGATGTTGCAGTGTAGGCTGATAGTTGGGTGGCGGTGGGAGGGTCTGACCCATGTTTTGTAAATAATTTCCCATAGTTGGAACAACAAGTTGTTCGGTGGGCATAACGCTTAAGGCGTAACCAGAAATTTGCCCCTGAACAATAGACCGAGTTGGTTCAGGAATACGCATAAGAATCCCTGACAGCCAATTACAGAAAGACATTACACCCCCATCTTCGCAAGCAATAGAGGGAAATCTTTTTACCATTTGTTTCAGTGACTCAATTTGCACTTCTTTGTCTTTTAAAAGACTTTCAACCAATGATTGGCTAATTAAAACAGAATCCCCCCCACCACCACCAACCGCAGTAGCACTGGCCGTGCGTCCACCTGAAAGTTGTGGATTAATTAAGTATTTTGATGATCACAAGGATCCCATGTTCATCGTGATGTTAAAGTACACTTTGCACACAGAATTTACCTCCCAAATGATAACACAAATAGCATTTTGTAGAATTTTGCACTAACAACAAAAATAAAATTATAGAATCCAAAGTAACTGTTTCCTTTAAAACTTATGTATTAAACAAATATGTGGCTCAATCCACAAACAATTTTTACGATTTTAATTTATTAATAAGCTGGAAATCTGCAATATTACATATGCACAGCATGATTAATTTCTATTTACAAACAAATACAACATTTAATACTCACTGGTACCAGCGCTTGCAGAAGACCCTTGTCTCGACGGTGCTAGTTGCTCGTGAGGAAGGTGGGAGATGGGCTGTGAGTTTGGAGTTGAATCAAAAATGGTGAGATCCTCATCAAAATCTGATATTGTCCCAGGTTCAACACGCCTTTTTTTAACACCAACCGTGAGATTAGAAGGTTGATTCTGACTCAAGTTAGAAGAAAGAAAATTGGCTTGAGACCAAATTATAATTCTCTTACTGCCCTTGGGTTGAAAATCAGCCCCACCTGATTTGTTTTTTTCCCTCAACATCTTAGTAAATGTGTCTCTTATATTAGTCCATGCGGCCTTTATTTGGTCGACAGTTTGAAAACATTTCATGGTTTCTAACCCAGCTTTCCAAATGAAATATTTTTCCTTTTCTTTTTTGAAGTTGGCATGACTTCTCTGCCATAATGGTGCATTTGATTTAACAAATTCTATCAAAGTAGACGTTTCATCGTCAGTCAAAATTATTTTATTTTTATCAGGGACCCCACCACCCCCACCCTCCTCACTAGACTCAACTTCCCCTCTCCTCATCGATGAAGCCTGGGTGACGGGGATGTCTGAGTTGGCCTCTGACTCGGACACGTCTGCACGCACGGCGGTACTTGATGGAGGCACTGAAAAGAATTTCACCCAGAAAGATTTAATTATTTGAGTATATACACATTTTTTTGCGTACAGTTTAGCAAAAAAACAGTGTTATACGCATTTTTCGGTACATGGTTAATTACTTCTCAACTTTTAAGAAAAACTAACGTGGTCAGGAAAACAAAAACAAGACTTTCAGTTTAATATTATTAACAAATTTAAATTGACGCCAGCAAGGAAGCTTCTTGAAATTAAACTTAAACTACTTTATATTTAATGGCAACAAAACTTATTGAATTGTATCAAAATTTCAAGTAAGAAAAACTACTCATGGCCACGTGGTCAGGAGCACAAATTTAACCACACGACTTTCATTATCTTATTATTAACACTTTTATATTGTCGCCATTGAGGGAGATTCTTGAAATTAAACTGCCACTAATTTTAACCAAAAAAACTTAGTTAATTGTATCAATTACTAACCTTTGCCCTTCCTTTTGGGAGCGGTCGACCTCATCTGGGTCACGGTTCCAATCACGCGGCCTGCCTCCACCATGGACGTCGACGTGGATGGTACGCGGGCTGGTGCTGATGTTGTTGCTGTGTCCTTTGGAGGAGTTGGCGATCTAGGAGGTTCAGTTTGAGCGTCAGTTGTGGAATCCGTGTCTGGTTCAACATTAGCTTTAGCTTTTGCAATCTTCTTCCTTTTACCTCCCGCGACTACACCGGTTCCAAGCTTTTTCTTTTTGGGGGCCATGGTATGCTTTTCCTTTCTTTAAATCTTCGTAAAACTTTAACACTTTCCTTTCTTTAAATCTTCGTAAAACTTTAAAACTTTAAAACTTTAAATTAAACTTACAAAAATGTTAGTAACATCTAAATGAAATTTCCACGTGGTATTCAATTCGAAACTTTGGCAAACGTGGTGCTGGTGTTGGTGGCTTGAAATTTGAAGAGCAAGAGACAGTTATTTCCCGCGCCGGGCCTTTTATACGCGCGGAGCCTAGTCTAATGCGGCGCCGTCGATACCGCTGCGTGGCGCTGTTGTTTGGCAGCGTACGGCGCCAACCGACAGCGTGTTAGGCAACGGACGTCGCCTGGCGCCATTGAATCCTATGTAAAAAAAAAGGCTCCGTCCGTTGTGACAACGGCTGCGTACGTTGTGATTTCGCACTGTGGCAGAGCGAGTCAGGCTCTGTACGTGGTTGGGGTGACACCGTCGGCTTGGGATTTGCTCTGTGGCGTTGTGATAAGGCCCCGTACGTTGCATTTTGACTACGTGGGAGGCTGCGTACAGAGTCCTTGCGCCGTCGTTTCCAAGTAATGTTTACAAACATGGATTATCATACCTGCAAGTAAACAAGGAAATATACATCTGTTTTATAGACTACGAGAAGGCCTATGACAGGGTATTCCACACAAAGCTCATGAACATCCTAAAAACACTAGATATGGATGGTAAGACATCAGATTGATCCAAAACCTGTACTGGAACCAAATTGCAGCAGTAAGATTAGAAGATGGAAACTCAGAGGAATTTGAAATCAAAAGAGGCGTGAGACAGGGATGCATACTGTCGCCAAAATTATTTAATCTGTATGCAGAGATGATTTTCAAAAGAGTGGAGTACCTGAAAGGAATAAGCATTGGTGGGAAAAACATAAACAATCTGACATTTGCAGATGATACGGCACTGATGGCTGAAACAGAGGATGATCTACAGAAGATAGTAGATGCAGCGGTCGAGACAAGCGCTGAGTACGTTCTGAGGATGAATGTGAAAAAGACAAAAGTAATGCTGGTAAAAAGAGGGACAGAAAAGAAGTGTGTTATGATCACTGTGAATGGTGAAGAGCTGGAGCAGGTAGCAAAATTCAAATATCTAGGACAACTAATTACTGAAGATGGAAGATGTGAAGTAGAAGTGAAAAGGCGTATAGAAATAGCAAGGTCCAGCTTCATAAAGATGAGAGATGTTCTGGCAAGTAGAAAGCTGAGGCTAAAAACAAGAAATAGACTAGTGAGATGCTATGTGTTGTCCACATTACTCTATGCAGCAGAGACCTGGACCATAAACAAAGAAGTTGAAAAACGAATCAATGCCTTTGAAATGTGGCTATTTCGCAAAATGCTCCGCATTTCGTATCAAGAGCACATCACTAATGAAGAGGTGCTGAGAAGGGTGCAAGAAAAGAGAACTCTGCTACAAACCATCAAGAAGCGCATGTAATTAGGAATGATGGTCTACAACGACATCTACTGGAGGGAAGAGTAGAAGGTGCCCGACAAAAGGGAAGACCGAGGAGACAATGGACCACTGGCATCTTAGCGTGGCTGGGTGTCCGGTACGGAGAAGCTGTTAGGACAGCTCAAAACAGAAAGAAGTGGCAGACCATGACATCCAAAGTCCGGGAGGACACGGAACCCACTATACTAGGTAGGTACACCTGTAAATAATCCTTTACTAATATGCGTTTATTAAGTTGATTGAATGCTGTGTTTCAAACTTATTTTACAATGATATTGTGTGCTTCAATTTAAACTCAGATAATCATCACATACGACAAGTTTTCTACGTTTATAGTCTAGTTACGTTCATGTAGATCTATTTCTTTGTGTAGTGACGTGGACAGACGTTTTGAGAGATGGTGTATTTATTATAGTGACACTGGGCTACACTTTCTTGATGGATATCTATTCTATTTGAAATCAATATTACATGAACTATGAAGACACTTGATTTTTCGCCAATTAAACAGTCCACCTTTCACTAATGAACAAATATGCGATAGAAACGTGATGTAAAAAAGAGAGAAAGCAACTAATTCACATATCAAATCTAATTTTTCAAATGCCGCTACAATACACTTAGATTGATGGGTCAGACGAAGATCTTCGAACGTTGGTGAAGGCAATGGTTGAGACGGAAGTGGGTGGACTCCGCGTTGAAAATAAAGCACTTCAGACTGAAATGGGTCGTCTGACACAAGTTGAAAATCGTCAAACGTAAGGTATATAGTACTATGTACCAAGCAGGTTGATATCATTGGTAAACATATCAAAAGTAGAGCTGTGGTGTGGTCGCTATAATGGCAAAGCCATAGGCAGGCCCACGGGGGTGCGGGGAAATACCCCCCCCCCCCGGTTTTTTTTTTTTTCACACCAAATATTGCATTTCATGGGATGTTACTATGTATTCTGCGCGAGTTTTTGCGGGTAATTAAGGTAGAAGTTAAATTTGAATCTAATATGAAATCACCACTCACATTAATCCTGAATATTTAGTAATTGGAATTAAAATAACCAAATAAGAATCTTCATACCCCCCACCCCTTTATTTGTACATGAACAAGTGAAACACATAAAATGTGTAATTCTTGATCGGATTTCAGGTGGTTTGCTGCCCGTTGTCGGATTCACGGTTCGACTGGGGACTAACTACTTGGTGCAGGCCAATGTCAACATCCCATACGATACTGTCATCACCAACGTTGGGGGTGGGTGGGACTCCAATCAACATCACTTTGTTGCCCCAGACGCTGGAGTTTATCTGTTCTATGCTAATTGTGATAGCGTGAATGGCGCAACTCATCTTTATATTGTACTTAATGGGGAGAAGCAAGTGAGATTCTTCAGTAGTGATAACTCAAACGTTATAAGTTCTAACATGGTTGTTCTCAACCTTGCCTCTGGTGACAATGTATCTGCCAGGCACATTAGTGGTTTTGGTTCACGAAACACACTCAGAGGTAATGATGAATTCAGGTATAACGCATTTTCAGGTGTGAAAATTAATTGAATCGGGGTTGTTTCTGTGCCAGAACAGCATACTGTCAATGTGGACAATTTATCCAATAAACCGAATAATGAAAATCGTTGTTATTATGTTACATGTAAAGCATAACACCATGAGCATGATATTTAAAGTGGCAAGAGTGGATACAGAGTTTGTATTGCAAATTACCTTCAGAAAACTAAATTGGACACTTTTTTATTTTGAATATACAAATATGGTCTTGTAAAATATGTACTTTGTATTTTGGGAGGCTAAACCAATTTCACAGGCATGAGGTGAAAGAATTCAGGTAAACCTGTAAAGCTTTAGAAAATCACGGAATCGTTCTCGCGATCGCCTGTTCACACCTGATCAGCCATATGTGTATGGACAGCAGAGTTGTGCCTAAGTACAGGACTTGCAAGTACAGTACTTGCAAGTACAGCGATTTGCTGTACTAGTGTACTTGGACTTGGACTCCAGTACATTTGAAAAAAATCAAATGTACTTGTACTTGGACTCAAGTACAACCCAAAAGTACTTGGTACTTGCAAGTACAACTTCAAGTACACTGTTTCATTTATATATCTACTTGCCAATATTTGTACTTTCCTATAATAGACAATTTTCCAAAAAACGTTATCATCAAACTATAGTCACAAACCTCCTCTATTCTCAGACACTTACATAGCAATTGGAAAAGACCATTTAGTTATGTTCTGTCACATTTTGCATTTATAATGGTCAGCAGATGATATATCCTGTTCATTTAAGACAAGACAATAGACTATTTACTTCAGGGTTACAAACTTAAAGCAGACAATCCAATAGGCTATTGACCAATCGGTTAAGAGGAGTTTAAAAGACAATACAATAGGCTATTGACCAATCAGTTAAGGGGAGTTTAACTTAGCATCCTATTCTCTGTTCATGCTGATAGCAATCAGTTGTGATAAATGAAGATGGTGGTTCATTAGTCGAAAGTTAATCAGAAAAATCCTTTAAAATCCTTCATCTCTTAACATGTTTATCACAGGTAGACAGTAGTTTGACTTCTTATTAAGATCTATGGGTCAACAAAACACCTGGAAGCTAATTAAATATTGTCTTTAAACTTAAAGGAACTTTGTGGGGGACATTTCCTGTATACACAATATATTTCAAACGAAGAAATGGTAACAAAATTATCCCATATAAAAAGACAAAACATACTATCTACAAAATTAAATGTTACTGCTAGTATGGGTTACAATAATGGA